>VWZV01017164.1:1610153-2010054 GCA_013397155.1 Irena cyanogastra | reverse complement strand
TGTCTAACAAGCCCTTCAATCCCAAAACATCTCCACCTTGCTCCACTCTGCATGAGATGAAGGGCTTGTCTTCACCCACCACCTCCGCCCAATAGACCGCCGGTGTGTCGTCGTCCACAGCGATCTGAGATGGAATGGGGAGGGCTTGGGCGATGACTTGGCCCTTTGGGAGGTGGTACGGTATGTTGACACAGCGCGCCAGGAGATGCAATCCCTCCGGGTTGAAGGTGGTGGTCAGCAGAGAGATTTCGATCTCAGGTGGTGTGTATTTCTTGTCCGCAATAATGAGGCACTTGCATTTCGGTAACTGCAGCACCAATCTTCCTCCCAGTGGATCCACAGCAAGCATCGTCCAGTGCCGGGACCTGAAAAAGACATCTTTGATGTTAATCAAGAGGGAAGGAGATTGAGGGGTCCACAGTTTGTCACCCAAGCGGTCAGCTGCCTCAACCACCCGATATTTTGGGGTATCCTGTACGTGAAAAGTGTCCAGTCCAGTGAGAAAGCCAGTCCGGCGAGTGCTTGCAGCGCCTGCCCTGCTTCTATCTTCGCGCTGGGCAGGCTTGCGCTGACGTCCTAGTTTTTTTTTTATGAGGGTTGAGTGTCAAGGGTGGGTGCTCCTCCTCCTGCCTTTGGGGGCGCCAATGGTAGGGGCGCCATGCAGGATCGTGCTAGGCGTCCCGGTTGCCCACACCAGAAACAAAACATGGGGGAAGGATGGAACTGTCCTGGGGCATGGGCGAGCTGAAAAATCTGCGGGGTCTGTCCTTCCACCTCGACCATGGCAAGCTGGGCTCCCCGTCCTGCCGGTTTTCTTATCTGGTGATATAGTGCTCTCCGTGTGCAGGCCTCCGTTATTTGATGTAGCCTGGGCGGCGGATCTAGCGGCATGGCCATGATGATGTTTTGGCAAGTTTCATTAGTGTTGGTTTTCGCCATCTCTAGCAGGATTGACTGGTGCAGGGTGGTATCTTCAACTTGCCGCTCTATTTGAGTCCGGAGTCTGTCTAGGAACTCAACAAAAGGCTCATCCGGCTTCTGTTTGACCTGCCCGTAGCTCTCTTGGGGCTCCTTTGTTGGTAATGTGATCAAAGCCTTTTCCACACACTCAGCAATCCGGCGTAGGATGTTTTCAGGGAGGACCCTCGCTTGTTCTGTTGCCCGTTGCCACTGTCCTTCCCCAGTCAGATGTTCCAATGTGATGACATTCCGGTCTCTATCCAAAACCCCTTCTTCCCCCTGCAAAAGCTCGGACCGGAAAGTTTTTAGCAATCGTTTGCATCCCCCCTCCCAGAGCAGAAATTCTGCTGGGGTAAGGAGGCATGAAAACAAATCCTTGATATCAAAGGGGGTTAAGATGTTAAAGGAGAAAGTGGCTTTCAGCAACCCCTTAAAATATTCACTCTTCCGTCCGAATTCTTTTTCTGCTTTGCACATTTCCTTTTTATTCTGGTATGAGAATGGTTCCCAATGGGGGAGTCCACTCCTTTCTGCCATGTAGGTCACCGGGGCTACGTGGGGGAATGTGGGAAGAGAGTGGAAATGTTGGTTATTACCTGTGGGCTTATTCATTCTGGTCCCGATGGCGTGGGAACCCGGGGGAGGAGCATGGGAACCAGAGGGGGGGGCGTGGGAACCAGAAGGAGTGGCATGGGAACCGGAAGGGGTAGTATGGGAACCGGAAGTGGGCGGAGCCTGGGAGCTGTCAGGGGAGGGGTGAGGCATGGGTGCAAGGGCAGAACCCTGGGTGGGAGTTTCCGGGGGCAGGGTTAGGGGAGAGACCTCAGTGGGAGTGGTTGAGGGCGGGAGTATAGGAGGAGCCACAGCAAGGGTAGGGGGGGTTGAGGGCATAGGAGGGGCCGGAGGAGGGGACACAGGGAGAGTTACCATAGGAGGGGCTGAGGGCGGAGGCTCATGGGGAGTCACAGCAGGAGGAGTCAGGGGAGGGACCACAGTGGGTGTCACTTGAGGTGGAGACACAGGAGGAACCGCAGTGGGTGTTGCCATAGGCGGTGGCATAGGAGGAGTTACCATGGGGGCTTTCGGGGATTGAGGTGTGGGTGCAGGAGGGGCCACAGTAGGGATTTCTGGGGGTTGGGGCATATGGGGGACTGTAGGTGGGGTTTTTGGAGGGTACATAAGACCGGGGGTATAAGGAAAAGGAGGGGCAGAGGGAGACCACTCAGGGAGGAATGGGTTGGGAAAAGCAGGGAGAAAAGGATTGTAGGAAGAAGGAGCATAGGTGAGGGGGCCAGCCATGTGGCCTCCGCCATTTTGAGGTTTAGGGGCTCCATTTTGGGGCTGTGGTCCCGAGGGCGACAACATAGAGGGACTCGAGGGGACTCGACGCACTGAGGAAGGGGGTTGAGCAGGGGTAGGGGACTGGGACAGATCCTTAAATCTAACTAACTTGGGTGTAGCAACTGAGGTAGAGGGTTTAAGGGTAGGATCCCTGTCAGTGGGTACCTCACTGACAGGGCTAGGGGGCCGAGAGAGCTGCGGGGAGCCAGGGAGGGTCGGTCGATGCCGGCTACCCTGCTTTTTTCGGGCTGCTCGACGCAGCTCCCCCGGCGTGGATTGAGGAGTTTGGGAAGCTGGGGAGGGGCTAACTGGGGTAACTTGGCGTGGCTGTCTCTCCACCCTCCCTTTCTCCGCTAATGCGGTCCGAATTGGTACAAACAAGGGTAGTAATTTGGTTGCCTTTGCATCTCCCCTATATGTCAAAACAGTCAATTTGTTGCCAACAGAGTCCCAAAATGTTACTGAAAGGAGATCTGTGGGGGATGCTGTGGGGAAGTAGAGAGAGAGCCACCTAACCAACTTTTTAACCAACCCCTTAGAAAAACGAACCCCCCCACCCTCTAGGATTCCCACAACTTGGTCAAAACACCCCCTTTCATGCGCTGACAGTCTCGCACCCATCTTGCCAAGCACACTCTTCTACCAACACACACCCGAACAAAAATTATAGGAACGAAAAATAAGGGTCTGGGAGTTCCCCTGGGAGTAGCAGGCACACACTCACACTCACTGCTACCCCAGGTATCACACACACAAACACTTGAACTCACCAGACTTGGTGGGTGGAGGCGTTGTCCGCCCCTCTGGAAGCCATCTCAGGGGTGATCTGAGGTTGTGGCCTCCGTCCCCAGGAGCGCTCCCGCTAGAACACGGGCTGCTGCGACTGGGGTAGCTGGTGTCCCAGAGATCTTCGCCACCACCAAAAGGGGTGCCCAGTCCTTCCGTGGGGTCGCTGCCTCGCAAGAAGGGGGCCCCACGTTGGGCGCCATTATGTCGCGGTTCCCCCAAAAATCCTGGGCCCGGCCGGTACCGCGACAGTGGTCTCTGGGGGCGAGCTCTACAGCGCGGGGCGGCAGACTGCGCGGTGGCAGGAGCGCTGCGCCAAGGAAGGCAGCAAGGAACGGGGAGAGACCTCCTGTTTGAGTTCCATGGCAGCTTTATTCTCCTACGAAGGAGTCAGGGACAGGAGGCTATGGCTAGTGCCTGAAGCCAAAGCTCCAAGCAAAAAGCCCCTCCATAGGGAGTGCAGCAACTTAAATATGGGGGAGGGTACAACAAAGGGATACATTACATAACCAATAAGAAGCACCAAGGTGCAGAACATAGGCAATAACTGACAGTACATAAACCAATGAGGGGTAACATAGGCGGGGAGCAACTCAGGCAAACCAATCATATGCTAGGGAAACATAATTGACATAGGGGCTTCTAGAAAAAGGGGCAGGCAAGGGAGAGGATTGACATGTAGGGAGGAGGGATAGGGAGCAGGGGGACAGGTCTGGGCATGTTCAGGGAGGGATCCAACTATAGGGCAAAACCAACAATATGGGGGAAAAGAAACATTCCATTAAAATGGGGGGGTATGAAACTAACTGTTACAAACGGGCCCAAAACTACGAAAATACACTGCAACACACTTAACCTACAATTGCTGTATATTTTCACTGCATTGTTGTCTAGCTAGTGTGAAATATGGGTCTGTACATAGTACCAAAAATCTTGACCACAGATGTATTGTTTCACAAATAAAGGCATGTACGTGGAGGGAAAAGTATTGTGGTGAAATTGATGTGAAGTTCATAAACATAATTTATTTTCCTGACTTGATGTGTAATTCAGATGTTGGATCATTGGGGTTTTTTTCCCAGAAATCACTGGTGGGAACTAAAAGTGGACTGAGGACATGCTAGCAGCTTTATAATGTTTGATAGAAATGTAAGTTTGTCAAGTCTTGTCATACGAAATGTGATTCACCTCTTCTCCTGAAACAGCTGTTTCTTCAGAAAAAAGAAAAATCGAGTTTTTGTCCCAGGAAAAGCATATTGTGTTAATTTTTCTTCAAAGCTGCTCATGTTGTGTTTAGGAAAACTTGATGTACAGCTGCTTGCCCTGGAAAATAGGGCGGAGAAGGTCCCTGTCTACATTTTGTTAAATGAAGATTTCTCAGAATTCTCTTTCTTCAAATGGCACATCTATGAATAACAGCTGACCATGAGAATGCTGGACTGTTACAACAGTGATATTCTTGTACAGTCCTTCTGGCTTCTGTTTCACTTCTTAAAACATATCCTCGAAAAATCACAGAAGGAAAAAAACATAATCGGTGAGAAAGCAAAAATCATTGGCCAATTCATATGAGGAATATGAGTTAAAGGAAAATTACGTGGTATAACCTTTAATATTGATTGAACACTTTTCTAACAGAGTTCTTTTGGACTCGTCCTTTAGAAGAGCTGCAATGAAGTTGCTTCCTCATGATGGCTCAAATCTAAGTAGGTTTTATAGATGGACACAATCAAATGATGTTGATTCCATGAGTTGAATTTGGGTTCCTTGTTATAGATATTTATTTTTAACTGAGTTTGTTTAGCAGAAAAAAGTAAGGAAGTGTTCATCCCAGAATATTGAATTAAATTCCATAAAGTACTGGGATATATTGTGAAACACTTACTACCTGTACATCTCCTTCTGGTGCATGCTGGAAGGAGATCTCCTTTCAGGTAGGGCATGCTGGAATGGTAAGAGACTGCAAGAATACAGTAACTTCTAGCACTTTACAGTCTTTCTCGTGGCTTTAAGAAGAGGTATTCTTTAGAAAAAAGCTCCTCTGAAGGCCATCTGAGATTTAAAGTGCAAAGTACATTTCCTACCCCAGTGACTGTAGTCTTCAGAATTCCCCAGGGATTTGCTTGATTTGTATTTCCTTCATACTCAGGAATAATAAAAAGGAATAAATCATTATGTGCTATTTATTATTCATTACAAGTATTTTAACACTGATGAGATAATCAGGGAGTTAGGCTGAGAACTTTGCACCTTTGAAAATCTAATCAATAGAGTGCCTAGGGAAAGAAGACAGCTATTCGAAAACAACTTTAAAATAGACAGCTCATTTTTTGCAGCAACCTTTTGAAGCCATTGTAGAAGTCACTACCTTATGATTATCTTTTCTATTTGCAAGATTTCTTTTAGCATGCACTAGCAGTTGGGGGTTTTTGCAAAAAATACACCCCATCTTGAACTGGACAAATTAACTGGTCCAGTTACTGGGTTCAGCAGTGCCCTGTAAACATCATCCCAGGCAACACAGAATGCATGAGCCCATCTAGGTATTTGAAAACAAAGAAGAGGATGTTTAAGTCTGGCAACACAGAACAACTGAATGCACTTAATTATACAGAAAAAAATATTGCTAAAATGTTCCTTGGAAAAGAGATAGAGGACATGTGGAAGGCTCTAGACTACAAGTCTTATGAGGAGCAGCTGAGGGAGCTTAGCATGTTTAGCCTGGAGAAGAGAAGGCTGAAGGGAGACCTTATCACTCTCTACAACTCCCTGAAAGGATGATGTAACCAGGAGGGGATCAGCCTTTTCTCCCAGGTAACAGGAGATAAAACAAGAAAAATTTCTTCGTTGAAACAAAGCTTTGGAAAAGGCTTCCCAGAGAAGTGGTGGAGTCACCACCCCTGGAGTCACCATCCCTGGAGGTATTTAGAAAACCTGTGCATGTGGCACTTGGGAGTATGGTTTAGTGGTGAACATGTCAGTGCTAGTTAATGGTTGGATTAATGAGCTTAGAGGTTTTGCTCAACTTTAATGATTCTATGTTTTTCTGACATATCAGTATTAGTTGCTCCACTTCAAGACAGGGACTCTGACCTCCACTCCTGAATAGGCAAAGCTATTTCCTGTCAGCTACCACTAAATGGCCATTCCTCTTGGCCACATCCAGCTCCTCAGGACTTCCTACTGAGTGGGTCAGATTTATCCCAGGTTAGCATCTTCATTTTCCTGGGTCCTGTACTCAGTTTTCTTTTTTCCATGTACTGCATGAGGAGTCATACCTCCTAGTTTAGGATTGCAAATCCATCAAGCCACAGGGTGCCATTCAGACCAGCACTCTGGAATTGCACTTGTAAGTAATTCTTCCCCTGAACTTTGCCAGGAAGGACCAATTCACTTTTGAAATACCAGAAAATGCTATCAGATATAATCAAGACTAAAATACTTGACACATACAAGCCTTTTAAAGCTGCTAAAAATTTCCTTGTTGTGGGTTGTGTCATCGCTAAACATAGGAAAATTGTCTTGTGTGATGGAGCACTGGAGAATGAAGCAAAAATTTTTCTATTCGGGACATCTTCATCCATAATACCTGGCCTTGACCATCATGGAAGCTGGAATTTCAAGGGAAGATGGCCACAAGATGTTGTGGCTAGTTTATGCTTCTGGATTGTTATGGTCATTTGCAGGTAATCTGGGTACTATTTTATCCCTCAGAGATGGAAGAAATTGGATGGAAATAATTTTGCCTCAGAAATGAAACACTACCTTTACAAGCCCTGAACTTGTTGACTCTGCTGGGTTTTGCATTTAGACAGCTACCATACCAATTTATCTGATATTTTTCAGTCAATTTGGCAGTCATCTTTTGAGTGCTGGTAAAATAAAGATAACTCTGTCTCATACTGTGCAAGTGCTGCAGGATTCCTCAGAACAATCACAACTCGGATTATTTTTATAGTGTGGTTTTTATAGTGATATGCTTCACCATTCTACAAGGCTGAGTAAACATCCACTCATGCTAGACAATGTTTTTCTGTTTGTTTATGTCAATTAAAGAGCTTGAATATACAGACAGGGAATCCTACATTGCTTCCCTAAAACCAACAGAATATGAAATCAGCTGGGCTTAGTGCCGAGAAGTTGATTTCTGGTGATAAACTGAAGTAAAATAAAATCTGCTCCATATGGTTCAATTGTAAACTTTGCAACTACAAACAAAAACGTGCTGTGTGACTAAATACTGCAGTACAAAAGCAGCCAAAAAGTGCTATCCCTTAAGGCATACCCAGAGTCAGCCTGCCCATTTTCAAACGTACTCTTGAATTAAAAGGGAGTGTGGGAGACCAGGTGATGCTTGGTGTGTGTGCTGCTGGGTGAAGGACGTGGTGGTTCGGGTTACTGAGCCCAGGTCATGAGCTGGGACATACCTTGCATCTGGAAACAGCTGCCCCTGCCTTTCTGCAGGAACTAACCTGCAGGAACTAACACAAAGGTAACCAAACTCATGTCAGGAATGAAAGTCCCTCTATTTCTGTCTACTGCATGGTTGGCATTCTATGCTTTTATCCCCAAAGGACATGCAAACGGGGCGAAGCTAAATGTAATTTCAACTTCCTGAAATCCTACATAACTCCTACATATTATAAGTCCTTTGTATGTCTATTTGTTTCCGAGGAGAGTGAGCAGGAAGGCAGGTTGAGGGGTTCAGCAGGCACAAAGACAGGGAAATGACCCCCACGTGCACCAACCAACCAATTCCTGTGCCTGATCTTGTCTTAGAAGGGCAAAAGTAAATAGGAGTTTGAATAGATTCCTGGTCTACCAAAGGGAATGTGTTTTGTTCAAACCTGCTAACCAAGGCCTGGTTTAGTACACACTGCTGATAGATCTCTGAGCATCTGCTGTTCAAGTACAGCATTTTTGGATTTCACATCGCACCAGAAACCAGATATCCCCATGAGAAAGGTTTGAATGTTTCACCTGACTGTTGGAACGTTTTGATAGGAGTACATTCAGGACACTTCAGTGCAGAAACACAAAAATGTTCCTCAAGCTGAGATAGTTACCTGTGTCACAAATTGGAGGGGATTAAATCACTTTTCTCTGCAGCACATTCAATGGTCTCTTGAGTTCAGAGTTGTGGATGAAAAAAAGGGAAACACTTCACCACTATGAATTAACAGCAGACCCTGTAAACAGTCTTGCTAAAGAAAGGAGCAGCGTGCAACTTTTTTGCAATGTTTGAAAGAAATTGTGGGAAGGAGGCCAAAAAACATTACCCCCAGCTCCAAACTGTAAAAGTGTTTAAAGTTGTTTAAGGACCCCATGCACTCCCCTTGTACTGTAAAACCAGAACCTTCAGGGAACAGAACGTAAGGAACAGGAAAGAAAGAACTGAAGATTTATTGGTGTTTTCAGCATAAACACTCATCAGTCCCATTTTGCAGAAAAGGAAACAAGCCTGCTTTTTCTGTTTCAGCTAAATGGAGGTTTTCTAAAATGCCTCCTTGCTATATAAGTATGAAATAATGCACTCAAGGAAAAATATATCATATTACTAACTGCAGTATATATAGACAATATCTTTTAAACTAAAAACAAACAGAAAGTGCCCCACTGTTTGATTTCAACAGGACAGCTGTGCCTTTGGGTTTAGATCAGAAAGTGCTTCCAACTCTATTGTTGCAGGCGTGCCTAAAGCATCAGCAAAGGAAAGGGCTTCCAATTTTTAATAGAAATTCTCAATAAGGCGGACATGATTCTTTTTCTTTATTTATTTTGCTTTTGTTTTGATCACTCCAATAGCCATGTAACTTTTGGAGGTGGCCTGGGGTAAAGCTGTAGCTGAACAGACTTTGCTATTGGTTTCCAAAATGTAACAAAACTTCAGTTCTCTTCTGAAAGGGGATGTGTGCATCAACTGCCTCGTTCAGGGTTAGGAGGAGGCAGCTGAGCTTCCCTGGTCCCCTTGAGCCTTGTTTGATATCTGGTTCTGCTTACTTATCCAACAAGAAGCAAAGGTACTTGGCAACACTGAAAAAGGGAGGAGGAGAAGGTAAACGAACCAGGACAAACTGAAAAATACAAAGAATCCGAAAACTTTAGTAGAAAGCACAGCTATTTCTGGTAATCTTGGGAAAGGTACCAATAACAAAGTCTCCTCTTAAGTCCTGTAAAACTGAGTCAGAGTGCAGAACACATAAGCAAAACTCAGTCCCAAACGTGACAAAGGGATGGCCACAGCAGCACTCATGGCTGGCTTCCCCTGTGGTGGTGTCAGCAGCCAGCCTGCAGTGCTGGGACCACTGCCAGAAGCATTTAACACAGTTATTCACAAGGCTGTAGATGGAGGAGTAGAAGCTTTCACAGGGTTAATTGGATGCACAAAGACCAGATGGGGTCTCCTGTCCACCCTTAGTGTTAAGGTCTTGCTGAATGTGCCCTTCCAGCTCTGTTGTGTTGGATCTCCACATATCTATGCAGGACATCCAAATTGCTCCTGTACCTCCTGTACCTCTGTTCAGTTTACCTCCCAAAGTAGGTTTTGCTTTCTTGAATGTAAGACTGACATCCTTGGCCCTGAAACCTGTTCCCCAAATTTGCCTTTAATTTAAACTTCCCCTTTCAAAGTTCACTCATAAGGTGATTTCTACCCTTA
Source organism: Irena cyanogastra (assembly GCA_013397155.1). NCBI lineage: Eukaryota > Metazoa > Chordata > Aves > Passeriformes > Irenidae > Irena > Irena cyanogastra. The sequence continues at coordinate 2,000,309 of VWZV01017164.1, read as the reverse complement.
AAGCATCAGCCTTCCTGATTGCAGTACATATTTGAAATATAAGACACACATAGATGTCTGTCCTGAGAAGTTTAATAAAATCACACAGAACTGAGGGGCATGCATTTCTCCGAGCTTGTTTCTTCAGCACTCTGAAACATTCTTTGGTTGGAGTCTGGTCCTCTGGCATTGCTTTTCTGCCCCATGGTATGTTCTGTCTCTTTCCTTGCTTCAGACTTTTCATCCCTCTTAAGCAATTTCTGCTTTCTCCAAACCCTGTAATTGCAGATGGATAAAAAAAAGAGTTCCTTTCATTCTTCCATTTCAAGTGTTCCAACAAATAGAAACATTGAGGTTAGATAATATTCACTGCACTTTGATTATGCACATGCAGGAGCAGCTACAACCTGGTCACCACAATTTCTAGACTGTAAATACAGATATTCTCCAGACCCCAATCTCTTGCTCTTTGTTATGTTCCATCATGTGAAAAACTACTTCTCTGCTCATGACTGACTGAAACACCCGCGTCCTTCTACAGCACTTCTGTAAACAAGGCCCACAACAGCTGTCAGATTATGTATTAATTCATTACAATTACCAATATTCTGAACTGACACCCTATAAATCTTTATGGCAACAATCTTCCTTTAAAAAATCAATTTGACTTGAAGATCCCCTGCTAAAAAACCCCACCAAAACTCATGAAAAAATGATTATCCTTTTTCATTTGCTTGGAAACTTTCATAAAGAACATAAGAGTTAAATGCTAACACCTGAATTCAAACGACCTGATCAATGCACTTAGATTGCTATTGCATATTGCAACATATTCTTTTCCTAGAAAAATAGCAGTACAGTTTTCTGAGCAGCACACGGTGCAAGTGGAGAAGCAATTTAGGTTAGTCAATAACTTCCATCTGTTCTGAAGCAGTGAGCATGAAAAGAGTTTCTTTATTCTGGCATTTATTCATGGCAATGCCTCCTCAGTTTTAATTGTGCCAGAGTATGCCATTAGTGTATTCTGCAACTATTGCTTGTCCTGTACATATGTCTGAGTGACTGCCATACAAAGAGGTGGACTGTTAACTGGGATACTCTATCAATTCTTGTAGGATGTATATTTATTTCTTTTCTGTGGCCTGACTGAATAACACAGATTTCCCCCAGCTTTGTTTCCTATGAGTCCCTTGCAAAGAATATGTTCCCTTGTTTTACCATAATTTTGGAGTTTACTAGATTCAATTAATGTGTCTTCATGAGAAAAACATGAAAATACTTCCTTAAAGTGTTTCCTGATCTTTAGTCTGTCTTATATTTGAGTGAAACTGTTTTTCTCCATTGCTCATTTAAAAACATACACTCTTTGTTTTTAAAGTTTTATTCAACCAAGGGCTGTAACATACTTGCTGAGGATTGTTAGGATTGTTAGGATTTTGAAAACCTAGAAACTGTGACCCTTAGGCCAAGTGTTTGGAGAAATACCTATTAATTCAGGGTTCTCAATTTTAATATGAACTATTTTGGATGCCAAACTTGAGACATCAAATATTGTCTCAGTCTGCTCTTTCATTGGAGACAATAACCTCTGCAGGTGTTCATCATCTCCAGAAAAATAAGTTTCACTTCACAATGACAAGATGAGGCAACAGGGTGACATTTTTGAATCCTGCATAGTTCAGAACCCCAGATTTTGTTGCTCTGTTCTTGCATCCTGGAACAACTGAAAAGGTAACAGGTCACAGGACCCAACAGGTCACATTGTCCTGGGAGTACTTTGAAATGGGCCTTAAGGATTTAATGTTCTTGTCTCCTTTTCTGCCTGAGAAGCTACACACTTTTGGACATTATAGCTACACAAAAATTTAAGATTTCTGGGCTCTTTGCTCTTTTGCAGAGGGACAAGGCATTTGACCTCCTCAGACACTCCAAGCCTCTTGTTATACAAACATCAAGAAGCACACTTGTCTGATCATAGATGCTGAAATTTTAGTCTCAATTTAACCACTAGATAGAGATTTTTTCCATATGCCAATGGCACATGTTGTTTGGAACTATCTTAGGACTTTGCTTTCGTAGAAACCCCACTATTTTCCTGTCTAAATATATAAATACCTGAAATTTATTTCTTTCTTCCCATTTGGTTATTTTGCATATTCTCTGCTTTAAAAACTGAGATTTAAAGTTTACTCTCTTATGCATGGTAAAGGATTTCAGATAATTTTGCCTACTGCAGGAGGGCATCCCCACTGGAGCTGCATTTGAAGAAAACTCCTTCTTCCCTGTGAAGTCCATCTAGAGCATTCCTTAGAGCTGCAGCCAGCAGGAGTGAGCCATATCAGGTGGCTCCACACATGATGGAACAATCTAGGACTGGGAAGGAAGAAATGCAGCTCACTGTTGTTTTTAGTTTCAACTCCTCTGAGGCTCTAAACTCTGTGTTGAACCTCTTAGAGTCACAGCACAAAAACACAAATTAAATGAAACAAAAATTTAATTAGTTGATTACAGGAAGTTCACGAGTTTGGGAAATGACTATACAAACATACAAGAACAATGAGCTTATATGTTGCCCATACAAACACAATGAGCTAAATCATTTCACCAGAGATGTCTGGGGTGACAGGAGCCCTGGGAGCCCCAGGCCAAGGCTGTGCTGTGCAGGGTTGTGTCTGGCTCTGGGCTGGCTGCCTTGAGCTGAGAGCTGTGGGCTAAGTCATGAACTGCAAGTACGCTGCCAGGAGGACGCTTCTGCCTCCAGGATTTATCAGGTTGTGACAACAATACAGACACACTCCTTTTGTGTCTGGGAAGATTTTTTACCCAGTTTCTTGAGAGATGACAAAACTATTGAACTACTTGAGTAATGGTTGCACACTCCCAACTACCCTTTTATGGAAACAGTTTTAGGAGAACTGGTTAAAACGGTAATGCTAGAGGTATTTTGAGCATCCCTGCTTAAGAAATGAAATTAACTCTGAAGAATAAATCCTGGCAACCATAAAGTGCTTGTTCCTAGATATGACTTGCCCCCAGGGTAATAACCTTGAGTTGTGGACTCCTGAAAGGGTTGGGGTCTTGCATAGTCAGAGCAACAGCAAGTGGACAGAGATAGGCTCAGAGCTGGGCTTTTCATACACAAAAGACTGTGAAAGAAAATAGACTCAGTTCTTTTAGACCGTTAAGATAAGAAGGCAGAAATAAGATTGCAAGAGCTCCAGTTCTTAATGGCTGCAAAATGAACATGAGAACTTTTTTTACAGAGGCCCTATGTTTGCAGAGAATCTTTTGTGTATCTGAGTATTTGTCTTCTTTCATGACAATGGCATCATTCTTAGATTTGTTGCTTTCCTGTTTTTAAATTTGGTGTCATTCTGTTCTGGCCAGTCTATAAGCAGATTTTGAAATGTGTCCTTCAAATTCCTGCAGATGCACTTAACACAGAGGAAGTCTCAGCATATTGGAAGAAAAAAGTGGGAAAGAGTTGTCCAAAATCATATGCAACTTACAGCTTTTATTTTCTTTTTGCAGTTATTTCCTGGATGAAAAGTAAACAAAATCAATTTTTCTACATTTCCCTCACTCCAGTTGTATGCTCTTTTCTTTGACTCCTTGTTAACATATTTTGTTGGCTCCAATAGGACTCAAGGTGCACATTTTGTTTAGTATATGTAGGAAGATTGGCAGGCATGGAGGTAACTTCCTCCCTTCAGCAGCCCACGTAGTGCTCTGCTTTGTGGCTAGATGGGTTGAGGACACACAAGTGCTTTAGTTCCTGCTCGGCATTGCTTCCACAGCATCCAGGCGCTCTCCACCCCCACCCCACTCCCACAGGCCAGTAGGCTGGGTGTAGGCAAAAGGATGGAAGGGGACACAGCCAGGAGAGCTGATCCAAACTGACCAAAGGGATATTCCATACCATATGGTGTCACGCTCAGCAAGAAAAAAGCTAAGAGAAAGGAGGAGGTGAGAACATTCATTATTTATGTGATTGTCTTCCAAGACAATCACTATAAGTACTGAAGCCCTACTTCCCAGGAAATGGATGGCCACCTCCTGCTGATGAGAAGTAGAAAATAAAACTTTTTCCTTTGTCTTTCTTCTGTGCACAGCCTTTGCTTTTATTTCTCAAACTGCATTTATCTCAACCCATGAGTTTTTAATTTTATTTTATTCACCTGCCCTCCTTAGGAAGAGGAGTGAGAATGGCTTGGTGGGCTCCTGGTATCCAGCCAAGGCCAACCCTTGTATGATCTGATGGACAAAGATTTTACAATGAATCTTGGGATTTATTTGCAGCATCCAAGAGACGTTGGATAAGTCACCTATCTCCTGTGCTTCTGTTTCATCTTTAACTTTTATTTGTTGGTGTATTTACTTTTAAAAAACTGCCATCTGTCCTTTGAGCAAAGGACTATGATCACATATTTGTGCAGCACTTATCCCTACTCAGTGGGGAACACAGAGGGCAGGAGCTCATCATAGTAACAAAATGAACTTGTGGCTCAGTTGTTGTTGCTGTTCTTCAGGAACCTCCTTGACATATTCAGAGAATAAGTCGCAAGACTGAAAAACTGTGCTAATTCCTTACTTTCTCCAGCCTTCTTTCTTGAAGGGCTCTGCAGCTGTTCAGGACACAACATAACAGAATATCTGGTGCATGGTGTTCTCTCACTGCCACATGAAGAGGTAAAATCTGGGATTTATGGCCATAGGATACATACAAAGTGATGAGGGAAGAGTATCTAAAGAAGGCTGTCCAGTGCATTCATAAATGTTAAACACTTCCACTTTTGCAGGTCAGGCTTTTCCTTACTTGTTTTTCCTTTGAATAACAGCTCTCAGTTCTGGTCGGCCAATGGCATTTGTAACTCTTCTTCATTACAATGGTCTTGTCAACTCATTTCCAGGGATCAGGTGAGTGCAGAATTTATGAATGCAACATGAAAATAAAGATTTTAAAATAAAACCACAGATAAGTAAAAGCAATATAATGAAAAATATTTTTTAATGTTGCAAAAATCAGTTACATTTGGCCCATCATTGTTATTGTTATTGTTAGTTCAGTTGTATCAGTTATTGTATCAGTTTGTAACTGTATTGTATCAGTTATTGTTAGTTCAATAACTGATACTGTTAGCTCAATTTTCTGGTAAGAAGTACAGTCAAGGGAAAATGCAGGCCTTGGTCTTTCCTACTGAACAACCCTACGGAGCTACTCCTCTTCAACGTTCAATTACAAAGGAAATTTCTTTTAATTCATTAATTTCTTTTGTTTTTGTGCCTGGAAATAGAAATACAGCTTGACAGGCAGAAAGGTTTTATCCATGTTTTTTTCTGCATCTATCTTCCTGACAATAAATCTGCTAAAGTAATTGGGATGAAATACAAGACATAATAACCAGCAGAGACTGTTGAAATCTCTGCCTTCAATCATCCCCTTAGGGATAAGGATTTAACATAAAGAAGCTATAACCAATAAAAACACCAAATTTAATAACAAACCCGACCACTGTGAATATTCTTCTAAACAAAGAAACTCTCATTATCCAAAGTGTACACATCCAGCAAGATTAATTTGCTCATCACTGTTATAAGTATCTTCAAAAAATAAAAATCAATTTTGCAGTGAAACTTAGTTTTCCTGCAATGGAATACCCTTTCCCTGAAGACTACTAGCCTGGTTTACAATTGTCATTGAGAGATAGAGATGGAAATGTATTCAAATGTTATGATTTTATCAGTTTGTTTTTATTTTTGTGCATGAAATCTGGTGAGGGAAGCTACTCTTTGTTAGCAACACCCTTGTAAGTATCTAAAAATCTACATTAAAACAGAATAGGGCTATATAGCTTTAGCAGTTTACTGCTGTTTCCCCTGTTCTGCCTGTTTTCAGAATTGTTATCATATTCCTCTGGGATAAAGAAGGCAAGAATCTTGCTTAAGGTTGAAATGCTATAAAGTACACTTTACACACAATTGCCTCCTGTAGTTGAATAAAACATAACTCAGTCTTTTCTCATAAAACATCATTTGTACTCAGAACATCTTTTGGCACAATCCAGCTTACTAGCCTGCCCTATTATGTGTCAGGCCAGATGTTGGCTGTCAAAGTAATCATCAGCTGAGTACAGACATTCTTGAAAGGTTTTGACTGACACATTTATCTCCCTGCCAGTTGGTGAGTCCATCTCAAAACCCAATGAGGAAGCAGGTCCTGACTCAAGAACTGGTGTACATAATATAACTTAAGCATTTAGGATCTACAGTAGGTTTTTTTTCTGCTTCTGTTCATGTTCATTTTAGGGTCTGTAGTTGTCCAAGGCACTAGGCATCTCAGTGTATCACAAGTGGAAAAGGTGTTTAAATCCCAGCAACACCCTCCGTGTCTGAATAGAACCGGGTAAAGGTGCTCCTCTCCCTGAACATACTGGTTTTCTACTTGGGAAGATATAGATTCAAATATGGCTGGTGGTTGTAGGGAAGGTTGATTCCATATCCCATATCCCATATCCCATATCTCGCTATTTTTCATAGCTGAAAAATATTTTTATTAAATAATCAGGTGCATGGGAGACAATGTCTGTTTGGGTTCCCCAGATCTGTCACTAGACAAGGATAGTCAATCTTTCTATGGTTCAGGATGTCTCAGGATTTATTTAGTTTCGTTTTTGTTGGAAGATCAATGAATTCTTTTCCCCAAAGAACTAAAAATATTTAATAGAGAATTCAGAACCTACTTGTATGATCTGGAATTGTGTAAAGAATTTGGCAGAGAATAAGAACAGAAAGTTAAATTTTTTCATATAAGTTTCAGCATTTTTTCCTAGTAATACTAGACTAAAACTGTTGGATGAAATCCAGTAAATAGAAAGTATGTTGAGTGAGTTTCAAAACATGACATTATATCTGAAATATCACACAGTGGCTACTTCTTTGCTATGCTTATGCAATATTGCAAAATGAGAGGCTAAGTGTTCTCATGACAGTGTATGATACACTGTCTTCTTGGATAGCAGATTTTCCTGCTAGTCCCTCAGGAATCTGAGTGATTTGTTACTGTAAGGCATTTTTTCCAGTGGCAAATGCTGCTTCTTGGTAGCATATTACTAAATGGAGCGTGGAAAGACGACTCATTCCTGCCGTTCCTCCGCGGTCACACAGCGTTCCTGACAGGGGAGCGATGCGCGCGTGCATGAGCGCGGTCGTGGGTGTGAACTGCGTTGAGGAAACAGGGAGGATCCAGGCAGGATCCACCCAGCACACCCAGTCACAGACACTGAATTTCCACCTCAGTTCCCAGAAAAGTCCTTCTAGGTTTTTTTTTGTAGGAAACAAATTTGGAAAATGTAAACCTGAATGACTGGTGCTTCACCCATCCCTTGAACAGAAATAATAATAATAATAATAATAGAAATAAAAATATGTTTAATAAGAGACGCTTGCAGTAGATGTCATTGGAAGCACGATTCAAATATCAAATTTAAGTAACTCTCCACTAAATATTATATAAAATTAATGACTACCTAAAAATGAAACCTGTTTTATTACACGGTTACTTTCCAAGGGAAGCAAAGAAAGTGTTTGGGGCTTTCACCAATGACCGTGTGGAATCACCAGGAAACATTGCAAGTACCAATCCTGTGTAACAGAGATATAAATGCATTTTACATTTTTCATTTTAAAAGTCTGTGCTTGAAGTTCACAGTGTGGCAGCTCACAATCACTGTTCATAAAAAATCCTTTTAAAAATCCTTCACCTTCAAGGTGGGGAGGAAGCAGCTGCCCTCGGCCTTGGAGTTAGACACAGCAGATTAAATGAGGTTCTTGATCTCTCAGAATAATATATTTCAAAACCAGGGCTCTCATTTTTCAATGAGAAGTGCCTTTATTTCCCAGACTATAATTAGACTCCCAGACTACGAGGCAATTCCCCTCCTGCTTCAGACAGGACATACATATCCAGCAATATCAGGTTTATGTCCATGAAGAGGAGAAGTAAGAGTATATCCAGGACACTGCTAAGGTGAGGATGGGCGTAGAAGAGGGGTTTAGGAGCCTACTGTGGTTTACACATTTTATTTGGTGATTTCTTTCACTTTTTCTGAAGGTATGTAGGTGAAAAAGGTGAAATGAAGCAGCGCACAGTGTGACTGGGGGGGAAACTGGTGCTGTGATTCAGGGTGGGACAAGACATAGTATTATTCCCTGCTGTTGACTCCAAGTCCTTCCAAGTTTTTTACATTTCTTCATTTCTCCAATTTACTGCTTATTTTCAGTCTTGGAACACTGTGTCTGCAGGGAAAAATTGTTTATCCTCATGCATCCTGATAGCCTAACTTATTGTTCTGTATTGCCAGCTAAGAGCACAAGCTGGAGTAACTTCAATTTTCAGCAGGAATCCCAAAACCTGAACTTCTTACATTTCACTGTAAAATAGAGAACAACATCAGGACTATGGAACTCCTGTGTGGCTTCCTTCTTTGTTTTCCTTTCCTTGTGGTGCCTCATTTTAATGAGTTTGTGTTTTGCTGCTTCTCAGTATTCACAGTGCAATATGAGGGATTCTGGCACGTTTGGTCCAGCTGCAGAAAACTCAGCTCTTCATTAGCCAAAAGCCAGCAGTTCCTCCATATTCTTTATCTTCATAGTCTAACACTTGAGCACCTCCATTTTTTATGGCCCTAGGCAATACCTTCTTAGCATTCCCAAACTGTCATACCCAGCTATTCCACCTTTAATACTGCTTCAGTTCTCATCTCATCATCTTTGGAAACATGTATTTTTCTCCATAGCAGTGTCTGTATGTGAAGTAAAAGCAGATAATTAAATATACATATGGAAGAAGCGTTGAATGAAAATATTGGGTTACATTAATCTCTTGGAGACTAAAAGGCTAACAAAAATTGGTAAATAGCAACAGTAGATGTACAGAAAATGAGAGGGAAAAAGTGTTGGCTAACTCAAACTCACCAATATTGGTCAGCTACCTAAAAATTACAGCAGATTTTTCTTTACTTATCCTCAGTCCATGTGGAATGCTTACAAAACACAGAGGTCCCATTGTCAAATGATATTTAGTCAATAAAAATACCTTTGCAATCAAATAATTGCAGGCTTTATCACGTCAGCAAGGACGTCAAGGTCTACAGCTGTCATTACATCTTTTATGTTCTTTGAATTTGCTTCTGTGCCAGTGGGTTCATTTCTAGCTTGCACAGCCCCACACAGCAATTCCCTGCTATGCTGGCACAGTCTGATCCAAGAGAATTCACCTTTAGTTCTTCAGAGATTGCTCGGCATACAGTGGGAAGCACTGCAGAGCATTTCCACCATGATGTCCCCTTGTCTGCATGCTAACAAACGTTCACTGAAATAAAATCTTGTAACTGTAACGCCTGTGAGCTGTTCTCCAAGGCCAGAGTGGTCTTGGTGTAACTCAGAGCTATCTAGGGGTAAGTAGATGGAATAGAACAGTCTGTTTCAGTTGGAAGGAACCTACTACTATCATCTAGTCCAACTGCCTGACCAATTCATGGTGGACCAAGTTAAAGCACTTTATTAAGTGCATTTTCCAAATGTCTAGCAGGCTTGGGGCACCAACTACGTCTCTAGGAAGCCTGTTCCAGTATTTGACCATCCTCTTTGTAAATAAATCCTTCCCAGTATCCATCTGAGCCTCCTCTGATGCAGGTTTGATTCATATCCATGCTTCCTATCAGTGGATACCAGAGAGAAGAGTTTAGCACTTTCCCCTCCGTTTCCCCTCCACTTGTAGACTTCAATGAGATTCAGACAAATGCAATTGATTCCTTTTAATGACTATAGTAATAGAAAATGATAAGGTACTAGGCTATCCACATAGTTAAGCATTGGACTGCCACTGTATTTTGTCACCCTCATGTTTCGTTACTTCTTCTGGACTCTTTTACACAAAGATGTGGACCCCAAGTTGGCCATAGACCTTTTCAGAGTTATGCAAGCTGATTTACCTGTGCTAGCTGTTTCATTTTGGAGTGACTCAACTCCATTTGTTTGCCATATAGCAGTCACATCACCAGTTACATCTATGAATCTTCTATGTACACATCACCCACATTCAGCCCTCACACCTCCTGGAAAAGCATTTCCTTGGGTATTTGTTCTGCAACAGAAATGTGTGTCCTGTGCATGTATGTCAGTGGTTAGAGGGGCTCTATTGTGCATGGGATAGTCTTCTGGGATACATGGCTGTAAGTCCTAGGGACCAACCAGTGTATTGGGAATAACCACGTAACAGAGATTCAAACTCTTAAACCCAGGCAACAAAGGATGTTACTGTGAACATCCTCTGGCTCAGTCTTGCACTAGTGTAACATAGGTACATTCGTAGTTTTTATTAGAATCTTCTGTTAACTTCAGATGAGGATATTTGGTTAGCTTGAGGGCAAGCTGGAGGGAGATGATGAGAGGAAGTGGGTATAGTTGCAACATAACGTTGAGATGTGGTAAACTGAGCTTATTTCACCCCAAGTCTTAAAGGAATACAGACGTGCCTTTCGTGCATTTGTCAGAATTGTTTCACAGAAATAATACTCTAAAATTCACTCTGTAGATACTCTGGGTAACTTACAGTGCCTGAATCCAGCTAAGTAAACAAAGAATTATTGTTTAGTTGAATTACAATGAAACCCATACTTCAAGGTAAACAATTCAACGTGATCCACCAAAGGCTGATATTTGCTAGAAAACAACTGTCAGGATTAATCCATAGACCAAAGAATAATATAATGCAGGCAAGCTTTGTTATATATCACTGGATGGGCATTGGAGTATTCTATATTTCATCACTTTAAATGGTTCCCTTATAAAGCAATTCTTGCAAAGCAAAGCCAAAAACCTGGAACATAAGGGCTAAACAGAAGGCATTAAGTACATATTGTCCTTATAGCCACTGGATTTTGCTCACAGATTAGAATTGTTGTAAAAAGTTAAATTCCTTATTTTTTGGCATGTTCTAATGCTTTTTGGAAAAGGTTTTTCTTCTTTGGATTACTGTTTTTTCTGTTACATGTCCTTATTTCATCAGTTATATGCACTGGATGTGATTCCAGTTTTTTTCTCCCATGTTTGTTGGACCACTGAACTACGGTAAATGAAGGCACATGGCCAACCATATGGTAATAATAACATGAAGGCTGCAGTAGAGGAAGATCAAGAGTTGCATATACATAAGGTAATATGGAATATATTTATACAGTTTTGAAGAACAGTGCTAGTCTGTTTTCTTCAGTAATATTTATGTTCTTTGGAGTGACAGAATGAGGTCAAATCCAAGATGCACTACAATGAAAGTACCAGTCAAAAAGAACTTGTCTCTTTCATCTGTCCTAGAATTTGATCTTTCATATAACTTTGTGGAAATTACAATACATCAAGCACTATTGGAATTTGCCTAGAAAAGATGCAATTTTCTTTTCAGAAAATTGATGTAATTAAAAAAAATTATATAAGAGAATGACTTTCAAACAGTAGAGCTAAATTTATGTCGTGTACCACTTCCCATTATTTTCAGAGTGCCCCATTTATTGGATCCATTCCTTGTGTCAGCTGGGATAACTGAAATGTCCAGAAAAGTGGTGTGCAAACATCTAAACCTAGTCATAATTATTAATTAAAATTTTCAGCTTAACTATAAAATGGTGTGAAAAATCATTCATAATTATCTTCCTGTCATTTAAACAAATCTAACCTCAGTCAATCACCAGCAGCAGCTCTGAAAGCTGCTCAGTTATCCTTAACCATCAATCTCAGTTTAGTTCTTGATCTGCCTAACCTGCAATTGGTTTATTGCTTTTCAGTCATGCTAATAGGTGAACTGGAAAGATGGCCAAAAGTAATAAATGGAATTTATCCTACCAGAACTGAGTGGGATTGCAGCACTTTGAAACACTTTTTTGATGAAGTGGAAGCACCAGTGCTTTCATGAGAAATGAGAGAGAGCATTGTTTGAAATGGTTCTAACTTCAGTAAAGAAGGAATAGGTTAATTCCTTTTAAATATTTGCTGAGTCTGTTTTAGATACTAAGCTAAAATAATGGCTGTGTTCAAACTCGAGTAAACAAACTGAGACTTCTGTTCAAATAACAGGCAGTATTCTTCACTTTCCCATGCCATTGTAACTGTCATTTACAACCTGATTATCTACAAAACTGTTTATCAGAATATATTTTAATGGCAATCTGATAATAGGTGCGTGCATATTCATAAAGGTCAGTGCCTAATGTTAAATTATGAGAATTTACCTTTTGCAGAAATTTTATTTTTTGTCCTGTATTTCTTGAGAGATTTTTGAGAAAAGAGCCTTTTGAATTTGGATTACAATGAAGTATTAGTTTAAATGAAGATCTATAAATGTTCTGTGATGTTCTTAAAGGCTACATTCAGGCTGCACAGCTCTGTGTTACCTGAGCTATTACCAAACACAGAGCTGGATAGCAGAGTCAGCATGAAGCTGTAGGGTAAAAAGCTGCTGGAGCCTGGCTTGGTTTCTTTAGGGTTTCAGGTCACTCTGCAGGGTAATCTTGCATGCTATTTGCTTTAAATATTTCCTTGTGTGAAATAGTCTTCTCTCTTTTTGGTGAGAAATTTTATGTCATACCAAGATTTGCAGACTCATGTATATTCAGAATTACTTCTTGAGATTGAATGATATCTCTTTTCTTTCTGTTTTTAAAATCCAGGCAAAATTTCCACCATACTGTGCTACCAGTAGAGCTCAATGAAACTCTCATACCAAAAATAAAAGACTATAGCAATGACTTTTGGATAGATTAGGGTAACCCATTTCATTCCATGCTCATCCCCATAAAGTACCATAGTTTCGCCAAAATGTTGTCATAGATTCTTAGACAGCAAATAAATATCAGATACATTCTTATGATTGAACAAAGACTTGACACAAGTTTATAATTGTACTGGATATACATGTATGAGTCTCAAACACAAACTTCCACTCAGTCTGCACCTGTTTCTGTGGGTAAAGCACTGGTACTAAACTGTAATTTCTATGTGATTGTACAGGAAGAGAAATTTTTTCTGGGCCAACTCTGATTGAAGAAATCAGTTTTCAGTTTACAGGATGGGGATGGAATCAGCTGCAACTTAACGTGCTGATTTGGCAAGGCAGCAGAACCAGCATAACTGGCTGCATGTATGTTCTTAGCTCACCTAGACAAAAGGTAAAATGTGCTGTTTTATGCTAACACATTTATTTTGCTGTTAGGACAGGTGGGGCGACTGAAGAATGTTACTTGTTAAATTACTGCCAGTTTTAATAGTTCCAATGTTATGTGTAGCAGGAGTTAGCTTCAAGAAGAGATTTGATACCAGGGTTGAAGACAGGCCTTGTCTTTAACCTGACATTGAGACATAGAAGGTATACTGCCCGTGAAGGTAAGAAGACTTCCTAGATATGGGAGGGACTGAGAAATAAAAAAAAAAAAGCAGTAGAGAAATATTAAGGTATCAGGCATGGAAGGTATGATCTTCCTTTCCAAATATATTTTGCTCCCTTAGCAGAGATGGCCAATAAATAGGTCTTTCCTTTTTTACACTCCCAAATGAAGGGCATGTTTCATGCAGCTTTTTTTTCTTTTGCTTCCACAGTGACTCTTGATAGGTTGAAAAGTTCTTTCATAGAGATTTTTGCTTCCCCAGATGACCCTGGAGTTATATGAAAATGTCACTGCTGGAGTTTCTGAGGAATATACCTCCTGAGTTCAGGCCCATATATGTATATATATTGCTTCAAGGAAAATTGATGTAGGATCCTGTCTTAATAGACTGGTTCATCAAACACACATGAAACCAAATTTTTCAAAAGCTTTTGTGGTAAGCCTACTGTACCATGTGCTGTATACAGTATGAGCCATCTCTCAACTTCACTGAGACGGAGACACGATTTTCCACATCAGAGTGGGCAGTGTAACCTCTGTGGGCTGGTTTCAACAGGCTGAAGCTCAAGTTACTTCTCTGTTCTGAAAACAAGTTATATTGAAGTTCTAACCTCATGGTCTGCAGTCACCAGGCCCTGTGCCAGTGTCAAACACTGCGCAGATAGACAGCAACACCACTGAACCTGTGTGAACTTCCACTGTGACCTCCTCCAAAGTCTGAAAAACACTCTGAAGTTTTCTCCTAAAGAGCTTATCTGTTATTTAGAATAAAAAATATTCCTTGTTTAACTTCTCTCCTGCTACATGAGGGGCTGGGTGATTTTCAGGGACAGCAGCAGCAATAAACTCGTGGGATTCTCTTGGTTTGTGCAGGTGCAGGGCACATTCTCTTCATAGCAGTAACTGACAATCTCCAGGAAAAGAGGGCACTCGGGCAGGAGCTACTTCCCCCTCTCCCCTTTCCAGACAGTGCTGCAAACAGGTGAGAGTGGAGTATCCCTCTTCAGCCCCAAAAGTTGTGACATTCCTCCATTACACAAAATCTATGGCTGTTAACTACACAGTGCATGGCACAGCACAGTGTCAAACTGCATGGGGGGGTGAAGAGAGAAGGAGAACTGCAATTCAGACTCCCTCTGGAACAGGACAGTCTGTCTTTCCAAGCTGGAACAGTTTCAGGATGAGGTTTGCAAACTCTGGAGACTCTTCAGCTTGAGGAGAATCCTGTCAACTCATATTAGAAAGTAATAGTCAACTTTTGAAATTACTTCTATTTGTTTAAGCAGTCTCTAGTTTGCTGAAACTGTTGAGGTAAATCTTTGTCCTTCTGGGGGAAAATTGCACAAATTCAGTGCTTTATTTATTTTTTAGCATGTTTAGCATTTATTTATTTTAAAGCATGTTATTAAATCACCTTCAGACTGCTTTTAGAGAGTAGGTAAGTGATGCCACTTTCACAAATGTTGAGGGAGAAAAAGGCTGAGCATAGCTTAGCCTTGGAATGTAATGTTACAGAAAGGTTTCAAGAGCTAAATGAACTTCATGAGTCTCCAGCCCTAGCCATGAGTAATATGAACAAAATGCTCTCAACTCACTAATGTGTGAAATATAGTAGGCTAAATTTTATGAGTTTGGGTGGACTGATTTAAAGAGCAGTAGTTGGGAGAACACTTTAATATTAGCTCTGCTGTATAGGATTTAGGTTGTATTCTGCAGGCTGTCCTGGCAGTTATTGGCTGAAGTAAATAACTATGAAATGAACCTTTTGCACACTAAATTCTTGTCATGCTGGCTCATGCAGGAGTCATCGCTTGCTGCTGTCACAAAAAAACTGGCGTAAGAAAGTGATGAATCAAGGAGGGGATTTTCCCTTCCCTCCCTAGAAGGCTCCTCTGGATTCTGTGGGAGTCTTCCTCTCTGCTTACAGATCATAAGCCACTCAGTGCTGCTGGGAAACCACAGAAAGGCATCAGAGTCATGCAAAAGTTTTTTATGCAATCATAGTGTCTATCCTTTAGTGACCCAGTGGAGTAGAAGTCGTTCCAAATCACCGGAACTGCTTTTGTATTGCACATTGGGAGCCTCCCAGCTTCTGATCCCCAGAGAATCTGCACATAACTGTAAGAGATACGTCCAATATACGTGGCACAGACTTCTCATAATTTGTCCTACGAAGATTCTATTAAGTTCTTGAAGATAATGTTCTTTTTCTTGTCTCTGGCACGTTTCCCCCCCCTAATTTAAACTGAAAAAGAGGCCAGAAATCAAGCTTTCTTCCATTTTAAAAAATACTTTTCCTTTATTTCATATTTTTTCAAAGAATTTCATATCTCTCTTCTTAGAAAATAAGTTGGCATCCCCTTGTATAAAATAAGTTCTCCTATAGCTATGTTGCATGATAAAGGAAAATTAATAGGGTAAATCCTGCTTTTATAACAAAAGTACAGGAACTATAAAAGTAAAGTCATTTCCAAAGTGCTACACAGAAAGAAGTTGATAATATGGTGTGGTAGTGCGGTAGGTTGCAAAACCCTTAATAATTTTCAGAAGACTGGAACATCAAGCTTTTTTTATACATCATCTACTGTGCATCGTGAAAAATGCCAATAATGAAAGATCTGCAGCTGATGGAAATGCAGCCTTGGAGTTGTGTGTTCCTGCTCAGCCAGACAGTTTGCTGATGAAGGTGATGTGCTGTCTCAGATCACGGTCCTGGGTAAATTTGTGCCCTGCTTGCCTGACTCACAATGTTTTCTCTCCTAGACTAGGAAGGGGCGAGTGTCAGTCGGGTGTCTCCCACCACCACAGAACAGCAGAGCTTCCCATCCCACACTTTGTACAGGAGCAACACGAGGGAGGAAGCAGCCCCAGAAACTGTGGTGACACAGTCACTGTTGTTTCTGTGTTTCAGTTTTACATTACATCCCAGCACAAAGTACTGGACTTCAGATATAAATAACTGCCTTGATTCGTGTTTCACCCTTGCTGCAGCCAATGTAGTGATGCATCTCACTTTCTACCTGACCTGTGGATGTGTAAGTTACACAAAGACTGACTCAGTCCATAAACAATGTGTGGAATCTACAGCCCCACCATGGACTCAAAAATACATTCAAGCCACCTGTGAGGGATATATTTAGAGGAAGAAGGGTAGAGATGGCTTTTGGCACAAACTCAAAACCTCTTTTCAACTAACATTTGGTTTACTGGATTTCATTGTATGGCTATATTAAGCTTCCCTTTAATGCTTTTTACTTCTTATTTGTAGCTTTCAGGGCCTTTCATGAAAGATCATATGTTCCTCACCTTTTGCAGTAGTATCATTTGGGGGTTGTACCAAGGCCAGGCCAGCTTGGTTTCCAGCCAAGTCAACTTCTTGAGGTGTGAGCAAAAGTTTATTTTAATAAAATTACATAAATCATGTCAGTCATTCTCTTTCCTGATTTGAGAATAATTTTCTTGCACTTATGAAGTGCACTTATGCAGCTTCCATCAGCTTTGGTTGTTCCTTGTAGCAGGGACGTTTGGCTGGTGGGTTGCCCTGTTGCCCTGAGTGCAGTCTCTATGCTATTGGTTATTTCACTCTCAATTTCCTATTTTGCTGACAGATCAAATAGTCTTCATAAAGGGCAGAAGAAACGGCAGAGACTTACTTTCTTCAAGTAGAAAACAATGTCCCATATGTGACCTCAGCAATACCACTCTATGTGGCACTTTACTAGTTATGCCTTAAAGAACTGGATTGCGTCCAGGCCCTGGTGTGGTGCTAATTATCACAGCTTTTGGCTAAGAATGAACTATAAATCTTTAAACACCAACAAGTCTGATTAGGCTTGATTTTCTTTGGCACTGTTGTGGTACCTCCAAACAGAAAAATGTTTTTGCAGAACAGGTTCAGTACATGTGATACTTCCTTGCACGCAACAGTTATCACACTCAGGTTTATTGATGCAGGAAGTTAGTTTCCCTGTCCTATTCTTTAAAAAGTTGAGGTAAGGCCAGATCTTCAAGTGATAGAAATCAGCATAACACTGTCGTCCTTAGTCATGTTTTCAATAGTTCAGGATATAAGTCTTGGATTTCAATCTGCTAGTCTAGTGGTAGAAAAGGTCTATCAGATCATGTTGTCTATGTCCTTATCTGTGAAAAATTGTTCCCTTGTGTACAGAAATAGGAAGCAGCCCAACATTGTTTTTAAACATTTCATTTCCACAAATGGTGTCTTTACCACTTTCCCTTGGGAGTCTGCTCCATTCAGATGGAGATTTTCCTGGCTCTAAGCCCTACAATTTTCATTTCATATTCAGATCCATAATTTCTGTACCCAGGTAATAATTTTCCCTCTGGCTATTTTCATTCTTCAAATATCTGTAGACCATTGTCATGCTCCAGCTTTTTGATTTTTAGACAACTTGCAAATACCTAACTCTTACTTGTTGAAAAGCAGTTCACTTTAAAACCGTGATTATTCTTAAGTGTCTTTTTCTGAACTGCCTTCTGTTTGTCAGGAATCACCTGCTGCCCAGCAATGGATGCAGCATGCAGCTGCAGATCACTAGGATGGAGCAGAGACAGATTTGTCTGGGGTGAGGGGGGAAGGTGATGCAGCCTCCACATGGATGGAGATGCTTGACTGAGCAGTGGGGTGCCGAGCAAGTTTCTACATGGTGGCACTCAAAGGTCCTGTTTACCTTCCAGAACAGAGCAGGGGAAGCACATTTCAGCTCTTAAAGCAGGCAATTTAAAGTAAAACCCCAAATCCTACCCAAGACTGCAGCCCTGCAGGGGTCAGTTGAAATGATCATGCCAAGGGAAGTGACCAAGGCATTTACCTGGATCTGGGGTTTTCAGTCTTTTCTAGATGTTTCACAGTGAAGATGATTACTCCAGTGTAGTGAATGTACACCTGGCAACAAACAAGTTTACACCAATAGTTACATTTCACACACTTGACAGTAGTAATCTAGGGACCCCGAGGCACATGAAGAATACAAGCAGAAAACTGGTGTGGTCTATGACATTGTGCTTCTTTCTTGTACAGTGATATTTGGAGGTGTTTCCTTTGGGACATACCACAAAAATCAATGTACCTGCCATGAAGATTGATGGAAATGGCACACACTCTTTGAAAATGTGTCTGAGAGTGGGAAGCACTTTCAGAAGAGCAAGGGAGTAGGGAACACTCACAACAAAAAAAATAGTGGTTAATATCCCTAAATTTGCATAGCATGAAGAGAAATGGCTGCAGAGCTGGGTGAAGCTTTAAATTAACTTGCTCAGAAAGCTCTGAATTACCTTCCTGTTGGAGGTGAGTAATCTTGTGATGCTACAGAATTACCAGTGTCAAAACCTACTGGTCCCCTTTTGACATACACAATATTTTTTCTTTAAAATATTCAATACATTTTTTGCCCAGATCCAAGAATTTGGACTGCACAGGAGTGTCTCCATTTGGCTTTGTATTCCACTGTGAGGAAGAGCCACCACCTCCATAGTAAAGCCCCTTTTTCTCTTCCTCTGATTATGCTGTTTTCTCATTTTCTACAAACACTTTCTGCTGGACACAGTCCTTCCTCAACTCAGCTGTAAAAGTAACTCTTCTCTTTCCAATAGCGCACATAATAAAATCACAAATCTCAAGAAAATCGTGATAATACAACAGAGTAGCTTCACATTCCCCAAGTGGTAGCTGGACTTCTGAACATAAAAGGCCAATGGATTTTCAGTTACATTTTTAAATAGATGCTGAGACTCTCTAAAACCCAGAAGGAGGAAAGACTGCCAGGAAGAATGCAAGTGTCACAGAATTCCTCTTGCAATGCCACACGTGGCAACTTGTGACTGACAGTGCTTGTGTCTGCCCAGTTCATGATGAGAGTTGGTTGACCAAAAGGAGGTTTAAAGAAGTTTGCCCCAAAGTGAGTAGCCTAAGTTTCTCAGTAGGAACCAGTACAAAGGAGGACAGGATTTGCAGTCTTTCCTTCATAAACTGAAGGAAGAAATGCCTCCCTTTCTAGTCTTTAGCTATGTCTTTCCTAGAAATACATTTTATTTCAAGACTAGAAGAGGATTTTGCCCTTTCTTTTAAGGAAAGAAACGCTTTTGTTGTATTCCTTCCACACTGGTGTGGAACCTACTAGAACACACACATATTTATTACCTAACCTTTTGCTGTTTGATACTATCTGAATGTGCCTGCTGTGAGTACACAGCTACAGAAAGGGCAACAGCTGAAGAATTTCTGTGAGGCAGGGTTAGCCATGGGCATCTCCACAAGAGGGTAATGAGTGCCCCCACGCTCCTTGAAGGTCTGCCTCACACTTCACAAACAGCGGAAATGCTGAACCTGAAAGCTCCAAATGATGGCAAAGCTGACAATTCCATTAGAATGTCTGACTGCCACAGCAAAGGCCAGTTTGGTACCAGCCCCCAGTTCCTACAGCACCACTCTATGAGGCACTCAGGAGGATCAAGGTGTTCTAGTAGATCTCTTACTTTAAGAATGAAACACAGAGACAGAAACATTCCCTTCACCACTATTGATGTGGCCACAACCTGGGAAAGTACTTTCATTGAAACAAAATGAATGATAGAGTCACTCCACAGGAATGTTCTGATAATAGTTTGCAGACAAACACAGTGCCACTGAATATTCTATACCTGTCTGGGATATCTATGATGGCTTATCATAGATAAGCCAACAAATCATTTTGTCCTCATTTTGAATGAGGAAATAATTTTAATTTATTCCAAATAAATTAGAAAAGTGGACCTGGGGACTGATAGATTATTTGAAAATTGAAAAAAAAATATACCATAAAATTATAGGAAACAGCTTTCCATACTGTGTCTTTTATCAGTCATATTGGGTGAATTTGACTTTATATGGTTTGTCCCAAATGGTTACTATTATTTCTACATTGATTTGGCTGGAGACAGCCTTGGAAAATATGAAATTACTTGTAAACCCATTACCAACCAGATGGTTGGGAAAGGTCATGAATGAGATGGGAAGAAAGTAGCCTGTTGCATGATCCAAACCATAAATATGAGACCTCTCAACAGACACCCTAATAAGTAGTTGAAAAGAGGAGAAGACAGTATGATGGAGCTAAAGAAAAAAAATCTTTATTAATGTTGAAATGATTCTTGAATGTGTATCCATCTCTTCATTCTAAAATAAAATACTGCCAAAAAACTGTAGCTAGATCTTTGTTTTATACTTATCCAAGCTTATATAAACAAAATGTTCCCACATTTTTTATATGAATGTCACTTGAATAAATTCACAGAGGCAATATTTTAAGTCATTATAACAATAATTTTTTTTTCATTCTTTGTTTCCAGGGTACTCAGGCACAACACATAGCCTGAGCTGTTTGTTTTGTTTTAACTCTGTAATTTTAACTGCATTCATTTTGTCACTGTTAAAACACTGATAAAAAAGACAATAGATTTATTCCATGAGACCAGGTGGTGTTTTGGATCAGACATAATCCTGCGCCCCAGAAATGTCCTCATTCTACTGAAGCCTTGCTGTACAGACTTGTAATTCCTTAACTGGTAAAATGGACAACAGCCCTCATGAGTCACGCAGGGCAATAACCTCTGAACACTGTATTTGAATCTGGGAGAAGCACTGCAGGGTTCTCCAGCTGCTGGAACACTTGTGAACATAAATGTGTGTAAGCTGATGGCAATAATGTGATGTATTTGGTCACATATACAGGCTGAAAGGTCAGTTCCTAAGTGTTATGAGATTGTCTTGTTAAAATGGAAGTGATGGAGCCCACTCCTTTGTTTTGGTAATGGGATTTTTGATCCACAGCATGGATGTTCTTTCTGAAGAGCAGACACAGTCAAAAAATATCACAGGGCTGATGGACCCTTCAGCCTCTTCTTATGTAGACATTGGTTCTGTTCTCCAAGATTTCCTCCAGCCCTGGGAGTACCAGAGTGCTACTTTTATTCAATAATAATTGTGTAAGAACTTATGTAGATGCAGAAGTCCTTTCTACAATATTGACCCAAACATTCTGCATTGCTGCTACTATGTTCCATTGCTTGGTCTTTCAAACAATAACCAAAAGTCAAATCATCAGTCTGATATCTGTGTGCTTTCTGAATCACGTTTGCTAAAAAATCCCCAAACTATTAGAAGAGAAAAAAAATCATAATATGAGGAAATGAATATTTCTTACAATTCTTTGAATAGTCTGCAAATGTTAAGTTGTGGCTGCTCTGTAAAAGCAGCTGTGACTGATTAGAGGAAAGTACTCTTCACACAAATGCTGAAGGACTACAATGTCTAGTTTTGAGTCTCCTGTATTGCGTCCATACCCAAAGGAAGTAGAAGTTTCTTGAAGTTGTGATTTGCCACTTTATGTTTGCATCCCACGGCTTGATATCCCAGATAAGAAATGGGCCCAACTGGAAGCAAAAATCAAAGCTATCTAAACAGTTCTGACAATTTGTCCGGCATTCATCATTCGTATGTACATAGAAATTTGAAACAAGCTTGAATATCTGAAGGCTTTGTGTTTAATAAAACTGTAGATTAAAGGCTGCAGCACTACCACAGGCTACAGCCTATTGCCTGTCTCCAGCAGGCAACGTGCCATAATGTTTGAAAATGTTATGGAGACATATTACATTATCACAGTGATGTTGCAAGATTCTGTATTATTTTTCTGGCAGTAAGAGAGCTACTATGTGCTGTTAATATAAAATCCAGCACTCTAAGCCATCCATGTGGCTATGTACAAACACATTTTTTGTAACCCTGACTCAAATTTAGCTAACATTGCAGTCTGTCATTCCAAGTGTGGCATACACACTGTACCATAGTCAGGAGAACATCTCAGCAATTATCTCAGCTTTTCTATGTTCTGGGCACAAAGGTGGCCTGATAGAACCACAAATCTGAGCTGAAAATCACTTTTGTATTTTACAAATGCATGGCCAATCTCACTTGAGATTCTCCTGGAGTCCTGTGAGCTGGTCTGGCCTACAGAGAGAGAGGTGATTTATGGACAAGGGCAGTGGCATGTGGTACTCTGTGGGTGAATTCCTGCTCTGTATTTCACCCCTGGCTCTTCACCTGGCATCACATTATTTCATACCATGAGTGAGTGTGGTTTCTCTAACAGCTGTGACATCAGAGGAGAAATGTTATCTGTGCCTCATGTATGTGGACTGGGACACTTTTGCACTGTGTCTGACTAAGATGTGATGCCATCCACGTGTTGACCACAGGAATATTCTTTCAGATATTGAGAAATATAAATGAGCAGTGCCTACATCTACAAAGCCAGTTAAAGTGCTCAGTTGTTTTAATCAATACTGACGATTTATTGTAGCAAACAGTATCATATCTCCTCCCAGCATTTCTCTCAGCTGCTTATCTCACAAGAAAAACAATACCACAGCTATTCTGTGTTAACTGTGGAACAGTTTTTGGAAGAAGCACATTCAAATCATCAGTAATGTCAGTGGTGATAAGCAGAGCACTACACTATACCCTTTAATGAGAATTAGCTTCCTCTTCCTAGATTAGTAAACTTTTCTTTAAAGAGATTATTCTTCTTTATGAGAAAACATTGCAGGATGCATCCTACCTTGCACATTACTATCCCTTGAACCAAAGTTTTTTTAATTCTGTTTCATTTGGACTGCAGACATAGCCACAGAGTATTCAGTCTGTCTCGGGATATCATATTATGTGAAGGAAAAAACAAAATGTAAAACTGAAAAATTACTGAAAATTAAAGGTAAGCTCTCTTTAGAGGGCAAAACTCTCGTGACTTAAAAAAAAAAAGAAAAAACCATGTATTTAGCAGCATATTTCCACTCCTTTTTACAATTCACTGACAGCAGAGTAGATATGCTTCATGCACCAAGAAAGCACTGCAAATAATAATAAAACCCCAATAATTTCCTTATGCTCGTAAACGTTCCCTCTGAAGTGTAATAATATGTGTTGTTAATATATATTGTAATTCCTTGCCTGCAGTTTTTCTTAATGATGATCTTAATGAAAACTGAGTAGTTTATTTAGCAGACAAACATCAAATATTAGTTCAGAAGAATTCTCTAGCCCCTGTGTGCACACCAGTGTGGACTTAATCTTTGTCTTCAGACAATATTTCTCTGTGTGTTTGGCTCAGTTTATCGGGTTTCTGTCTTTGTGTGAATTAGGGTTACCAATCTCAATTTAATGAGAAAATGCTAAAAAATGCTCTGGGGTAGCTAACTGAAGTTATTAGAGAATCAGGAAAAAACCAAGTTGGCCTATCTTATTTTTTGTCCCTGATTTGTTTAGTTCTAGAAACAGGACACATTTGGTAACTGTTTCAGTGCCTGGAGGGCTCTTTCATCTTGCGGTTCAGGTGGAGGCAGCGTTTTTTACCTCCATTTCTACACCTAATGGGAAACAAATGAGGGTCCCCATTAGGCCCTGCAATTGAGGCTAGAAGCTCAAGAAAACTTTATAGGGAAAGCTGCTCCCCCTCATCTTCGTTCATTGCCATGTACTTCATCCTGTGCCAACTATTTTACCTTTCCTGGGTCGCAGGACAAAGGTGTAAGTGACCTCCTAGGTGACCTGTTCTTCTGCAGGCAGACAACCGCTTCTTGCTGTGCACAAATACTACCAGGTTTGGACTTAAATGGAGCTTTGAGGCTTCCTATAAAACTTTTCCCTGATGCCCAATACTTCTTTCTTACAATATAACTGATGAAATAACTTGAAAACATGTAAATGGAAATTGTACACTCTCGTCACCACAACCTTCTGCATTTCTGCATATTATTGCCTTATTTTTTATTATTCTTTTTCCATTTTTTCCAACTCAGACATCCCTGTATGACTCCTGTGAAGTCAGACCTCGCTGCAGAAGTTCACACAGCCTCACAGTGAGGAGTGTTCAGCAGTAACAAGGGGAGTCTTCTCCTGCTACTTACAACAGAAAAGAGGTGGGAACAAAGAAATAGGCCCCCTAGTAAGCCCCTTGATAATGACAGATGAGTGTAGGAGAGCTGTCAGAACATGCTGAGGGAGGAATATATACATATAAATATAAATATATGTGTTTATCCAGTCTACAAGACACTCCAGGCAGTTTCCTGTTTCACCATAAAATTATTTTCATAACCGTAACTGTTGACAGTTACAGTCTTCATAACTTAAAATTCATAGCTCTGCTTAGACTTCAACATCTGTCACACTTCCAAGCAGCCTAGATTTCCAGAGTTATTGGGAGTTTTCTGGAGTTCTCCTGAGTTATGTGATGCTGATTGCCTTCCCATTGGAAAACATTTTCCCGGATTACATCTTAAAATCCACTATCAAGGATCCAAATGTTTTCCTGCACCGTGTCTTATGCAGATATGAGGGACTTGTCATGAGAGAGATTTACTGATCAGATGTACATTACAGCTCTGAGGCACTGCTTCTCTTAACATTTTTATCACAGAGGGGGCTTATGAAATGGCTGCGGTAAAATGGGTATTTAAAAACAGTCTTAGCTCCTAGCTGCAATTTTTTTGATTTCAGGATCTCACCCAAAATTGCATGAGAAAACTCCAGCAAAAGGGTCAGAAATGCCAAGCAGTGATGACAGGGAGGTGTAAAGTCAGAACTGTGGAGAAAGGGCTCAAACACCATTTAATAGGAATGCAGAGCCTCAATACCCTGTGCCACTTTTAATCATGTAAAATGGCCACTGGCCTCAGTTTGTGGTGCTGTTGCAGTTTCCTTAAAGAGTCCTCTTCAGATGAACCTTGGAGTTAAGCTCAAAATGCAATGAAAAATGAAGGAGGCCAGAAAGGAGCTGTGCACCATGTCTGTGCATGAGACAGGCAGGAGATGGGAGAGATGATACATTGCTAACCATTGAACACTGCAGTTACATTTCTCACCTTTTCTCAGCCTTTTGAGAAGCGTCAGCCATTATCAGAAGCCTCAGCAAAAGTTATCTGCCTGATTTTAAAATGTTTCTTTCTTCGCTATTAAAGCTGGTCAAACGGCTTAAGAAAGGATTTGCAAATAGGTTAGAAATTTACCACTGTGCACGGGTCTGTTTGATACTCAAACCCATCTGGCTATCATTGACACTGTGGAGGCATTCATGGGTATAAAATCTTCTTGAATTTTACTGTAAGTGATTGTAATGGGAATTCATAGTGGAGAACTTCAGTTTGAGGAGCAGAAAAGCCATCACGATTCCCATGTGAACAACAGCACAGCATGCAAAAAGAGTATCCTATAAATGAAAAGTTTTCAATTATTTGGTCTGTACTTTCAAGTCCCATATTGGGTTCAAAAGTGAGGATAAAATAAGCAAAATTAAATCACTTTCAAAAAGAAGAAAAATATTCCCAAAATTTTAAGGAATTTCCTTATTATGTTATAGTTCACACAATGATATTCTAGACCATCACTGCAAGTAAAAGGAATGAAACAAATGCAAGCTGTTGTTTCATTTTTAAAGAAAAAATCGATACATGGACTTTCTATTTTATTCCACGTGCAGGTCTCCAAATGACATTATTTTCAGAGATACAAAGCATTGCAAAACTCATGAGAGATCAATTCAGTTCAATCTGGTCAGAATGTAATCCCCACTGTCCTTTTCTCATTCATTCTCTAATTCTCAACTAATTGAGTTGCTGATTTTATATCAGTATGAGATGCTAGAAATAATTTCAGATGGAAATATCTATGGAGGGAGTAGACTGGAGTAGTAATAAAAATCTGCAGGAAAAGAGGAAGTATATACCTCCTTAAAATACTTAAGAATAATATCTTGATCTTAAATTTTCATCTATGTGAGTTTACATGTACTGAATGTTGTGAATCACTTTAAAAACATTTTTTCTCTTGGTTCTAGCCCTAAGGTTGAATGATTCTGCCTATAGTAATTTACATTTCATTGTCAAAGGCAGAAAAACTGAAGATGGCTGTTCCTTTCCTTGTTAAGTCACATTTTACATATTTTAGTTTGTCTTTGAAGTAACTATTCTTGGAAACTATTCATTCTTCTGTCCTTTTGGATACCAGGGTTGTCAGAAGGACTGTAAAATAATTCACATAATGAATCCAGTTAAAATAATCTTGTGGTTGTGAAGAGCTGGTGGAGAGAAAGCCTTCACTTTCTGTCTCCTGGTCCACACTGTGGAGGTTTCCTCTCACTACCCCTTCTCTGTGCTCCTGCCCAGGGTCAGTTCACTGGAAATCTTTTGCTGGGGTCTGTGCCTCACCCATCAACACAGCTCTGCAAGGCAAGCCTGGTGGCCCCTCTCTCTGCCTGCTGTGGAAAGCAGGTGCTGGCAGCTCAGCCCCTAAACCTCTGCAGAGACCTTGCTTCATTTTCTGACTTTATATGATAAAGTTTAGACTAATAAGCCACTTCATAGGAGCCTGGACAAATCCCTTTTCTAAAGGCTTACTACCATCTGGTTCATAAACACTAATCAACACCAGGCCTGCTCCTATTCATTGTTATAAAAGAGAAATGGCTAAAAAACCCAACCCTCTTTCAGTCATTGCCCTCCCTCTATGTCCCACTCTAGCTTGTCCCACCTGTGTTATTTGTCAGCTTTGGACTGTTGGCAATGGAGAGCTGAGGCACTGGCAACATCCTCATCACACAGTGGCTGCTACTTGAACACTGCTGGCAATTGTCAGCCCAAATCCTTTCTTCTGTGTCCTTTGAAGGACATGAAGTGTCCTTTATAGCACATGAAGTGCTATAAAGTTTCACATGGGAGCAAGTGGAAGTGATGAGATGAACAGTGCCATTGCTGCAGAAAGAGAAATGCAAACCCCCTTCTGGAGCCTGTCCAGCCACAGCCAGCAGTGACAGCCTATTGCCTGTAACTGCAATTTCATGTGTTTGTAAGACTGGGTCGATAGCTAAGGCTCCAGCCTACAAACTAAAGCAAACACAGAGCCCAGCTGGCAGAGCCTTCTAATGATATCACTAAGGGGCTGAAGGTGGATCTGGTGGTGGGATCATATAATCACCTTTCATACAGAGGTCGTGCCCCAGGATGGATGAAATCCAAGTGCTGTCAGGATAAACCACAGCAGTGCTTCCCCACAATGTTACAGCTCATGTGCCAGTTCCTTTGCAGTGCTTTTTGAAAGGGTTAAATGAACCCTATTCTTTGCAGCAAAACAGCTGATAGATAGATATAGATATAGATATAGATGATATAGATAGAGATAGATATAGATATAGATGTGCCTGCACTCTGTGATCTGTGAGAAAAACCTGTGTTCCCTGTGGAGCACAAGGAATCACTTTTCCCTTCTGCTTGAGCTGCGTGTATCCAGGGCAGAGGAGAGCTGAGGGTTTCGGTCTGGGCCCCTTTTGCTCTCTGCTGGCAGCCTGCAGGAACAGCAGCATCTCCGCGTTCAGCACTCAGGGCCTTCCCACTGATGTGAAACAATGACAGTTTATGCTCCTGACAGAGTCAGGGAACATGCTAACGCATTTCATGAGTTCTTTGTCTCTGTGTATGAACTCATGCTGGTAGGTTACATTTAGAGGAAAAAAAAGTTAATGTGTGGTGAAAAAGGACCATCTTTGAGTGGCTATGTACTTGCATGTCTGCCTTGTAATTTAATGTAAAATTTAGGTTAATGAATTGCAAGGGAGGAAAATACTTTGGAAAATGCTGCCTGCATTAAAAATAGTCAGTTGGGAATGATCTTGAAATCAGGTGTATCTCTTAACATATGACCACCCAAATGGAAAGATTAAAAAAGAAAAATTCCTTTTAATTATGAAAGTAAAAGCCTACAATTTTGTTGACAGATGAACAGGACCAGATGAAGCAATTACCTTTCCCACAGCAGTGGTTGAACACCTGGTAATGGGGTGTGTGAACACAGCCACAACCTCTACCCAACAGTCCAGCTGCAGCTTCTGTGCAGGGCTGTAACTCCCAAACACCAGGCAAGCATAAGGGGTGACTGAGTTTAACTTGGAAAGCAAATTGCAAGCAGAGGCATTTAGTCATAAAGGAAATGAATCCTTGGGATAAGGAAAACAAAAAAAAAGATGGGTCTTAGGAAGGGATACAGCCACATAAAAAACATAGTGCATTTGCTTGGCAGAAAAACCTTAACCATACTGCACCTGAGTGTAAGGAGGTATTTCACTGAATTCATCTGGAGGCTGTGCTCTATCTTCAACAGCTTCCTCAGGTACCATGCACTGACTCCTGGCCAGATGATGCTTCCAGCACTGTGTGGCTTCTTGGTCACCTCCACCCCATGTCAGCTCATGCTGGCTGCCAGGAGAAGATGGTCCTGTGGTATTTGAAGTGGCTTTATTACCCAAAGTGAAACATTGCCGGACATCAAAGTGGATTGCAGGACAAAATTAGTTTCCCGTGGATTCTTAATTTTGAATTCTGGAAGACAACATTAGACAGGACATCTAGAGCACGTGGTGTTGACTGTCACCTACCTGTAAGGCAGGCATCCCTGGAATATATCAGGGGCAGAGACAGGTGATAAAATCCTTTCTCTTCTCTCTTCCATATGAAAACATGTGTATCAAAATAATTTTCTTCAGCAGAAGGTCATACATTTGTGCCTCTCTTCCTGTTGATAAAATATTTCAGTAAACAGACATGAAATCAGCTACACCATAGTAGGAAAAGGAAATGAGGAAAGAAAAAAGGACTGACTGCTGGAGTGGGAAAGATTACTTCTTCCCCAGTAAGGCAAGAAAAGACTCAGTAGAGAAGTTTGATTGGTCTCACCCTCCTCTAGTTTTCAACATGCTGAGTTGCACTACAAGACATAGACACTAGGTAAGCAAATCCAACACTCAGTGGTTAGTTTTCTAGTGGTACTTTAGAGGGTCTTGTATATCTTACCCAGCCTCTGGCTGTTAGTCCCAAAGTTCCTGGAGATGCTGTGTCAGCTTTCAAGCAAATGTTCTGGGTACCCTCATAATCATAGTCAGGCTCATATCTGGAGATCTGGCTTTCAATGTAGGCATGAACCTAGTTTTTGTGTCCAGAATCACACATCCTGAGGTAGTTGGTATGATGCTGAAGACCTTGCTTAGGCCAAAGATATTGTGGATCATTTCACACAAAATCTGATTCAATGAGAACCTCTAAGGACAAGGAACCTGAACTTCTCAGGTCACAGCCTTGCTCCAACCTGTCCCCACCTTCACTGATGATGTACAAGTCTCAGCTTGGCTGTGCTGCCCTGGAAATCCCCTTCTGCTGGGATTAGTGAGGTAGAAAAGGTGGCCAGATGAGATCTTGCTGTGATTTACCAACCAAAGTGGCAAATGCTTTTGAGAGGCGGATGTTTTCTGTGTACAGAGACATCAACACACTATTACCCATCATGTCCTCACCTGTGGGCATGTTTTTAACATCTGTAGCTTGTTTGAACATCTGAACATCATTGTACAGCAAACTCTATACTTTAAAATTGAGGGAGATTTTTCCCCCTGTGGTTCCTAACATCCTCCTTTCATTTAATTTCACTGCTTCCCCACAGTGATTAAAATAAGCTTCAAGGAAAACTGCACTCAGGAGTAAAGTTTTCCATTTATAGCACCTGATTAACAAGGAAGCAGGCAACTTTCTCCTCCAAATACAGAGGCAAGGGCTTGTTCTTGAAAAGCAGAGAGGATTTTTGCAGTCCTGCCTGGCACACTGTCAAAGGTTTGTGCTTTCACAGCGAGTGCACATTGTGCTCTGAATTATAGTGACCGTGCATCTTGTCTTGAGTATCGACCAGGAAAAGCCCTGAAAATATAGTGTATGTCTCCATTATTGCTGTAACAGAACTCCACAAATCTAAATGTGAGAGCAAATAAAACAGACATCAACTTCCAGAATAAGCTGAAAACCACACATTGAACATGCTAATTGATACAAGTTTTTGACAATGTTTCTGTATTTCTAGTACATGGGAATTATCATCTTCAGGACATTGTGTTGGTCAAAGATAGGGAAACATCAGAAAACACAGTCATTGCTGGAGCACCTGCAGAGAGCTGGCACCATCAGTACTGTTAGATATATTCTTTAGGGTAAATTAGAGTAATGTTCCCCATTCCAGTAAGTAGGTGAGTTTGACAATGGGTCTCCAGTTATTTGCTATGGGTGCCTTTCCCTGTCTTTAACGTGGCAAACTAAGTTGTCTGTGCCTGTTTCTTCTTTCACTTCCATTGGAGTTAAATCCTTCACCACAGTATGAAGTGTCATAACCTACTTCATTTTCCTCTGTTTCTTAGCCCAAGACATCCCTGGGCTACCATTAAGGTGCCAGCTCTACTGAAGGAGTTGCTGGCATCCTTCATTGAATAAAAGCACTGAACTAACAGTAGGAATGGAGAAAAGTGAAATGGACACAGTTATCACAGTAATATTTTTGGAGGGGACCTGACTCTCATGATATTCTGATATAGACTAGAATAACGAGCCCTTTGATAAGGAAAAAGAGGGAACTCTACATCAGCATAGGATTGAACCTCTCACTCATGCAAGGAATTGCTGCAATTTCCTACAGCTGCAGTATTTACCAGTAGCAAACTCATTACAGCATGTTGTTTAAAAAGAGTCTTTTCACTAGAAAATTCAGCAACAAGTTGCAAAATTGGTCTCACTTGAAAAGCAAAGAGGAAAGAACCAAGCAATCACAAACCCCTTTGTGTCAAAAGTGCTGAATTTTTGCATTTGGCACTTCATCTCAGCAAAACTAACCCAATTTGATACCTCATCTAAGCAACATTAAACCGATCTCTAAAAAAGCCCACAAAAACAAACATACAAAAAAACCTCAACCAAAATCAAGCAAAAGAGTTTAACAATCTGACAATGAGAGAAAACTCAACATTCCAGATTACAAGAAACATTAAAGCTTGAGCCAAAACATATTTTTTCACTTTGTTCATTTCCTTAAAAATCTTGGACAAATTTAGTTTCGGTTTGTCCAAAACCAAATTTCTTTTGTCTCTAAAAAACCCATTACTTATTGACCTAACTAAACACATTAGTTTCCTTTTAACAGAAGGGCCAAATCTTACATTTTTGGGTCAGTTCCCAAATGATAGTAGGTGATGGCAGAGAGAGATGGAGAGGGTCCTGCAGGAGATTTTGAACTAATTCATCTATGTTTGTAATATAATCCAAGGTGCCATTAGACCACCCACAAACAGATAAAAGCAATATTTAAGGGGAGTTATTGAACAGGACTTTTATATTGAATAACATGATTACATCGCACACGTTTCTTTGATTATACTAGTTTTAAATTTCTATTTTCTTCTGTTACTTAGTATTGCAGTGTTGTTCTCTCAATAATAATAATAATAATAATAATAATAATAATAATAATAATAATAATAGTAACAGTCCCCACAGAAGATATTATTTTGTACCTATTTTGGAGAAAATACACTTTTGGCCACCTAGAAATGGTTGTTTATATCTAAAGCTGAAAGTTCATCTCCCTTGCCAGTCTGCAACTCCATAATAAATGAACAAAGTTTTTGTAGTTGACTCTTTGAATTCCTACTGGAAAATGTGTAATGGAGAGAACAACAATTTCATTAGAAGTCCAGGGGTCTGCCAGTTTCTATTCAAGTTGGAATGATAATAGAAACTGCCAAAATCATCCTGGAAATTGATGGAAGTTTGGATACAGATTGAACAAAAGGCTGTTTTCAGGGCACCAAACAGGTGTAAAATTTGTTTGAAAGTTTGGAGTGCTTCCTATCTTACTGGACTCTCTTAGCCCCTTGCCACTGCAGAGCAAGTAGAAATCTGACAAATCCTTACACTGTGGATGACTTACAGAGCACAGAAAGGACTGTTTCAGGGCAGCTTGGTAGTACTTAATTAAAAGAAGATGTGGCAGCATTTTAACACGCATAATTATTTCTACATCTGATCTCCTCTCTCCAGGTAAGCATTTAATTTTCACAACCAGTATTTTCTGAAAAATGGTCCTAAGCCTTTTATAATATCCATGAAGCAGGGTTGAAACCTCTGTTTATCTAAGCTGTGTATGTGCAAGTGTATGCTATGTAGAGGCATCTTTTTAGCCTGCCTATTATTATGTTAACACCATAAGCATCTTCAGTACCTTACAGCTTTTTTACTACACGAAGAAATCAGGGAATTCTACAAAATGCTTGGAAGCACGTGTGTGATGGGCATGGCGGGGCCCCTCTGAGGTTGTCTTTGGAGCTTTCTGTATTCATAATCACTTCCTACTGTGCCTGCGGCCACTCAGTCAGCCAGCACTGGGCAGCTGGTGGGTGAACAGGCCATGACTCCACTTCCTCTGGCATCCCCTTGGGATGGTGGGTGTTCCCGGGCTGCTCCACGGCAGCGGGTGGAGGACGGGACAGCTGCCCTGCACAAACCACTGCCTGCCTCTGTCTCACTGGCTCGGTGTCCCCGTCACCAGCAGCCGCTCGTCACTCCTGTTTTTTCAGCCTCCTGCAACCAATTTGTGGATGGTGATCAGTGTAATGGGAGATGGAGAGGTTTTCTGCTTCGAAACAGAGTGGTTGATGGTGCTCTCTAGCTCACAGTCTATCTTCTTGATCTCCTGGAGCAGGAAGAGAAGTGGATTTCTGCTGATACAAGGAGATCTACCCAGTGAAGTGGCTTATATTTACCTCATTTAGAGAATGAGTGGCATTGAAATGAACACAAGCACCTCAGTGAGCTCAGACATGCTGGCACACTGCAAAAAGTATCAGAAGTAATTTAAAATGGGGAACTCATCTGATACCTGTGCAGATGTTAACCAGCAGCTCTTTCTTACTGGTATCTTGCCTATCTGATTTTAAAACATCTCATCAAAACTACACTTCTTTGACTTTGCATTCTTGGTCTGCTGGGTCAAGCAAAAACAAGCACTCTACCATTAACTGGGCACCACTCTTCTGTAGTTTTGTAGATTTCCATTTATGTTATATACCACTCACATATTTACAATATCTTGGTCCATAACTTATAGAAATGCATTTGTTTGCAACAAACATCAACCGTGTATCCATGAAAAGCAAAGAGTTTTCCAGACATTGGCCAGTTCCTTCCAGAGGACCTTGTTTTCTGAGGAGAAAAAAGAAGGGGAAATTAATCTAAATTGTGGATGCCATTAGTGAAGGTCGTTGTTCTGGTTTAGTCACCTGAGATTCCCTTCGTATCCAGTGGAAATCATCAATACAGTCACCATAATTTGTGCTAGGGAGGTTCATCTGGTCCTGAAATGACCATCACCCTTTGCAAAGTACTTCAGGCTGGATTGATGGGCCACAGCCAATAAAACAAGGTTCAACAAGGCCAAGTGTCAGGTTCTGTACTTGACCCATAACAATCTCCTCCAGGGGGATTGCATATCACATGGGCTGGGGTGGACAGTTGTCCACTGGCAAAGGACCTGGGGGCTGTTTTCCTGTTCAGTCAACAGCAGCTGAACACGTGTGCCCAGGTAGCCAAGAAGGCCAGTGGTGTCCTGGCCTGGATCAGATACAGTGTGGCCAGCAGGACCAGGGCAGGGATTGTCCGCCTGTACTCAGCACTGCTGAGGCCACACCTCAAGTGCTGTGTCTGGTTCTGAACCCTTCAAACTGAAGAAAGACACTGAGGGGCTGGAGTGTGTCCAGGGAAGGGCAGCAGAGCTGGTGAAGGGACTGGAGCACAAGTCAGATGAGGAGCACCTGAGGGAGCTGGGGGTGTTTAGCCTGGGGAAAAGGAGTTTCAGGGGTGACATTATTGCTGTCTACCACTCCCTGAAAGGAGGTTGTAGCCAGGTGGGGATCAGTTCTCTCAGGCTACCAGTGATGGGACAAGAGGAAGTGGCCTCAGGATGTGCCATGGGAAGTTCATTTTGGACATCAGGAGGAATTTTGTCACTGAAAGGATTATCAAGCATTGGAATGGACTGTCCAGGGAGGTAATGGAGTCACCATCCCTGGAGGTGTTCAAGAAACGACTGGACATGGCATTTAGTGGTCTGACCAAGCTAGCAAGTTGGTGATTGGTCAAATGTTGTCTTCAGTCTTGGAGGCCTTTTCCAACCTAAATGCTTCCATGCTTCTGTGATTCTGTGATCTTACTGGGTGGACCTACATTGTCTGGAGAATGAGTCATGACAACTAGTTCATGAGTAGACATTCAAAATTGAGCAACATGGTTCCCATTTCTAATTCCTGCCTACAAGCTTATTTAGCATTGAGATCAGCATAATTAAACATGATGTACTTGCTGTACTGTTCTATGCATGTCTGAGGAGCTGCACTTTTATTTTTGACTTCAGGCACAAGATCAGCTCCACCATGAGACTGACTCACATATGTATATAAA
Source organism: Irena cyanogastra (assembly GCA_013397155.1). Classification (NCBI taxonomy): domain Eukaryota; kingdom Metazoa; phylum Chordata; class Aves; order Passeriformes; family Irenidae; genus Irena; species Irena cyanogastra. Next base: position 1,965,528 of record VWZV01017164.1, on the reverse strand, counting down.
GGTCATGCATCTGTGTAAAAGCAGGTACAGAGTAAAATTCTTACTAGACAATGATTGCTTTTTGGTTTTGAGAAAACCAGTGTGAATGGGTGAATTCTGAGATTTTTAGATCATGTTACTGTATCAGCTCTGTCTTAGATCTTGGTTAAGAATTGAGAAGAATGGCTTTATTCTGCTAATTTCTCAAGCACTTGTTACAAAGTTGAGAAAATCATTAAACTTTGTCATAGCTGGAGAAGGGAATCAGTTTTCACTCCATATTATCAGTATAAAAATGCTAGGTGAGCGCCTCTTCTCTTATTCCTGCATACTCAGAAGGAGCTCTATTGGTTTTGATTAGAATATCCAAATGAAGAAAATAATAAGGAAAGCAAGAAAAAATATGTAATAAACTGCAGCTGGTACCAATTTCAGAAACAGGGAAAAGGGGAGCAATTCATCTTGAAACAAAACCTACCCCTGAACTTTACTGACCTCCTTCTAAATATCTTGCAATCCTTATAGAAATGCTTTATTTACCTGCTGAACAAGCTGCAATGTGTATTTTATTTTTACCTGTGCCTGGTATGGTCTGTCCTGTCTTACAGCCTGGGGATGATCTAGAGATGTCAAACATTCCTTTGAGGCTCAGTATCTTGGGATAAAGCTTCAAATTGGACAACTTTGACTTCTTCATGAACCTTTCAATTTACCTTACAAATGTCAGGGTGTATACTGTTCCTTTGTTTTGAGAGCATTAGAGTAGGTGGAAACTACGTGTGCAGGGTATTTCTTTGGCATCTGATCTTTGCTTCTTCTTATTTCTATATCAGTTGTTTTCTCCTGACCTTTGTGGTATGCAAATATCACACACGCACCAGAGAAAATAAGTGTGGCAAGACTGGGATGTAGTGGAGTCCTTGTGGATGCTCCTATCCAGAGATTCAGCAGTTTTCAGGTCTCCCAGGTTTGCAGCAGTTTGATTTGAGTGGCAGCCTTGCTCTCAGATCCTGACTCTCCCGTGGCTGGGAAGCTAACTCTCTCCATATGTTCAGGCATTTCCTGTGATGGAGCTAGTCAGTGCTTGATCATGGATGAGAGTCTGGCATCCAGCTCAATGAGGCTCTTTGTTTAAACCACATTTATTGACAGAGAACACCAAGCACCCCTTCCTCCTTATCAATGGAGTGATTTAAATACTCCAAACATTTAGCATGAGGTATTGCCTTCCCCTACCCGCTTTGGCATTAAATGCCTGATAAAAAACAAAATGGGAAAGCAACAGAAGCTATTGGTCTCAATAGTGTTAAGGCAAGATATGGTTCCCCACACAGGAAATGTCACATTTAATACAAAACAAGTTTCAGACTCATAGAGTTGCCAAATTATTTGAATTGATTTGTGTTTCGTATATTCAACTCCTACTCTAAATCAGTGCCAGGCAGATAAAAGAGGCATAATTCTAAATGCAGATGAGCTGTAAACAGACACCAAGTCTGGAAGGAGTGTTATGCTGACTTGCAATAACTTAGACTGTTTCCTACAGGTTACCAGAATTCAATATTAAAGAAGAGGCAAAAATAGAAACCTTGCTTACTCCGCTTGGCAGAGTTAAGGAGTAGAAAGAGACATCTCTTGATCCACCCTACTGTGACACAGTATAGGCTAGAAATCATTTGTATCCCACCCACAAGACTAATAAAAAAAAAGAAGGAAATCTGACTCAGAGATGTGTCACTGTGTCAACAAACTTCAGTAGTAATGTATCTCATATATGTCCTGTCTGTGGCTTGAGCTGCAAACCAATCCAAAGACACTTGGTGTATAATACATCCTTAAGGTGATTTGGAAGATTTGGGAAAAATGCAGAAGTTGCTGTAAGCCAGTAAAGGTTGAAAATTCACAATCACAGTGATAGAAGAACAATGTGGTTCAAATAACAAAAGCAAAAAGTGGCAGTTCACTTCAAAAATGAATATTTTAAACTATACTTTTGGTAATTTTCCCCCTCCTCTTTCTTTCTGGTTAACTATTCTCCCTTTCTGAGGTACAGGGACGATATTAAGGACTTCTGGTTAACACAGGAATAAAATAGCTTTCTCTCATGACTATGGCAAATATGAAGCAATATTGCAGTGTGAAACGCTATCAGTACCTAGAATCACAGAATCACAGAATGGCCAAGGTGGGAAGGGACCTCTGGAAATCTTCTGGCCCAGCACCCCTGTTCCAGAAGAGCCACCTAGAGCCAGTTATTCAGCATCATGTCTATACAGCTTTTGAGTATCTCCAAGGAGGGTAACTCCTCAAATGCTCTGGGCAACATGCTCCAGTGCTCCATCACTCTCACAATGAGGGTCATACATCTTGATTTGAGAAGAAATGCACTTAAAGAAGCTAAGAAAGGTTAGAAGTGCAATTATCGAGGAACTGTACCAGCCTCCCCCACTGTCCCAAAATTAAAATATTATGTCACATCTATAAAGAATATGTTGCAATGCAAGAAAACCACTGTGACCAGTGGATTTACATTTCCATGGTCATGAAAGTCACACTTCAATAATTTTTACCAGTTTTCCTGCCTGTGAAAACTCAAATGAACAAACAAGCAAACATTTTCAAGTTCCCTCAAGAGTCTCAATTCAATATTTTAAGAAAGATTTTTTGTCAGATTTTGACATTTTGAATGGAGACCTGGTATGGCATGATTTTTATCATTAAAGTACAAGGCAGGAAAGACAATCATGCAGAAACTGTGTGAACTGAAGCTTGCAGAAGCTGATAACAAGACCTTTTCACCAAGCCAGCTAACAGGTGTCAAATCTCAGTGGCTCATATTCAGGCAATCACAGTTGGAGTTGCTTCCCTACATTTGTAGTTTGCAAAATGTGTCTCTTAGTACTGGCAACTCCATTCCTGCATATGGGAGGATAAAATTTTTATCCTAGAGTCAACTGCTATAATTGATTTGCATGGAAATCATAGGACTCCTCTGAAGGCCCAAATGCATCTTTCCAAATTATTGTGCATAAGGTGAGCTGTCAGGATTTCCAACAGTTGCTTGGGAATTTGTTCAGAGCCTCTCCAGTGCTGAGACAATACAGCACAGGTCCTGTCAGCTGCAGGAGTTACAGCAGCAGAAGTCTGGCCTCATGTCTCCATTTCAGGAGAACAGAAAATCCTTAGCAGCAGGGCATAGTGGAAGCAAGATGAGCATAGGTCTGGTTTTCCTTGAGGGCTGTGCAGCAGCTCTATCACAAAGGAAGTGAAATGCCCCAGTGTCCAGCATGAAGGAGGAGATGGGCAATGCATCAGCCTTAACTTATGTTTCCTCCACGTCAAGACGAAGACGTTTTCAGTCATGTCTCTGACTCCACTTTGCAGGTTTGCATCTTCTGAGTGCTGAGACTTCAGCCTGTGCGAATCTTCCAGGCAAAGGATATTTCACTAATTTTTCTGGCACACTGTTAAGGCAAACTTAGCCAATGTTATACAAGTCATATGGTATCAAAAGGATATGCCTTCAAAAATGGCCACAGCTCCGCTGTGATTGATATGACAGGAGGGAAACAGTAATTAACAGTGTGGGGATTATGAAGGCTTTTCACTGACAAACAGATGCTGTGAGTGATATTAAGGAAAATAAACTACTTAGGATTAGGAAACTGAGAAAACATGAACAGATCTTGTATCAAATGCAGCTTTCATAAAGTGGCTTTTGCGGTTATATGTAGTTATTCCCTTTGTCTTTTTGACCAGAAGCTGCTCGGGCTCTAAACTTTCTAGTTTCTGTGCTCATACAATGCTAGTCACTCTCTACATCTAACACGAGGGCCAGGAGCACTTTGCCTCTGGGGTGCTGCTGTGTGGGGTGATGACACACTCCCTCCCCACAGCTGGGTTTTTGGTAGCTGCGGTACTTGGGCAGGAGGCAGCTGCAGTGAGTTCTCATCTCATAGTGGAGCAGGGAGGCCCATCTGTGTAGGATGCACACCCAAGTGCATCTGGTACTGGTTTGGGGACTCAGTCCAAACTGGGACCTTTAGGCAATACCAAAACATAAACAGAAATCATGAACACTGATGTGATGCACCCTGGCTACAACTACCCTGGGCTGTTAGCTATTTCTGAGATTTTCCTGGAGTTTGTTCTTTCAGACTGAAGCTTCAAACCTGCAAACCCCCACCAGCTTCACTTTACACTCCTGAGCCTGCTCACTGCTCTCTGCAGACCATCTTCACTCCACAATGCCAAACACTAGGACAGCTGTCTACAGGATCATGGCCAAAGTAGGAATGCAAGCAGATCTTCTGAACCCAGCACCTTGTGTATGGATGAAAAAGCAATTTGACTAATCCCTAGCTGGCTCTTTGTATTTTTCTTGAACTGCTCCTGTGCAAAAACCTTTCCTCTTCTGCCTGGAAACATGCTTCATTAAAGGTGTCAGGTCCAAGTGAAGAAAAGGTGCATTCTGAAAGCGAAGGTCTTAAGGATGAATTTTGTGAAAATTTCCTTTTGCCTTTTCTGCTTGAAGAGTTAAAGGGAAAGAAAACCTCCTTCCTTCCTTCCTTCCTTCCTTCCTTCCTTCCTTCCCCTTTATCACTCCAATCTCACCCTTCTCCCCAAATTTGAGCTTTCTAGAGGAAATCTGAAAACTTCAGTTTTCCAAAAGGGGAGAACTAAGAAAGGCAGACTATCATGTTTCTGTGATAGCTGGAATGTCTTGGTTTACATCTGTTTCCTGTACAAGGAAGCCCAAGGAGCAATGAACTCACCAGGAATAGAAATGTATGTGCTTTCTTTTTATCTTTAAACAGAAACAGCATGGTTATGCCTGCAATCTGAGTCCACATAACCAGTTATTTCCCATTAAAATACAATTGGAAAATAGTTAAAATGTTCTTGTGAGCATGATTACATCTGTGCTAAATAGGAAGAGTTTAAATCACATTGCTACTGAATCAAGATATGGGTGGGAGTCTTTTTTGGAGTTCCCAGAAACTAAATGTCATAAGGCATGTCTGCTGGCTAGTTCATCCCTGGGACCACATGGCTCTCATGAACTCACATGAATCAGAGTCTACATATGTTGCTGAGGGTGACAAGGCATCTGAGATTACCAAAGCAACTGAGGAAGTTGCAAATTTCTTAGAATAAATTATTTTCCCCCACTCTAAAGCAAATAATTAATTCATTTAAGGATTGCTATGGCTGAGTAGAGAAATAGCTTTTAGGAAGTTCACCTTCCTGAAGAAAATGTTCTTTTCATATAAGTAAAAAGATAATAGGAATAGCAAGACCTCCTGATTAGCATGATCTCTGACCTGCATTAGGGAAAATCAGTGATGTGCTTTATTAGTGGAACAAGAATGGTTTTGTTTTCTCTTTGTTCTGAGCTCTGGATAGATAAATGAATGAAATGGGTACAATCTCTAAAGGGTCTTTTGCGCTGTACTTTTTATTCTATCCCGTCACCATGGAACCAACATTCAAATTTGTCAGTGCAGCACTGAGCCCTAACATCAAAACATCATTTATTTTTGACATCTAGCAAGACTCTTTATAAGTTAATGGAGAAACTTTCCTTTTTTGTCCATTTACAATGTATGTAGAGACAGCAATCACAATGAACATACTGGCATTTTTTGCCTAAACTGTCTGTGGGGAATTAATTTGGTTATGAGTTGTTTTTATTCTGCTACATCAGACAAAAATAAACTGCTATAAAATGGACACCTCAGTTTTAACAGATAAGGAGAGTGGTCAAGTTGTTCACATGCAGCTACTAATTTTCAGTAGTCCAATCAGAAATACTTTGTAAACGCCCAATTTGCAGAAGGCATGTGCTCTACCCTGTCCCAGCTTGGGCTGTTTCAAAAAGTTATGGACATCTCTTCAAGCTACATTTGAAAATCTCATCAGAAGGCATTTCAGAGTCTGAAGGTATCCACTGAGGAGCAGCAGGAAGCATCTATGTGTAACCATGTTAATTTTTTCTGCCAGTATATATAAAAGCAGCTGCATTGAAGCTACCCACACTCTGCTGTGTTACTTCTCAATCTGAGCTTGGTGTAGCAGAGGGCAAGTACCAGTCATTTCTGAGGATGCTGACATTGTGTAGCAAACCCAAGGTAGAAAGGGAAACCTTTTCTTCCCCCTTTGCTCAAAGTGCAGCAGGTGGAGGCAGAATTGTCTTTATCCAGTCTCCTAGGGGTGATCACAACAACCATTTCATTTTTGTGAGAGATTTTTTTTTCTCCTCTCACCAAGATAAGAACACTAGAATGGCTCAGAATACAACTATAAACAGTGGTTAAACTTTGATAGAAATGCCTTGTAATATTTGTAATTATTTGGGATTTAGTTTAACAGTATGAACATTATTTATTCAGCACTATCTAATATGTAGAATTAAGGCACTTAAGGCTTCAGAGAAGAGAAATTTATCTCTAACCTAAGTGGTTAAAATTGTTCTTCTGTGTCTCTGCTGACTTGTTTCAGCAGCAAATTTAGCATGCCCGATGTATGAAGTGCAGCAGCTGATCATCAAATCCAGTCCAGGCTTCTCCTGTGTTCATCAGACTCCAGGGTTCACTTTGATGTCCTGTCATTAGAATGCTGGAGCGATAGCTCAAGTGCCATTACCTTCAGCTCACCTTTGTTCTGCAGGATAACTTGTATTCTCAGTTAAATCCCTTCCTGTACCAATCTTTATGATAATATATGCAGGACTGCAATGTCATCTGGTTAAGTAGATGCACTGCCTTTTGGGATCACACATATCCTGTTACAAGGGTCACTTGTTCCTCAAATGTTTCTGTCTGAACAGAGAGCTTCACAGCTTCTATGTATACAAAATATTGGACAGCTTTTCCCTGCCCCAAAATTGCTACATGGGAAATTTCTATGAACAAAGGGCTGGAAGACATGGGTTGTTTAAGGCCATGTGCAAGTTAGATTGGACACTTTGCAAGCTTTTGTCTTAGGTCCTGAGACTGCTTAACCTGCTTAGAGAGTTCGCATTGCTTAGTTTTTTCCCAGAAGTAAAATACATCCACTGAATGTTGGCGTTGTCTTTCATTTTCAATGAAGACCAAAAGCAGTTGGCAAAGAGATTCCTCAACTGGCAGGAGGATGCCAGCAGCAATAGTAGAAAGACAAGGCTGGGAATAAGAAGACCACTAGCACAGACGTGCTAAGAACAGCACCCTGGTAGGTAGACAAAGCAGCTCTCTGTTTCAGGCCCATGACTGAGGATTTCACTGCAATAATCTGTGTGCTCACAAACACCCTCACAATCTCACCAGTCTGTTTGCAAGCTGGAATTTTCAGATAGCTTTCTGCAGGAGGAGGCATCAAAAGTACAAATCATGCATGGTATTTCCTCTTGAGCACAGGAGAGGAAATAAAGTGAAGGCAGCCAAGATTTTTGAAGGGATGACTAGAGGGAGTATGTACATTTCAAAGTAAATAGTGAAGCCACTATGGGTGAGATTGTTGCACATACAACGTGCAGATTTTAAGAGAAACAAGAAAAAGGAGAAAGAGCAAACTAGAAGTACCTTTGGAGATATACAATTAAGGCAACCAAAGTGGAGGTTTTTAATACAAAACACATTTCCTGCAAGGAAATAAGCCTGTTCCTCAAAAATACCAAGCATGCTGCTCACAACGACAGATGAGAAGATGAATCTGGTGGATAGAAGTAATTAGAGTTTCTAAGATGACAACAAGGCACATTATTAGGACTGCAAATGGGTTACGGATTTTCAAAAATCGAAAAGGTGTAAAAGGAAAAAATTACTCAAGTTGATATGTGAAACTTTGTGTTTTCAGGTATTGAAAAAGTATTATGATATCAAACATGCTCCATTTTCAGGGTTTACCTTTGACTGGACACCTTTGCATGAATGTTTGGCTTTTAAAAATGGATGAAGATGCAAAAAGATAATATCTTATTTGCCAGGTGGTGAGAACTATTCTGAACCTGACAATGGCTGGCCACAACAGCCAGGTAAAGAAGGTCATCTTTCAAGTGTGGTTTGCTTAACCACATGTCCTGCACACTGATTTAATGTATTAATATCTGTACCTTTGTGAGTGTGTATAGAACCACTGAAGTATCTAGCCTTTGTGAAGCTAGCTGAAAGAATCTAAAGCAGCTACAAATCCTGTCTGGATTCCAGATTTCATTTGTTAATTTTCTGATATCTGAAATGCTTCCTCAGAAACCAAATAAATGGACATAACCAAATTTTGGCAGCAATCCTTGCTAATAACTCCAATTCAAAGAAACTTCTCTTCTAATAGTAAGTGTAATATAATAAACCCTTATGCTGCATCCATAATCACCATACCTGACATTTTTCTTCAGTAATTTAAGTCAGTACAGGCTAATAACGTGTCTGTTTAAGTTTTTCTTTAAGACAACGAATCCTGAAGAAAACATATGGAAGTGCAAATTTTACCCACATGACAAAAGAACAGTTGCTGCTGAACAGTGATTTGGAAGTCATAAAAACACAATATTCAGAATCTCTGCATCCATTAGTTTGACAGCTGTTCTTAAAAACATTCCCCTGGTTCTCAAATTGGTATAATTACACTGTCAGTGCTGTGTGTCCCTGACAAACATTCAGAAACTCTTATGACTCTTCTGATTGCCCTTGTGTTTTCTGAATCAAATAGTCACATGTTTATTGCCTGTTCAATTTTAGCCAACACATGTAATTCTCACTGCAGATTAGTCTGGGTGTAGCTTGAGATGCAGACTTGCTTTGGTACCCATTACTCCTCTGTTTGTGCTCTTGTGACTCTCTCTCCTGGCAAAAACCCAGAGGGATTCTGAGTTACACCCTGGGCAAGATGGTAGGTCATGTTCTTGGGTTCCAGTGAGACACTCCTTACACAGAGAGATGCTGGGTGAAGGTGTCTGGGCTGTGTTGTACCTGTGCCTGATGGAGGCAGCATGCACCGAGTCCCTTCAGCTTGTCATTCAGGGGTTTCTCACCTATTGCACTTTTGGCAACTGCCTGGAAGTTGCAAGCTGGACTAGCTGGTGCTGTAAGAAGAGCAGCAGGTCTGCCAGCTGTCATGAAGGCAGGATACCTGATGGATTTTGCATTTGCCCATAGAAGAAAGCAATCACCCCTTGGTGGCAGGGCACCTAAAGTCTTCATCCAGGCAAGCCACAGGTGGGAAAGAAGAGAAAATGCCTTTAAGGCTTTTTGCTTTAGGAGCTTTATTGGGCTAGCACAATCTGGACTAATTACAGTCCTAAAAAGTAATTATGTCCTAAGAATGCCTGGATGTGCTGTGTCTGTGTGTTCATGCATGAGCACACCCTTGTGTATGAGAGAGAAAGACACAACCACCATAACAGTCATAACCCAAGCAGCCACAGGACTGGCACAAAAAGATCTCATTTGACAATGAATCCTTTTCTGTTAAATATTGTGGATTATCTCCTGGGTTCTTTTGGGAATATACTTAAGATTCCTGAAGGAAAATCATCATACTGGTCTGCTAGCACCTCTGCTGTTAATATAAATATTGGCAAGAGTTATATAAATACTGGTGGATTCTGGAGGGGCTGTGAGCAATTTAACAGCAAGAAGCTCCTTTTTAAATGCAGGAAAATAAAATGCTTAATGTGTCCCAGGATATGCAGTGTGTATGTGAGTGATTACATACAAATGCCATATAATGAGCAACCTGAGAAGATGCTAGTTGCAAATTAATTATTCCTCAATTAAAGCCACAGTGCTGTACTTGCTCTGCTTGGGATTAAAGTTCCTGCTCTGACATTATTCACCTGCTGCTATGGAAACAAACACATTTAATGTAAGAATCAGTAAGTGTGTTTTTCTTGGGTAAATTAGGCCCAGATCCTCCATTTAGCTCTCTTGTGGCAGCTCTCTGAGCTCAGTGGAGTGGACTGTGGGTCACTTCACAGCAGACCAGCAGCCAGGAGGATGATATACGTCACCTTCACTACGCATATTTTCTGTTTTTTACCAAATCTACTGAAGCTTGCCAAGAGCATGTAGAGTCTATCCCAGGCCTCCCCACCCCTGTTATCCCTCTATGTTTGTCATTTACACTGCATTGAGATTTCTCATCTTAATTTAGAACTGCCTGTGCTTTTTTAAGCAGTTCCTTACTAAGGGAAGCGGGTCACACTGTGAACTTGGGGAGGTGAATATGCCCTATCCTCTGGGGCTCTCAGGGGTGGGGATTTGGGGTGATATGCAAGAGCCCTTTTCAGAAACAATAGGTGAAGGAGAGCCTTTGTTCTCACCTAGTCCTGCGACCAGCATGTGGGGCACAGGGAGCCCTGACCCTGCCACCTCACTCCTCAGGGAGAAATGTCATGGCAGCTGCCTGGACTGGACAAGTATTGGCCTTGATTTTTGGTTTTTTTCAGTGATAGGCTGCCCAGACTGACAAAACAGGAGTTTCCAACTACCAAGTCCAATGCTTTGTCCTCCATGGAGGTGGACCAGGTCCTGGGACTGCTTTTGTTGGGCCACATGGAGGAAAGGAGTGAGCTGAAATTCTCCTGGTGGTGCACCAGGTTACTGCAGAACGCAGTGTGAAAATCAGAATTGAGAGGTCTAACCCTGGCAGCCAATTTCACAGACACATGAACTAAAGAGAGGGTCTGAGTGTTTGCTGACTATCACCCTCTTCACTCTGTCTCAAAATCTTCCACTTGAATCACCCCTGATTTTGCAGTGGACGTTTGCACTGTGTGTGGCTGATCTAATGTTTCCTCAGGCTCTGTTTTACAATGGGTGGGACTGTAGAGGAAGGGGCAAAGCCTGTGTTATTTTCCTCTTTGGTTCCTCTTCTGGTAAAATATTACAGGACCTTACCTTACTGTTCCTGTTATGCTTTCTATTTTGTTAAAATGCCCAGAGTCTTTTGGAATTTTCTGCCAAAAAATATCTCTACTAGTCTCCTTCCATTTCCTCTCCCACACTCCTCCAGGGTCAAAACTCTTCATTTAACTGGGGCTTCCCACTCTCCTCATTGCCCAACAAATTAAAGAGTGGAGAAAAGAACTATTGTTATTTAACAACTTTGAAAAAGAGAAATAAATCACAGCTACTTTTAAAAAAGGCAATTAGAGAAACATTTTCACTGAACAGAATAATCTGAAAACACATACACGGTTTCACCAGAAGACTTGGAAATGCAAAGAAATTAAATGTCAGAATACTTTCTACAACAGTGTCAGCTGCAAGAGAGCTTTTGCAAAACCTTTTGTTAATATAACTGCGGCAGGGTCACTTTCCTGGGCCTACAGACAGTCTGAAAGGCTAGTTTGAGATTAATTTAGCTTAATTAGACATCAATTTTAACACCAGAACATCATCTAAAATTATGGAACTTAAACTAGAATGGTGAAATACCAACCTAGTTAAACCATAGGGTTAGTGGAGGATGAGTTCTGCATGTGTGGAAACTACGTCTAGTTGAAATCCAGTTTACTGGCTAATCCTGAATGAATAGCTTTAATATAATAACAGCTCTTATCTCAAGGATGGAGAAATGAAGTATTTCTTTGGTTCATGGTGGGAACTGGTAGCTATTACAGAGAAGGAAATACAGAAAGAAGAAGAGATGGGTGGGAAGAAGGAGAGAAGAGAACAGGGATGGAGGAGATGAGGGACAGAGCACAAAGAGCTGGAAGGGGAGCACATCTTACTCAGCAACACTGACTGTAAGAAGGCATTAAGCAGATAAACAACAATCTACTACTTAAAAGTCGTATTCTACCCTTGAAGTATGTGCAGACCTCCCCATGAGGTCAGTGGGTGTGCCAGTCTGGGCTGTCAAAAAATATGTTGTGTGAAATTTAAATCCTGGCCTTATGGGAGTAGCTGGGTGTAGGATTTGGTGCTGGCTGTGGAACAAGTTTGATGTTACAGCACAGAGCCACTGACGCTGGTGGACCCATGTCTGAGGTGCGATTGTGCAAGGACACATTTTTCACCCTCAGCTCACTGGAAAGCTGATCAAGCTGCTTAGCATGAACAGGTTGAGGTTGTTTATTAATTTGTGGCCATGGACTATTTCTGTGATTTCCTATGTACTCATTCTCACACTTTCCTGAAGGTGATAATTCCTCCTTGAAGTAAGGAAGGAATTTACCTCTTTCAACAGGTGCAGTGACTTGAATGTCTTGGTAGACTAATGGGGACTCTTTCTGGTGGTGCAGAGAGTTCACAGGGGAGAAAGGAATGGATCCATGGCAGAGGACTGCCTCTTTCTTTGTTCACATGGACTTCAGCAGGCGCAAAATTCACTTCCGTCCAATGTTTTGAGACAGTGTTACTTCAATTACAAATAAAATATTTCTGGTAATTAAATACCCAGCAAAGTTAATGCTTAGGTTACTACATAGTTCTTAGCACTGGTTTTGATCCTGTGGCAGCAATGTGTTCCAAATGGGAGAGCTTGCACACAACAGGAAAACCAAGGAGGCAGCCATCCATTGAGCAGCATCCTTTGGGGTAAGGGGGTATTTCTAGGCTTGGTGCTAGCAACTGCTGGAACTGGCAGAAGTGGAATGGAATAGGACAGGTTCAATTTTTTGTGTGCCTGGAATCTAGGCTAACACAAACCTCTTTCAGAAAAGTTGACAGGAGATGAACTTAATAGCAATATAAAGTTCCTGAAAGCCTGGCTAGTCAATGGTTCTCTCTGAGAATGATCAAGACCAATTATATCTGACAAGTTATCAACAATCCCCTTTAGGTGTCATCTAAAACCTACAAAATCTCCTAATCCTGAAGAGAAATTTGATAATATCTTGAGGAACAGAGTTTCTGTCCTTCCCAAAATATTCCCAGCATTAACTTTCAACATCTGCATATTCATGTCTTCTTCCAAATTGCCAAATCCAATTGCCAAGTCTAACCCTATTTTAAATCTTTCCTTAGTCTTAATTTTCTTGATGCTCTGTCAAGACCTGTATCACTATAGGTGCCAAAATGTGAAGAAACATTTTCTTGCTTCCATTTTGGACCTGCTATCTTTGAATTTCTTTTACTGTCTCCTTCTTCTTATGCTACAGGACAGAAGAATTAACAAAGCAAACAGAAAAGCCCTCTGACCTGCCCCACTTTGGGTAAATGAGGTGTAGGAGAAGAAAGTCACCATCTTCTAAACTGTTACAGCAGACAAACATGAGGATGGTCACTAACAAGCTGTGCTGAAAGAAAGATACGTGCTAGGTAAAAGCCCAAAGAAAATCTGGCATGTAGACAACAACTGCAAGTCAAGCCTTTACAGATCTAAGCATCTCAGAACTCCCTTTTTCTGCAGTACAGAGGTTGTCTTGCAAGCATCTAACTTCTCCTCAAAAACGATGATAGCTGTCCTCATCTGGTGTATATATTAAATATGTTTTAGAATCTGGCTGGTCTGGAATTTTTTCACTGCCTTCATTCTGAATTTACATCCCAGTGGGGCATTTAAACTGGAGGTGACAGTGTGTCTGTCTGTACCCCAGCCCTGTCAATCCAATTGCTGACAAGGAGAAAAAGCGAATTAGGGAGTCATGCTGCTTCAGTTCAGCTTCTCTCTCAAAAATAGATATCAATGTGAAGTAGCCATGAAAGGACTTTTTGTGTGTGGCTTTATCCTGTCATAGCAGGGGTTGCTGTAATGAACTGAGGAAATGTGAGATGAAGTGGGAATACAGGCATAGATGAAAAAACTGACAAAATGTCAGGAATCCTTTTTTTGTAAATCTAAATGTAGTACTGAAACCAGAGCTGAAATGTATTAAATAACTGTCAAGTGGAGAATTACAGGGAGCTGCCTTCCAATCTGTGTAGAAGATGCCTTTCAAAATACTAAGTAGCATCATCTTCAGCTGATGTTTCACACAACAGTATAGAGTAATGCCAAATTGGGATTAGATGCACAGCCTGGGTAGAATGACAATCCTGCTACAGGCTTTGGTGAACAGCACTGATTAACACCCAGTGGAAACCTGCCCCCGGCATGGAGGAGCTGTGGAGGTGTAGAAATGTTCAATAACTCCTCTTTTGTGGCCTTACACTGGGACCTTGTGGAAGGGAAAATCCTGATAAAAGCTGTCAAGGTCTCGGCATGCAGGGGAACCTTCTCTGACATTTCAGGTGCTATCACAAAAGAAAGAAGGAACTATGCACAAAAGGAGATGTCTGAGTCATGGAAAACATTGGGAGACCAGGCCAGTCAGATACTTTGTCAATGACCTCATGGATTGTCATCACCAACTGGTCTGTTTTGTCCTTCCCTCTCCCTGCCACCAACAGTGAGAGCTCCCCACCATGAGTTCCACATGTCAGATTGGAGGTGGAAGTCAGCAGCTCTGCTGTGCCTGGGTCACAGATTTTGGTGTGTTGTGCTCAAAGACAGTCACAGCTGTGTCATGGTGGTGGCCACAGGAGGAACTGACAGTGGGAAAAGAAAGATGTGAGGAAACTTTGATACTGAATACGGATTCTTACAGAAATCTGTAGCAAAAGGTAGAGAACACCAGAGCAATCAGGGAAAATGTTTGAATTTTCTGCTCCACCTTTCCTGGTGAATAGCTGAAGTGAAGGTGTGTCTCCTGAACAGGACTTTCTCCTTGGTCAGTCACCCAGCCTGTGAGGGCACTGCAGTCTGAGGCAGGTGCCTGTGAATCTGTCTATCTGACTTTGCACTGCATGAAAGCACTTCATAAGTAATTCATTGATGCCTCCAAACAAGTTTTAATGGCACTATCATATACCCTCCCTACCCACTGATACCAAGAGAACTCCTCAGTTCAGCAAGGGAACACCACTGGTGCTTGGTTTTTCTGAGCTTTGTTCCATCAGTAAAGGCACAGGTCAGCAAAAACCATGGCCTAAAAGCTCTGCCAGACCTTAGTGACAGCGTTGTCTTGTGCTGACCCAAGGTGGGACCACTGCAAAAACGCCCAAGCTCATTAAGCTTATTACTCTACTTGAAGTAAGAGATACAAAAATTTTCTGCTACACCAACTAATCCCTCACAAACACGAGCCAGGCTTCAGCTTGGGCTCTCAAAGTGTGTGACATCGCATTGCAATGCTGTCTCCTCACGAGGAGCTCAGCTGTTGTGCCGGTGGAATCTCACCGCAGGGATGGCATTCAGATCATTCACCCCAAGGCACTTGCTGCAGAATGCCTGGCCTTGTTTCTAGGCTGCTCTGAGGCTGCGAGACGGCTTCTGAAACAAATCAAGGGCAGAGTAGTGAATGCTAACTGTGTTTGCATAAAGGCAGTGGTTCCAGCCACCATCCCCATGGACCAAGCCTAGGAAGGATGCTGAACAGCTCCAAGCTGGCTGTGGGACACAGCCTGCCTTCTGGGCATTGCATAATTATAGTATCCTTTACTTATTTCTGTTTCATTGTACTTTGTCTTAAATGCAAAAACCAAGAAAAGAAGTGGGAGCGTGAAGACAGACTAAGATAATCTTGCAAACACTGTGATTTCACCTTTTATGGTAGGTATTGTTTCATTTAGCTTACATTATGGCTTTGCCTGCCATTTGATCTCAGACTCACTACTTGAACAGATTTGCTATTAAAAAAATGCTGCTTTTAAATAATGTTTGCTTTAAGTATGTCTGAGTGATTATTGTGACTGGATAAAAAAACAGACTGTTTGTTTTGTTTTAACTGAATTCATAACATATGTTTGTAATAAATGGACTTGGGCAGTTGTCCTGATGATAAATGGGCCAAAATTCGAAATTAGTGCAGCCTTGATGAAATTTCATCACTGCAAAATCCAAAAAAAAAAGAAAAAAATAATGTGTAAAAGTTAACAACTGAGCACAGTGAGGGACCTTGGGGGTAGGATTTATGGCTGCACAGTATACCTGGGGACAGGGAACAGTGGAAATGTGTGCTCAGAGGGAAGAAAGAGTTTCTGAGGCCCCCAGCAAGTCTGTGCCCCATTGCTGTTTGCGGGACTGCAGACCGAGCTCAGCCGTCAGCCACCTGCACTTCTCCTCAGCAGCAGCTCCCACTCAGACCACCTACTTTGAAACCAAAGCTAGTTAAGGCAACATTTAACTGCTCTGGTTCAAGACAGTGATGCAGACTGCCTGTTACCCAGGGAGCCTGAGCTGAAGGACTTCTCTGGCTGGCTGTGCCTCCAGCTTTGTCTGAAAAGTTCACAGAGTACCTCTAAGTGCAGTGTGCTGGTCATGGGCTGAGCTGGTGGGCTGAATTTCACTGGGGAAATTTCATTTCTCAGCTCCCACCACCTCCTCATTTGATGAGAGAAAGTCTAGGATAGACAGCAGCAGCACTGACCTCTGACTACAGAAACTGGCCTTTTGCAATGGATTTCGTAAAGCCAAAGACAAGTTTGTTTATTACACTTGCTTTACAGTGCATGTGCTCTGCTTCTGCCTCCTTTGACTTGAAAAAGAAGAGAAATTATCACTGTGTGGCCTTCACATTTGCAGGGTATACAGAGTCTCTAAGTCCTGTGGATTCCCCAAGTTCATCTCCCCTGCTCAGCAGCCATCATGGCTCAGATGAACAGTTGTCTCCATTTATTTATTGTGATTTCCTTAATAAACTAGACTAAGCCTTGGACTTAATCCCAGTAAGCATTGACTGAAGGAGTGAATAAAACCTTGAGGGAAAACCCCACAAGAAAATTTTAGAATCAAAGATTCTAAAGCAATTAAAATTATAAAACAATAAAGTCTACAACATAAGGGCCCCACCCTCCAGATTATCTTTTTTGAACTTGTGCTTACAAACAGCATCCTTGGAATTACTGCTTTGTTTCTTCCTTTGTGAGAAAGGACTTTCAGTACTTTAACTCTCTTCTGATCTCTTTATTTCAGAGATATGTGTGGACAAAACAACTCTACTGTTTCAGCCTGCAGTCAGGAAACATGCAGATGTTCTGAAATGACTCTCCAACTCAATGTCATGAAGTTTTTCATCTTGATACATTACATTACTTTCCAGAGTGTTTTTCCAAGTAAGTGAAAACATTCGTGCAGAGATAATTCTTTATTATACAGAAACGGATTTTCTGTCACTTCAGGTCCAGTTTTTGGTGTTGTTACACACAACAAGCCAGGTACAGTCTTGGGGATGGGGAGCAGGGGGCCAGGGGAGGTGAGGGGTAAGTTAACGTGACCAGCCACAGTCCCATTTGCACATGTAGCAGCCCTGTGAACACCTCATTTAATCTATTAGAAGTTGTCACTGCTTGGGTTGCTGGCTGTGGCCCTGCTAAATCCCTCCATCCCTTCCACACTGATAGGACAAAGACAAAATCTCTCAGGAAATTTTTTTATTGGGTTGGGCACGTTGTCTGCCAGTGGTTGGAACTGCAGATGGGGTGACAGGTTTTTCCTTGCACTTGCTTCTGGGTAGCACATCAGACACTATTTCTGTTGCATGACAAGGATGTCCCAAGCCTTTGATTTACATTCCTATTGACTTCTGTGCAAAGAAATGATGCATCTGTTCGTATAGACCAATATTAGGAAGACCTTTCCAGCTCCAGTCTAAAGTGTCATTACTGATACTGCTTCCCATCTTTACAGTTTTGCTTAGAAATGGCATTATTTTAATATATTTTTACTCTCTTCTACTTAAGAGTCCCTTGCAAAGAAGTTATGGTGCAACTACAGACAATATAATGTTGCAGAGGGAAAAGATGTACTTTTCCATAAATCCTAACCCAAATGGGGTTGGGTTATACTTCCAACATGTATGTGCTACCGGGTGCACTATTGTTGGGAGGATATCTTCAGCAGAAAACACAGAAGTTCTTAGTAAAGACAGTAACTGCACAAGAAAAAGACTGCAAAAAGAGCAGGAAGAGGATTGCATATCTTAAGGCTGGTACCTCTACTGAGTTGCAGTTTGTGGGGGAGGACTGGATGCTCTAATGCTGTGCTGTGCTCAGCCAGGAGCAGAGCTTTGTTGCTGTTCTTGGGATATGCTGTAAGGCTGGCAACGGGCTGTGTGCTGGGTGTGCACAGGATCTGTCCTTCATTGTTACCACACGAGCAGCTTAGAGCCAGGCACCATATCTTAAGGCAAACCCTTCTGATGACTTCCAGTTACATTTCCAGTTGACATTACTTTTGAATTGTGATTGTAACAAAATCCTCTAACGGCTTAGGGAAAAGGTATGCCCTTTCTGCAGTATCTGAGGGCCCTAAAGCTGCACAATATACTGAAAGACTATGCAGCCTTTGTTTGATTATACAAATAATTAAATTTAAAATTTTATTAAACTTGTTAATAAAGACGTAAAACATATAACTTCATACTTTGATTTGTTGCAAGTTTTCACTAAATCTGCAATATCCTTGTACATGAATACGCTCTGTTTAAGGCTACTCTGGTTTAACCAAGTAAATGCAAAGTAGTGATGAGAGAGCTGTGAAGATAATTTCTGGAGATTATTATGATCTGTTTCAGAGCTGTGAAGGGATCAGAAAGGGGAAGAACTATGAGAGACAAACTCGTCAAAGACAATCCAGAGGGGTCTCTCAGTCCTTTGACTCCTGGAGGAGCCAGAGAGGTATTCTGGATGCAAGAAACAGCCCACCATTACTTCTTGTCTTATTCCTTCGGACTTAGGCTTTAAATCCCAGAGGGTACTCACTGAAACATAGGCTTGGGTCCTCATTTTAAACTTATTTTGGTTTTTATAACACCATGAAAAATAGAATTCATCTTAAGGTTCTTGTGAGCTTCCCTGTCTATTCAGAAGAAAGATGAGCTCAAATACTGAGTTCTTTCTCTCTCTCCTTCTTCAGGAACAAAAGTCAAAGACCCACAGTCAATACAGCAACGGGAACATTGTTATGATGCCAGCAATAAAAAAAATATGCTCCAAAACAAAAGGTTAGTGATGCTGACCTGAGGCCTTACAAGTTTTCTTTATAGTGACATCCTTCACATGATTGGCTTCACAGATTTGAACTTACAGAGGTCTGCTGTGATCACACATTTTAGGAATGACATACAGAAAATTTTATTCTCCTTTCAAATAAGAACTATAATATACTCACACTTGTGCTGTTAAAAGCACAGATCATAAAACACAAACGCTACAAGGTGGCCTCCCTGGCTCTGCTATTCTATAGCTTACTCAGTTCATTTTTAAACATTTACATTTGTTCCTCAGACATTAACATACCTTTTGCTCTGCCATGCACCATGAATAAATTTGTGTTCCTAGGACAAGCCAATGAAGTAAAACTTCATAAAACTACTCCAACTCACAGCTGTAACTTGAAGCAATTTTGACCTTTCACAGGAGGAGAGAAAACAGAGAGGAAGAAGGGTATGTGTATATTCATTATAGGCCTTAAAGTTTACAGAAACATAGGTTCCCAAGAGCCTTCTCAATAATGGTTTTAGTCAAATATTTATATTTCTATAGCTTTATATGTTTAATGATTTTCCCCATTAAGGTTTTTGTGGTTTACCAAGGAAAATCCAAATATTCTTGATGATGATTGGTGAGTTAAAATTTCTTGTAGCAAGACAGTGTATAAAAACCTCTCCAAATAACTGCCTTTTTCACACATCTGGAAAGACTCCATTTTTTTATCTGCTAGAGCCTTACAAGGGCAGCTTATTACATAAATAAACAGAAGAATACATGCAGTCACAGAATGACTGAATTGAGTATAATCTTACAAAAACAAACCCTGTCTCAATACTCCTTTGTTTGTTGCTTTTTGGCAGTATTATTGACTCTCCTGTGTGTATTGTATAATCATTACTGCCCCCACTTTCTCCCTGATGTGAAACATGTCCAGGTGGTCAGCAACAACAAAGCCAAGGCTTGCCTAGCACAGAAAGCTTCTGGAGCTGAGCGCATCCTGGGAATGGGATCTCTGATTCTCACTCCCTTTCCAAGTGGGTAAGAGCACTAACACTGTTCAAGAACTCATTGAGGAGGTATATAACAAACCTGACCTGCTGGAGCACAAGTTACTTCTTCTGAGAGACTTCACAAAAAAGATAAGGGACCTGAATCATGGAATCATAGAATCCTTTTGGTTTGAAAGGATCTCTAAGGTCATTGAACCCAGCCATGGCCACAAACATCCCAAAAAGTTCTTTCTACTGGAACACTAATTCTGTTAGACGAAAAGAGAAAGTTTATGAGCTATCATAAGGGAGAGAATATTCCCAGAAACCAGAGGGAATTCACTCTAGTGTGAATTAAAACCATTTTCCAGTCTTTTAGAGATCCTTCTATGAATGCCCCTTGCCACTGAGAGAAATGCTGTCACATTACTCCCATCCAACAGGCACCCTGTAGGGTGATTGCCTCCTGCTCAGTCCTTTGATGGGAAGGGAGCTGTGGTGCTGCAACACACCAAGACCAGCTATAAATATCTGTTTCATAAACTTGTTGGTGAAACACCACCCTGCTGGGCAAGGGCTGCATTACAAAATCTGGGACCTTCTGGAACTGAAAAGACTGGAGCACTCTGAAAGCAGGGGATGTACTTCCATATATAGAAGGCATATTATAACTATGGCAGCAGAGATACTTTAGTTTCCGTATATATTTGTAATTTCAACAATTATATTCAGTACAGCAAAACAGAAAAGAAAAGGTATTAAATGTATTTCCTTATTGCTATCTATCTTATCTATCTGGTCCTAGAAGCAATAAAAAGGCACGCAAAAAAGTGAGTAGTCTAATCAGATGACATTTACTGAAAGCATATTTTCATTTCCATCTATAAAGACGTCTTTTATTTTTTGAGTCATGATTTCTGTGATACAGACCTACCTATTCACCCTGTTGCAACAAATACCAGCTACACAGATAAAGGCTTATCTCCCGCATTTCTTGAAGCTTAGAAAAGCAAGGAAGTTGTTTGCCAGTAATGCCTTTGGGAAAGAGTTCATAACTGAGGAGCATTTCTGTGATGCTGTCACTTAAAGTGGACATAAGGTAGGAAGTGTGTGCCTGGAGTTCAGTCTTGTCTACAAGCGTTCATGTGTTGGCTGAGGGAATTAAGTTCCAACATGTAACTAAAGTTCAGCCCAAACATTGGAAACCCAAAACTGAAAGTAATTTTTCAGCTTGGCATTTTCTTATCTGTGGGGTCTGTGCTCCCCCAGGCACAGCAATTTGGAAATAAGAAACCTTGAGCTGCAATTGCTCAAAGCTCAGGGCTCCATATGTGGGATGATGTGGTTCTCACTCTGCCCTGGCTCTGACAAAGGAGAGAGGCTGTGGTGGGATGCTGCATGAGGGACATCTCACATTCAGCTGCCTGCACAGCTCCATGGCTGCTCTGCCACCCTGGGACTCAGCAGCTTAGAGCAGGGCAGGGATACTCAACATGTGTAACAGTGAGGAGAGGCAGCAGAGAAATTGTGTCGCTTCACAGGAGACCTGAGCTACCCCACAGTCAGCTAGAAATGTAGGAAGCAGATGGAAGGATCACAAAATCAGACAGTGCTGGGACAAAGACACAGGACTGTGAAGTAGGAGGACCTAGACACACGCAACTGCAAGTGTCATCTTTCATAGCCAGCTACCAACACATGTCCAGCCAGAAGCATACCCACAGACCTCAGGGACTGGAACAGGGGCAGAGTGCCTGGCAGTGCTCACGAACACCAGCTGGGGGGCACAGGGACATAAAACACCCAGAGGAGTAACACATGGTTTTGCTTGTCATTAGAAAGTTAAGCCAGTTCCAAAGCAGCAAACATCCAAATATATTGAACTCAGCTTTCCACATTTATGGAGCTGAGTACTAAAAAGTACTCACTTAGGGGAGAAGAACAGTGATCTATTTTGCTAGGATCCTTCAGATGCCATGGTTTAAATGCATTCACCATGTTAACCCAGCTCTGCTTCTCTGAGTTGTGTGCTGCAAACAGTCCTTCCACACACAGACCCTGATCAACCTTGTCGTTACAATTTGCCACACGTCTCATTTCATGTTTGGGGTTCTATAATGTTATGTGCTCCACATATTGCTGTAGGCTGCAGCAAAGCATGAGTGAGGGTGGGAATGGAAAGCAGGAATGGGAGAAGGACAGAAAAGAAGGAAATTGCAGACATTAGCAACTACCAAATTTCCTCTGGAGGTTTGACATTTTCAGTAGAAATAAGTCAGTGCCCTGGCAGTGAACATGGTATAGTAGAGACATACTCAAGCTAACTTTAAATGTACCAACAGCATCCTCAAACCCATGGAAAGTGGAGCTGGTTACAAAATCACCAGTGCAACATAGTGAATGCTCAGCTCTGAACCACTATGGAGAGACAGCTATCAGCATCTGGATCTGCCAGTCTAATGCTAGCATGGACACATCACTCTGCAGCATAACCAAATGTAGCATGTGGACATATCCAAAATGAAAGATGTATCTTTGCTGCATAATCTTTTGAATCCTAACCTGTTACCTGTCACCTGTCACATACCTGTACATTCTCTTTGGGGCAATAAGTCCAAAGCACACAACGAAGGAGTGTAGTTTGGTTTTTAAAAATTATTATTATTTTGTTAGCTTTTTCCATATCTTGGTGTTAAGTCATTCATTCAAAAAGGTAAAAAAAAAATCTGTAAAGTAAATTGTCATGTCTTTGCAAAAAATTTAGAAAAGTGTTATACTTAAATTTATGTAAAATGTGATAGTGGTTCCAGTCCTAGGGCGTCCATGCGAACCTCTTTTGTAATTTTACTATAATACCATTTATTTTTGCCTTGGAAAAAAAGCCAGTCACGAAAAACAAAAGTAACAAAATCAGAACAGAGAAAGGAGATAATTTCCATTCCACAAGTAATATTGCTATTTGACATCACTTTGCCTGAAATCAGAAGACAACTAATTTTCAACTGAAATTGGAGTATTAAAAAAAATCAATGATACATTTTTTGTCACTGAAAGAGCTTGACTTAGAGATAATGAAAACATAGCAAAGACTAAATGCTGTCTCTTTAATATTTGCTTTAGTTCTATTCAATTTCTAAAGTGAACTCTAGAAAAATAATCAAATGAAAAATAGAATTTCAAGTTAAGTATTTGATTTCCCCTCATTTCTCAAGAAAAATGTACTGAAATACTTTTCCAACACCGTTAAAAAAAAACCTTAATGTACAACTTACATCCATAATGCAAAAGGCAGAAAAAAAAAATCACAGTTACATAAATATAGGGCTTGAGACAATTATCCAGACTGTGGAAAGGTTGCTAAAATCAGGAAAGTGTTCTGGTGTGAACAGCTGTGTCAGAATCACAGAATCATAGACTCGCTTAGGTTGTAAAAGACCTTTAAGATTATTGAGTCCAACTGTAAACCTAACACTGCCAGGTCATCTTTCAGCAGCATTCTTAGGATACTCCTTCTCCCCTAACATTCACTTTGACTGAGAGAAAAAAGCTGTCGGTAAGAGCACAATTTTTCCCAGAGAAATACGTGAGCTTTTGTTAAACTGTCTGTGTAAGAAGCATTTAAAAAATCTCTCAGGGTAAGCCTTGCTTACGGCAAAGTGCCTGTAGCTTTTGTCAGCTAAACACGCAAGCAAAAGTCATCCTAGATAACTCTACCTAATGGTCTCTCCCGGTTTTGTTACCCAAACAAAAACCAAAACAAATCCCTCCTCCATTCTCCACCCGTTCCCTCCTACGTTAAAAGAGAGGCAGCAGCCTGCTCAGGCTATAAAAATTCCCAGTCTTTTCACAGCCCCAGTCCCCAAGGACAGGTTGAGCAGCCAGCTCCCCACTATCCTCCTTCCAAAAAACGCCCCCACCCCTTGTGAGTCAGTCATTCTCATAGGGCTCCCCAGGGTGTTCCAGGCTGCTTTTGCCCAGAAATCCTGCTCCCCTGCTCTGGGCTTTCCACCTGTGAGGAGGTGGCCTGCAAGAGACTGGGGCAGATTTTGGTTACCTCCCCACTTACCAGATGCAGGGTGGGTTCTCTCACACTCCTACATTGCATGATGTCAAAGCTCTTTTCTGTTTTTTTTTTTTTTACTTTAAAAATAAAAAAATATCGTTTGCATTTACATTTCAGGAATTTTTAATTCTCCTTCCCAGGCTTTGCATGTTGTATCAGGCTGGTGAACCTTTCTCATTTACTGAGGCTGATTAGAAAATCTTTGATATTACTGGTTTTTTTAATTGGAAAACATCGTTCTTTTAAAATCAAAATTCCATCTGTGAAATCATTGTAGTTACATTTGAATGTCCTTTTGAAAGTGAACCAGGGCTAAATGGTCTGACTCAGCTGAGATCTCTGTCCCACTTCAGCATTTTTTGTAATGAGTCTCTTTCCCATTTCAGCATTTTTTATGATGACCCTCTTGAGTATTCAATTCAAAATAACCTTGAGTTTATGACATTTTTCTGTTTCATATGTTATATACCTCTACAAAATGTCCCAAATCAAAATGAAACACTTTGTCCAGTCCAACGATATTCATATCCAATTTCTTTTAAACAGAGTTTCAAAACTTGATGATTTTGTTCTAAATGGACAAAAAAGTTCTATTACAGAGATAAAAAATACATATTATGACCATATGACTGTGTGAGGAAAGTGCTTGTGCAATGCCTATTTTTTAAAGCTCCACTTTTTTAAAGCTCCATTTTTTAAAACCACCTGTGATTGTCTGCCTGTGGCTGTAATTATCTGACCAACACAGGAATTTGTAGCACACACCTTCAATATTTGCTTTGCATCCCTTCCCCATCAATGCTGATGGCCAGGATTTAGTGCTTTGCAACTCTCAGCATTACATCACTGCATTTTCAGGCCTGGACTATGCATCCACAGGCCTGAGAGAGATGTTTGTGCCCTCAGCGAGGAGGCTGGAGCTGACATGTGTGAGCAAACGAGCAGAATGCTGGCCAAAAGCAGTGCTTTGAGGGAATAAATCCACTAGAAACATCAGAGATTAAGGGGATTTCTTAAGTCTCTCCACTCCACAGTAGCCTTGGATAGTTACTTTCCCCACTAGATGATGTTACTTTCCTTGGAGGATTCATGCCTTGAACTCTGCTGAGAAAGGGAGAAACTATGCCATTGAAAGTGCAATGTTAGCAGCAACATCACATTTTCCAGATTTATTTTCTGTTCTTATTGCTCTGATTTTATTCAGGTCAAGATACAACCAGACATGCACTGGCAAGGTGCACTTGCAGTCCAGAAAGCCTGAGCTGCATCAAAAGCCCAATGGACAGCAGGTCAAGGGAGGAGATTCTCCCCCTCTACTGCACCCTCATGAGATCCCACCCTGAGTTCCATCTCTGGGGTCCTCAGCACAGGAAGGACATGGACCAGTTGAAATGAGTCCAGAGGAGGCCACAGAGATGATCAGAGGGCTGGAGCATCGCTCCTATGAGGAGAGGCTGAGAGAATTGTGATTGTTCAACCTGGAGAAGGGAAGGAGACCTTATGATGTCTTCCAGCACCTGATGGGTGCCTACAATGCAGCTGGAGAAAGACTTGTTATAAGAGCATATAGTGACAGAAGAAGAGGCAAGAGAAAGAGGGTAGTTTCAGAATGGATATTAGAAAGAGATTCTTGACTGAGGATGGCGAGGCACTGGCACAGGTTACCCAGAGACGCTCTGGATGCCCCATCCCTGGAAGTGTTTAAGGCCAGACTGGGGCACTGAGCAACCGGATCTAGTGGAAGTTGTCCCCGACCATGCCAGGAGGGTTGGAGCTGGATGATATTTAAAGGACTTTTCCAACCCAAACCATTCTATGATTCTAATATTGACCTGTTTTCCTACTGTTGGCATGAAATTCAGCAAAAATCTGGGAAATGCTCACATGCTGAGACTGATCTGGATTCATGGAGCTGGGGAGGGGGAGTACTGTCCTGTGCAGCTCCTATGGTAATGATGGGGAAGTCACAAATGCTAGTAAACTTTTAACTAAGTTCTCTTTTGGACTTCATTTGTAGCAACTCTCTGACACACAAGTGGGTGTCTCCCCACAGACTTTACCAAGCCCTGCTTTCACAGGATCACAAGAACCAAATAACTTGGAAAGGTCCTTCAAGATCATGAAGTCCAACCTACGACCTAACACCACCACTTTGCACAGTGCACAGAAAAAGGATGGGAGGCTCATTATAAACTTTTCAGGGGTTCTTTTCAGAAGATGAGAATGTTTAGGATTAAAATCTAAATTGTTTTCATGCAAATATATGTTTGGGAGATTTTGAATGGCCACAGAAGTTGATTTTGTAGCAGTTTTAACACCACTGGAGAAATTACATCTCTGACTGCACAGCAGAACTAAATAATCAATTTTGCTTCACAAAGCTGCTTTTTATTGTGTAAGGACAGCAGGGAAAACCCTCAAAGAGCTCCCCAAGCAGGAAGTGTCCTGCGAGAGAGAGATGTTGTGACTCATCTCCGTGGCAACTGGGGTTGATGACGTGAATAGACACTCTGGCTTATTTGTGTTTAGCAACAAGCATACAATTCATAAATACATATGTGGTGACTAGAGTGTTACAGAGAAAATGATCAATTGCCTGCAGATCCTTATCTATTGAACTAGCCAGTAAACCTGTGAGTGACAGAGATTACGGGAAACCAGCATGGTAAATAATCAGATGCTGCTGTTCTGCTGGTTTAATTTTCCTTTTAATATGAAGATAAACAGAAGGAAGTTATAGTATCCCTAAAGGATTTTGTTCTGGAAGAATTAAGAGGTTACTTCAATTGTTATTTATTTTTTAGGATCCTACACTGACAAGTGTTAAAATCCCTGCCTATGTGATAACCCTCTCCTGGACTGTGACAGAGGTGTGATGTGGGAGCCCAGAGCTGCCAACTGTCCACCATCACCTGTCAGCAAAAGGCAAAAACTGATGGGCTTGAAGCACTGGGATGTTTTTTCACATCTGCATGAACTGTACACACATAGTTGCAGCCCTAATGTGCACTCAGGCAAAAACAGGTTTTTCACAAACTACTCTAGCCATTGAATTTCTTTACTGATTATGGAAAATACATATTGTGATAATGATTTTTTAATAGATCTTTCCTAAATAAAGATGAAGAAATGCTCCTGCTATGCAGCAATTAAGTGTCTTTTTTTATTTTCTCCTGGCAAAAAGAGATTATTTCCTTTTTTAAAAGGACCCACAGCCCTATCTTATGCATCTCACCTGTATTTCTGTAGTATCTCCCTATTTAATCTGTAGCACTTTCCCATGTGTCCAAGGAGTACCACTTTCCTTCGGAGTGCCCTTGCCAAGCTATGTGCCCATCTCCATCTGGGTGGCAAATCAGACTCCTTGGAGCAGCTCTGCTCTCTAACTGAGTCACAGCAGACAGTAATGCTGCAATGGGGAGGGTGTCCTTTCACTCAAAGCTGTCACTGTCTAACTCACACCTATGACCAGACTGGAAGTCTGTGAGATCAGTCTGAGATATTTGAGATGAAATATCTAAGCTGACTATGACTCTAGAGGCAGGAAGCACAGCTAGATGAACCATCACTATGACATTTTCTTGGTTGCTGTGACCTGTAAGCCTTTATCTAATAATAAAAGTACCTTTCAAACTATTTTTCCATACCCACTTTTTCCAGTCAGGCAGACTTTCCCCCTTCCCCATCAAGGGCAAAGCCCCCTACCTCAATGAGTAAAGTGGCTTCCAGGTACTAACACAAAATTGTTGCATCCATTTTGGAAGCATCTCATGTGAAGCAGCAACTCAGAAAGGGGAAATCAATTCTTTTTGCTGAACTGTGGGTCAATTAGAAAATGCATCTTCACCAATATTAAAAGAAAATTATGGTAAGGAGAGAGTGAGCAACAGCAATCTAGCACAGTATGTAACAGCCTCACACACACAAAGCCCTGCTGAAACCCTCATGAAAGGTACACAATGCTAAATCCTCCAGCACAGCTAGAGGAAACAAAAGTCACCTCCATGCTGAAGGAGGCTGTTTCCAAATGAAAGCAGTCTGGCAGCTCTCCTGGAGTGAGCAACTATCTGGCTGCACAGCAATTTGGACAGCTTATCTCCCTGTTTGCCTGGCAGTTGGAGATGCAGGACATGCTTCATTAAGAAGGATCACTAGATAGGGATAGGCTTGTTTTGTAAAACAGAAAGTAAGCAACATTCCTGTTACTTTAAAGTATCAGTTTTCTTTGGAAATTTAGCAGAGGCCTGGTAACAATTACCATATTTTAATGGTTATCAAGAAAGGGAATATATAATTCATAGCAAGATTTTAGAAAATAGTTGGTGGTTCTGAAAAGAGTTTTGGTGCATGACTTGCATCAGTTCTCCAATGCCTGATTTTCAAATGTCCAAATGTTCAGTGATTTCAGAAAATGAGATGCATTTACAACTTGCATCAAAAACCAGGAGGCATTCAAACATATAAATTCAAAAATTTTGGCATTGTGTCGGCTATATGTGCCTGCTTACCCAATTAACTTCTGATTATGTGTACAGCCACCAAATGGACTGTCAGAATATGTCTCTGTGGTTCTGCCACTGTCCTCTTGCCAATCCAGAGAGTTCAAGTATCATAAACCAGCTTCTTCTCTCCACAAAAAAAAAAAAAAAGAAAAAAAGGAAAGAAAAAAAATTCTAAACTATTCTAAACTACAAATATTTTTTCTTCAAAAAGTTTGAGTTGATCTAGTTGATCTGCAAGACCTAATGAGATACTTTCCAATTCAAACAATTCTCTGATTGTCTCATCCTAATCATGTGTGAGTTTGGTCCTTTCTTTTCTGTTTTGTACTATTGACCATTCCCAGCAGGCATAGGAAGGAATTTTTCCAGCTTTCTCCTGAGCATGCTGGTGCAAGTTGAGCTTACTGAGGTCCCACAGGCTCCAGCTGGCTCTCGAAGTTTATATCAATCTGAACTACTTTGTGTGTGTGGAAGAAATTTTCAGCTCTTATGCAGATAAGAAAGTTGGCATCGGTTGGCATCAGCTGCCCATCCCTTCCAATGCCATCCTTATCCATTGCTGGCACTAATTTTATGCCTGAGTGTCTCGGGTGAGACCACTGAGCTGAGCCTTATACAAACAATGACCAGGCAGCAATCCCTCCTCAAGCAACTGCAAACTAAATGTAAGACCAAGATAATAAATAGATATAAACAACCAGAAAGAAAGAGTGAGACAACACTGAGCAGAGAGAAAGGCAGAATACCCATGATTTTAGCAATCTAGCAGCTTTCATAGTGGGACAGGGACTGATGAGTTTAACTTGCAGAAGTTAACAGATCTTCCTGAGACTAGAAGAAAGATTGGGGCGAAAATGCTGAAAGTTCTACTGGAAATTTCACGAATAAAAGACAGGTTGTTCAGAGTTGGAAATGGATCTTCCTACAGTGAGCAACAGATGATAAGCAACTCAGCTGAAGATAATGAAGACCCCTGAAAGCATGGATATCAGTGTGGTGGATGAGTTAGAGGAGGTTGGTTTGGAAAGATTCAGAGAAACAGGAATGCTAACTATTTGCACCCACTTCAGCTCCCAGTTAATTTCTACAAATGTTCGTTTATTTATCCCACTCTTGCTGTTCACAGTCAGTGCTGTCCTCAGTCTGCCCACACTTGTCTTCTCTTCCTCCCTTCTTCATTCCCGTGCCTCCAGTGTCCTCCACCTTTATAACTTGTTTCCAGCCCTCAAGCATCTGGTGTCAGGACTGCTCTTTCTTTCCCTGGCCACAGCTCAGTTCAGTTTCCCCTCTGCACTCTATGAGATTATTACAATCTTTTTCTGTACATCTAACAAAAAAGTGTAACCAGATAAACAAAACTGATATCCTTCCACAGTGCTCAAGTTCATTTGCCCACTGGTGGAATGGACAGACCTCTTTGCAAGTGTGTGATATAATATGGACATTTCCAACTTCAATTAATAGAATATTATGATTATTATCAGAAAATCTAAGTAAAAGTTTAACATTTTCCAAGCTCATAAGAAACAACCTCAGACCCTTTTTTTCACTTTATTTATGTATAGGCAGAGGTCATAGACTGGTATCAAACCAGTAAATACAGCTGCAAAATAGCAGACAAGCTTTCATTGTTCTCAGGTCTGAAGTGAGAATGGTGATCTTCCCAGCTCAATGAGAGGTTAATAATAACTGCACTGATCTTGACTTGACCATTTGAGAAAACTAGGGGGACAAAAACTTATGGGCAAAGATGGTAAGGGATTTTCAAGAGAAGTGAGTAAGAATTTTGAACAGTATATGACAGAGACAAATACACAATCATTAGCAACATTAACATTATTATCTAATTTAAAAAAAACCAACAAAACTGAAAAAAACAGAACACCAAATTATGTCACCATGCATTTTAATTTTCTCCAGAAAGAAATTGGAGAGAAAGATTGTGGTGAGGGAAGGTAACCAAAACAAATCTTCACTACTTTAAGAAAGTGAGGGAAACTAATATCCCCACTAGAGCTCTCTCATATCCCAGATTTGTCAGGTGTATTTAACTGCTGACAATGAACATAAATGTATCTCAGAGCAAGGTTAAGAGAGGAAAGATCACTGAATACTTGTTTTTGCAATATTTTTTTCCTTTTTTTACAAGACTTTTATATCTTTTACAAAAATAGTCTTTGAAAATCATGTTATGGAAGTCTAAATAGTATTTGTATTCAGCAGCTAAGAATCCAAATTCTTTCTGAGCATAGGTCTGGATTTATCACTATATCCACTTTGGAAAACTAGTCTGGGTGGGTATCTGACCCCTGCCATTTTATGGCTCACTGGTTCTTTGACAGCTACTTCTGGGTGGCTGTAGGTTATGACACAAATGTTTCTTCAGTAACCATTTACCTACTCCCTTGTGCATTTCCCTTTCCTAATGTCTCCCTGGCTCCACATGAAGGACTGGAAAGTCAGCCTGTGTCAGTTCATAAAATCATGGGGCAAAGGGAAGTGACTGACTAACAAAAGATACCAAACAACTCATTCAGCTGTTTCTGTAAGGGTCACATACATGGAGTTTGTTTCTGGAACTCCTTTAAAAGAAGAGAAAGCCCCAACATGCTCATGTTGCCTATCTCATCTTTCTTCCTGGATTTTGTGCGCAAATACAATGCTGAGCGGAAAAAAGAAACGTTAGAACCTTTAATTCTTATTGGGCTTTTCAGTGCAAACTAAAAAGTAATTTGTCATGCTCAGCAGCTTTGCTCTGTTTAATCAAAATCAGATGAAACATTTGTTGAGAGATTTCTGCAGAAACATTGTGAAATGTATTCACTGACAATTTGTGAAAAAAATTCTGCATTTCAAAAATTAAGGAAGCTAAGAAGGTTCATTTATTACTTCATTTTATATTTCCCGTAAAAGCTAATCCAGCAATTCTCAAAAATATATTGCATATAAATTATATTTTATTAATCTGGGATATTATCCCTTTTTACAACTGTAGGAGCTGTTTTGATACATCAGAAAGAAGGGATCCTGACCTGAGTAGGTATCTCTAAATTGCTGATTGGTGAGAATTGCTGCTTCTAAAAGCTATGCAGTGGTCCTAAACATGAGATTTGATTCAGCATTTTTCACCAAGCTAATTCAAATAATGTTACATTATGGAAAAGAAACTGAGCAAAGTCTGCTTTAAAAGGCTTTGTGAACTGCTTTGCTAAAGAGAACTCATGTGACACACACAGGCCCCCAGCCCACAGCCTTCTCTCTCAAAAGAGTTGCCCACATTTATGTGCTGCAGCAGTGATCTCAGTTGGACTTTGCACAGCTTTAGAATCTCTAGGAAGATGAATCGGCAGAAAAGGGGTTAATTTTAAAACCACTGATAATTTGCCATTTTTGTGTACTCTTCACCTTCCCCCCAACATCTGCTTTCTGCTATTGTATTTGCAGAACTAGGAATTTATACTGTCACAAAACTACATCTGAAAAGGAGTAGGTCTCTTATTTTTTCTTTTTGCATTTCTTTCATAAACTACAATTCCTTAATCAAGACAAGGAGGAGAAGTACAGCTATTATCCCACATCCAGGTCAGTGTCAGTGTTACTGACAATATGGCCACTGGTCTACTGGCTAGTCCTTTGGGAGAGGGTTTTTTTAATGAAAATGTGTTCAAAACAGGGCCATATGTGGGAAAAGTCAGATTTGGGTGAATCATCTTTTTTCCCTGGGAAAGCTTTCAACTGAAGAAATCCTGATCCGGCCTCAAGCTGCAGCCATAATGTCATATTGGAAAGAGGTTTTAGGTAATACGGTTCTTATCCCTTGGTCTCATTCTCTCAGATTGATCAAAAGCATACAGCTCAGACCAGAAAAGCCCTTCCAATAAAAATGCTGTTCAGTATCAATATTGTTTTAAGGTTCCATATCTTATTCTTAGACAAACAGCATGAAAATCCTTTTTTTAAATCATGTTTTAACTAGAACAATTTTTTTCTTCCAAGGAGGGGAAAGGTACACTTTCACTTGGTCAAGTCAGTCAGTCAGCAAAGTTGCCATATTGGTTATTGTTCTTCCAACAAAGCAATTACATTATGTCAAACACACACACACAGTTGTGCCAGCACACTCTCATTTTGGGATACAAACTTCTTGGGCTTTCATCCACTCAAAAATCCAGAGAGAAAATGAAAATGTATGTCTTGGACTCTTTATGGTTAATTATAAAGAGGCCTAGAATTACTAACTTAATAAACAGCCTTTGTAAGGAATACATGCTATTAAAATATACTTGTCACTGCCCAGTTCTAATGATGAATGAATAACACTCCTGTGATATACGAGGTGATGGCAAAAGGGAATGATAAGCAGAGTATCACAGCTAAAGGATTAAATTAAGTTGTCTGAGGAGGGCTACATCACACAGAGAGTCTCCCTAGATGCCTTGGCTGCAAAGGAGGACAGCTATCATAATTCCTACCTACTTTTCCAGGCTCTGCTCCCATGCAGGTCCTTGCACATGTCCAGGATCACTTCCAAAGGCCATCCTAATTTTTCAACCCTCTAAGTATAGTCTTTATTTTGTACAAAGTTCACCAACATGTTCTGAGATTTAATTTCACTTGTAAATTATGTGTGGCACTAAGGCAGAGGTGTTGACATATCTCACTTTTTTTTTTTTTTTCTGAAAAAATTACGAGTCTTTGGTGAACATGATTTAATTTCAGGTGGATAACTACAAATTCTGCCCATAATCATCATGTTGGCTTTGGAAAAAATAAGAAATTACCTGAAAAAAACCTCATACTAATACGTATTCTGGCAGAATCATACATGATTATAATATCAAAGCCATTAAAACTATTTATTGCCTCATCAATGAATATACAAAAGACTTTTGTATATAATCCACTAGTTACAGTGGATTGTACACCTTCCGTGATTTTAAGAGAAGCAATATTTTCTTCTTGTTCAAGGCTGTCCCTGGTTCTCCTCAAGCTCCTTCTTTTATGTCATAAATATCAGAAAGACTAGGTTAGGACTAAACTTGTATTCAGAAATTACTGGATAATATCCCAAAACATTTCTTGGCAAATGTTTCCAATAAACTAGAAATAAGAAGTGTAGAAAGTCTAATATGAAGGTGATTAATTTTCTGTATTTAAAAATAAAGAGAGTCAGATTTTCTGATGATGATGCCATATCAACCCACCCACATGGCTGGGTCCTTGTTTTCCCCTCCCCTTCCCCTTTGCCCTCACCTTCTGAGTATTGGTCCCACTGCCACTGGACCTGGGCTGGGCTTGGAATTAATGAAATGCTCTGGGTAAAATTATTGTTTTTTAAATTAAGTCTGAATAATTTAACTGAAATTGTTTCCACCACAGGCTTTGTTCCAACTGAAGATGACAAGGGGGTGGGACTGGGGGCAGAGGGGTGGGATTCAGTGCCTGGGGACAGGGAGCCAGCACGTGGCTTTGCCATTGACTGCACAATTTGAGCACATCTTCACGCAGCACCTCTGGTTGCCAGATCTTCAGGGAAAATGCTTCAATCTTGTTTCATTAACAGAGTAAATGATGTAATCCGAAGTAAATGAAATAATCTGAAGTGCATTGGCTCCTTAAAATACAAATTTCTTGGTTTGATGCTAAATCACAGAGCTTTTGGCTTCAAGACACTTGCAATATTCAAATATCATTGCTGTGTTCCTGGCTGGCCCAATAAAAATATCTTCTCTTGCAAAGATAAAGGACCCAAATGATCCACAAGGACCAGAAATGATCTGCCAGTCTTTTGTACTGCATGCAGCACATTCTTTGTGAACATGATTAGGTGCTATCATTAAATCCAATTGAAGTGATACAAATGTACAGTAAATATCCTAAGGTCTAAGGCTTTGGAGTCACTGTAAAAAAACCACCATCAAAACTCACAAAGAACACAAATATCACTCCCTAAGGAATATTATTGCTACTGTATCTATGAAACCAGAAACTCCATTTCTTGCCTTGTTACTGCAAAGCCAGGGGGATCTTTTCCTTCTCTAAATGAAAATCAAAAATACAAAAAAAAAAAACTTAAAAAAAATTTCAAAAAAGAAAAAGAACCAAACCAACAACAACAACAAAAATCCCAAAAAAACCCCAACCAACCAAAAAACCAACAATTTTTGGTTTTTTGCCAAGCCAGAAACCGGACCCCCCAAATATTATGAATAAGAAAAAAAGCTGTGGAGACATGAATGAGAGGGAGAAGGTTCAATGAGTATCTAAACAGGAGAGTGGCTTGATTACATGCACCTTCCCAGGGTAGTGTGGCAGTGCTGGTACAGCTAAGGAGCCACTTGGATTATTAAGACCCAGCTATCAACATGAAGGGATCCACATTAAGGCACATAACAGACTTTATTTTCTCAGTTTGTACAATTGTTCAACCTAATGCTGATCCTTCTGTGAAGAAATTATTTTTTTCCTAAAATCTCCCCTTTTTTCCCTTCACTTTCTGTTTGTAGGATTACAGTGGCAACCTTGCCATACAGTCTATCATCACCACTACAGAACAGACAATGTCATGATGCACTGCCTTGAAATATAGCATTTGTAGGAATGGGAAAACATTTTCCTTTAGACAAAGGGATTAATGGTTTACACTGCAGCACACTAAGAGATGGTTTAAAGGTGTATTTGATTTTTTGTGGCTTTGTTTTATATACATCACATATGCACAAGCCCTGGGTGTTGTAAGCTAAAAGTGTGTGTATGTGTGTGTATGTTTCAATAAAACAGATTTGTCTAACACAGAAAAAAAAATGTGTGCACAAATGAAACATAAGTTGTCCATCTTTTTCAGTAATCTATTTTAAATATTGAACACTACCATCTGTTCTGGAGGAAGAAAATAAGTTGTTCAGAGAAATAACTTGCCCTAGAAGAAAATCACCTGCTGACCCACTATTCATTAGAGGCTGGTTTGTGCACAAAAGCCTGAGAGTTTCTAACCTTTCCGAAAGTCTTGGATGTGTTGGTTTTATAAACGATTCTCATGGAAAAAAAAATCAGTTTTGTTCATATGGTTTATCCTAATAGCAGGCCTATTTGCTGAGATTGTATTGCTAAAATGGTCTGGACAAATCATATATAGTGAGTTCTGTTTGACATTGTTGGAAAGGCAGCTTGTTTGCTTGGATCCAGCCCCACCAGGATGGTCCGTGAGTCCGTCTCTAGCAGACAGTAAAGCAGCACCAAACAGCCTCTGGAAATGGGAGCTCAGTGGTCACTACTCACAGGCTGTCCGGGTGGTCCATGGCACTCTGTTGGGTTCAATGCCCATAAAATCCCCTGGCAGTGCTCAGAGATTAGTGCAGGCCAAGCACATTTCCTTTTGGTGGAGGCACTATGGACTCCTCTGTCCAAAGCTTGCCTGGTGGCCTCAGACCCACAACTGGTCCTGGGCATCTGTAATTAACCACTGCAAATTCTGCCATATTAGGCTCACTGATTCTCTGTGTTTGCTTGTGTCTGTATCTATTGTTTCCCAGTTTATAGAGTGCAGCGTTTTGCAGCAAGGACTTTGTTCTCTTTGATCATGCAGTGCACTAGGATTCTAGTTCATGGCTGTATCCCATTCTGCAATCCAAATAATAAATAATTCTAAATTTAATTCAGAATAATGCTTCAGACAAGGATATAGTAAAGAGCATTGTAGGACAGAGTTAACAAGAGGCAGAGAAGAAAGCAAACAGCTACTTTATTAATGATGGCAACCATTTATTTACTTACCTTTGTTATCCGTGGACATTTATGTTGTCCACAAAACAAGCAGCTAAAGGAAGGTGAGAATACATTTTTTAGCTATTGCTAGTGTTGAAATTATGTGCAGCTGCTGTCATGTAACTTGATGCAGTCATGAAGAAGTCCCTCCTTACACCGTGTGTTAGGAGGTTGGAATGAGGGGCTGACTGCCATGACATTTCCTATCATAATTTTCCTTTTTCCTCCTGACATTTCTGAACACAAACAATTGTAATCACTTCTAGAAGGAAACCCTGTGTTCAGGCAAAGCAACAAGGGCTTCCAGCAGCAAGACACATACATCTGGACAATTTGGTAACCTCCCAAGCTTTGATTTAACTATTAAATTGTTGACCATATTTCTTTCCAGTCCATGTGGAAATCTTCAGTCTGGAGCTTTGGAGGGCTGGTGTTGACATTTTTTTGATGCATTCAGGGCACTCCCAAACACTGCAGATGTTCTGATGCAGTCAGAGTTCTGACATTAATAAAAATGTAAAAATACTACAAACAATCTGATTTTAAAACAGAGAGAGGACCAATTCATTTGGGAAGTGTTTCTTTACTAAAGGCAAAGATATTACACCCCAGAAATAAAATGGCATGAAAAAGTGTCTCGAAGCATACTACAGTATGTCTGAGAAAACACTACTTTTTGAAAGTTTACTGGGGAAAAACTCAACCCTCTTGCCTCAGGGATAAAATGCATTGGCCAGGTCAACACATGACGAGAGCTCATTATGTCACACATTATGTCAGTGAGGGCCCTCTGCTTCAAACATGCAACCTATTAACTTCAGGAAAGGAAGGCAAAACTTTTCCATGGGATTTGAGTTAATGAAAACAAATACAGTGTTGGGTTTTTTTAATGCAGCTGAAACCCCACTCCTAATTCATTAATTATGTTAATTCAATGTTTTTCATAATGTGTAAATCAAACAACTGTGTCTTTTGCTCGAGGGCAACTCTAAAATCTAGCTTGGAGATTTTTCTTTTTCCCCTTTAAATCAGCCTTAGTGGGTTACAATCCAGAACAGTGCCTTTGGGAACAGTTGGTCAAAAATAAAGAGAAAATCACTCAGGAGAGAAATTTCAGGCTGTATTTTTAGCTTTTTTATGTTTGAGCATTTTCATTGACTTCAGTGGTATTTGACTACCTGTATCTGGCTCACAATATTTAAGCTTCTGACACTGGGCTTCCCGGCATTACTTTAAGTATGGAACATAACTTCCATGGCAGAGACTGCTCCAGGCTTTCACTTTGGCATTGTGTCCTGGATCTAAAAAACCTTCTCTGCTGTTCGTGGGCTTCTAGAGCTAAGAGGCTGGGCTTTCCTGAAAGTCATCCTAACCTCAAACACAAGTTACAGATCTGAAGGAGGGATTACTAAGTGTCATTGTATGCAGTAAATCCAATTACAATAGTAATTCCATTTATAAAAGAGATATCAGCTCCCTGCCTTTTGATTGCGTTCTGAAGTTTTAATGAATATTTCTAGGCATCAAAGGTATAAAAATTGCTTTAAAAGGCATATGTATCCTACATTTGATCAAATTTGTAAATTCCAAGATCTACTACTCTGGAAGACTTCAACAAAATTACTCCATGAAAGACAGGTGAGTGTGCCAGATAAAGATAACAGAGATTTTTGGCCTCGACATTCAACCACAAAGATACTTCAGAAGGACGACAGCATGGGAAACACCCCAATATGTTCATGAGAATCCACAGAAAAGTATTCAAGGACTATTATTATCCAACATATGAAGTGACTTATTCAAATTTTGTCAAAGATTTTAGACTGCTACATAACTTTTGAGTAAGTTGCATAATTTTGAATGAGACTTGGCCTCTTGAGAGGCTGAAAAGAAAGTTTAATTGCTGAAATTATGGATATTCAACAGTTTTAAACTTTTTTCCTAGTGCACAGTTTTTGTGACTGTAGTTTCAAAAAATACATTAAAAGGCAAATTATTTTTAAAAAAAATTTGGGAACAATCGATATTTATCCTGATCGTCTTCCTTATAATCTCTTAAATTCTAGCCTCTTATGAAAATTAGGAAAACTGAGATGTGATTATCTGTCTTGGAAAAATACTGTGGTTCCTTTCTCATTTTCCGCAACAGCATGAGTTACAGATGGTGTGTCAAGCAGAGTTACTTGGCTATATTTTAGATATGTGTCCTGGGTTGGCTATATGATGCCTGTAACCCCAATCGTCTGCCCTGTTTATGCTGGATAATAAGTTTCGCACCTTTAAGATTTGTTCCGAGAGCGAAGGGGGGAGAGAAGCGCGGAGTTTGTTATCACAAGCTGCACTCGCTCCCCTGCATCCTGCTGCTGGACTGTGCTGTCTGCGGATGGACAGACGGCAGGACAGAGCTCTCCTTTGCTTTTAGTTAGTTTTTAGCTAGCTGGGGCAGAGAAGTTCCCTGGACTGTGGGTTTTCTTTCTCTCTGGACCTGTTTAACCCTGCTCTGGACTGAACACCCAGCAGAGCAGCAGCAGCTCGCACCTGAGGCCGCCGGGCCGGGCCTGGGCCGTGGCGTTTGCAGGCCTGAGAGACTGAGAGAGACTGAGAGAGCCGGGCCACAGCCACGGAGGGACTGAGAGAGACTGAGAGAGCCGAGCCACAGCCATGGAGGGACTTTGTGAGTTTGGCATCTCTTTTGGAGTGGCAAGAGGTTTTATGGTTTCATATTGTCCATTTTTTTTTTTGTTTGTGCTAGTGAATGCCTTGCCTGTTAAATAAATAGTTTTTTCCACTTTTCTCCTAAGGAATTGTTTTTCCTGAACCAGTGACTTGGGGGGGGGAGGGGGGGGCATTTTGGATCGGCTTCTCCCAAAGTAAACCCTCCTGAGGTTTCTTCCTAAATTTTGGCTCTGAACCAGAACCAATACAATATGCTTCTTCTTGTACTCAACTAAAAATTAGTATTTAAGGTGCTGAATTTTCCTCACTGTCACTAGTAAAGGGCTATTGAAAAAAAAACTGGTTTTGCTTCTGTCTGTTGTTGACTGCACCTGCTGATTTTGTTGGCTTGCTGTCCTTGTCAGCCCTATGGCTGTGCTGCTGAGGAAGTGGAGCTCATTTGCTTCATAACAAGCATAATAACATTCTCAAAGGGTATATTTTGAAAGAAAACAAGCCATTGTGAGATCAGAGTCAAACAAGTGGGCTGTTTGGAGCAAGTATTTGCCTTTTTGGTCATAATGCATATGCCAGCATCTAAACTGGAAAACACATGTGAGCCCACAACAATGGGAGGACAAACAGCTGCCTTGCTCTGCCCTGCAGGCAAAAAAATAGCACAGGAAGTTTAATTTTGAGTTTTCATCCACTTATTGGAAAATGCAGTAAAACAAGTTGAATTACAAATGATACACGTTGGCTGAAGTTTTCACATCTGCCTAGGAGATTTGGTTATTAAGTTCCTAAGCTTTAACACGGACAATGGTCCAACATCTTTGCACAGCTTTGGAAATCTCAGTCAGAATGTGTAAGATAAACGCACAAAACTCACAGATATTAAAAGACTCTCTTTTTCTGCCATATCCTGAGAGTCTCATGTACTGACTAAGAGGTCATCTCTTCCCCTCTTCTTCCTCTCCTCTGTGTTCTGCATGATTGACATAGTTGCTCAGTTCATCTGGGCACTTTTCTCACATTGCATGGAGATCAGGGTAATATCCTACCTTGTTTCACACAAGCAGAAACTTATACAGTTTGAATTATCCCAGGAAATTTGCTGAGTACATCTTGGAGGTAGAGATAAACTGTCCATGTTCCTGCTAAAGTTAGCAGATAAAAGGATGTGCCTGGATCTGACTGAGCTGCAGGACTTGATGTTGTGGACCTCCCAAATGCAAAGTACCTTTGGCTACTTAAGCATGAGTTAGTGTGAGAATTTTGGTTGCATCAGAAAGGTTGTAAAACCAGGTGTGTGGTCTGTGAGACAGAGACTATTCCTTATAGTGTTCTGCCTAACAATGTGTCTGTTTTTAAGGAGTTGCTGTAAAGGTCCCCACAGCCCTGTGTGGGTTTCTGCAACCCACACCAATCCTGGAGCTGCCATAGCCATGGTGGCTCAGTTACCTGAACATGTGGGATGAAAGCTGCCTTGGGTACAAGGAGCCACACCTTTCTGCACAGTGCAGATGGCTGTTGGTGAAGAAAGAGGACATTTTAAGAGACCTAACTCACTGGTTTGATGTTCTGGGCCAGGCAATAAGAAAGGAAAAACTGCCCTTTCTCCACATCAGAAATGGATAAGAGGTGGCTCTACCTCTACTGACATGAGGCTATCTCCAGCCTCTTGCCCCTGGCTATCTTAGTAAGGCCTTGGCCAGTGTCCACTTGTTTCCTTCTTGCCTGAGCACTTGCGTTGCTCCTTGTGAAATCAACCCAAAAGGGTGGAGGGCTGGGACACATTTAGGTCATTTCCCTGCAGGGCTTACAGGATGGTGGAGGCACACAGCCAAGGTCCATCATCTAACATGGACCTTCTGTTTACCAGGGCTCACCCTTAAGGGCACCATGGCATTTGGAATGGGCTTGGCCACCCTGCCCTTCCATGTGGAGTCGGTGGCAAGTCCTGCAGCTGAAGCATGTCCAGACTACCCAGAGCCACAAGGCCAAGCACACCTGGATGTTTAGAGACAAATTTGTGCCAAGAGACTGCCCAGCAGCTTCCAGAGGGGTGTCAATAAATCAGCCAAAATTACTGAAGGCAAATGGTGACAATCCACGCTATGCTCATCACTACTTTGGGTGGCAAAACAGGAAATTATAGGCAAAACAGGAGGACAGACAGAGTAAGGAGGCTAAGTCTGTCCTTCCAGGTAATCCTTCCTTAAAAACCAAAAAAACCCGTCACTTACAGGACAGCATGTCGGGAGGGAAACCTGTAAGCTGTCTTCCCTGTTCTATATATCTTGTATCTGAGTCCGACTCCATGTTTTGCAGCCACTCTCATTTCAGCAGGTCAAGCACTATGGACTTGCTGTAGCATATGGATCCACAGGGGAAAGCTCATTTGCAATGTTTCTGTACTTCTCTGTAAGGTTCATATAATTACTTGAAAATGTTGTTTTAGACAGATAGAGAATATGGCACCACTCTTCTCTAAACCAGCCATACCTCTAGGACACTTAAAAAGTCATACAAGAGCACATTAAAAACATAAAGTCTTAAAAGTAAGAAAAGCGCAACCTTAAATGCCAGAGGAAGATTTATATAAGAGATTAGAATTGTGGCTTTCTTCAGGAACTTGTTCTTGGATCTATTCAAAGGTTGTTTTTTTCACAGTTTTGGAAGATTATTTTTTTTCCACTTGAAGCATTGGATGAGAAGTGGTGATACCACTGACAGAAGGGTAGAGTGATGCCAAAACAGTGCTGCCATTATTTATTTTTGATCTACCTTGGTAAAACATGTACGGACATGTATAATGCTAGCTAGGACCTGACTGATGTAGGTACCCGGTTTGTGGTACTTGGGAGTGGAGCTGTGGCCCACTCCTTGTCCCCGATGGGCTTCAGCT
This sequence comes from Irena cyanogastra, assembly GCA_013397155.1. NCBI lineage: Eukaryota > Metazoa > Chordata > Aves > Passeriformes > Irenidae > Irena > Irena cyanogastra. Next base: position 1,923,769 of record VWZV01017164.1, on the reverse strand, counting down.
GAGAGAAGCAGGTGAACAGCATTGAACATAATAAGGCATGGAGTGCTGAGGTGTAGAGCACACAGGTGCAATGCATGAACCCAGGAAGGGTAGAAAAGGTTTGGCTTGAGAAGCAGATGTGAGTGGATGCTTGCAGCCTTTGAAGGCTTATGATGGTACTCTGTCTGGACAGACAGCTGAAGCTTTCTGATGTGGTATGGTGTTGCTTTGGATTGTGTGTTGTGGCTGTCTCAAGTGTGGCCTATGCTGTGGCATATATTTGGCAAGCTAGCCCGAGGTTGCTGTGACACAGACTGAAGCCCAGTTTTTCTGGCTGGGCTTGACTGCAGAGTGACAGCCTCATTGTCTTATTCTTACCAGTAGGTTGATATTGACATGGCTTGATAAAGAAGCTACTGTAAGAAAAACATCACATGTGGTCTTTCTTTGTTCGGTTCAGTCTTTTTCTGTGTTGTGTCCTGTGAGTTTGTTTCTCTCATTTTTGTTCCCATTTGCTCCTAGAAAAGAAAATTATGATCCTCTGTTTTCAGCAATGTTTTTCTTGTTTGTGTTTCAAGTTTTGTGAAGTCTTGAGACATCTCTGGAGACAGAGTACCAGCTGGGGTAAATCAGTAGCAGAAACACTACAGAGACTTCCCTTTGAGATGTGTCATTGTTGGGTGCTCTCCCTTGATTTGGGTCAAAGTGATCACCAAATACGGATGTAAGAACTCATTTACCCTTAGTATTCATTGCCTTCCTTGGCAAGGTGGATCTGAAGTTCTGTTTTCACACCAATGCATGCCTATGAACACATTTTACATATTTTTACCCTCTCTCTGCTTTGGGCAGACCCACTGGAGCTCTGAATGTATGGTAACAGATAAACAGCTTTAAAGTAATGCTTTTGTATACGTTCTAAATCTTATTAATGTTTGACTAGACTCCTGTGGGGAAATGTGTTATGTGCAATTACCAACACTATTTTTTTTTCTGAGGCACATTAATAGTAGCTGTTTTTGCACTGACATGCAAACATTTCAGTCAGACAACTGCTAAGTATGCTCGAGAATCCTATTATATGTATGCATGTGGACACCCCACGTGGAAGAGCAGAAACTACTAATATTTTCCAAAGTTGAAAGATATATTTTAATTCTCAAAGAATTAAACGTGAAACAGGAAACATTTCCTGGATTATTTAGTAGCCTTCATAAAGATGAAGACATAAGTAAAATTCTGGTCAAGTAGATGACTACCTGCATTTAATATGAAGCCATAACCAAAGAGCAGGTGAAGGCAACATAGATTTAATCTTGCTGTCAATTTCAAGGTACTTAGAATCATAGAATGACATGGGTTGGAAGAGTCCTTAAAGATCATCTGGTTCCAATCTCCCTGCCATGGGCAAGGACACCTTCCACTAGACCAGGTTGATCAAAGACTCATCCAGCCTGGCCTTGGACACCTCCAGGGATGAGGCATCCACAGCTTCTCTGGGCAACCTGTGCCAGTGTCTTACCACACTAAAAGACTTCTTTCCTAAAGTCTAAACTAAGTCTACTCTTTCAGTCTGAAACCCCCTCGTCCTATCACCACATGCTCTTGTAACTTACGGACAAGACATCTGGATTTGCCTAGAATGCAAAAGAAACTCTTTTGTACTACACATCACATGTTTTTTCTAAGTCACAGAATATTTATATCATATAACTGTGCAAATAGGTGGCATAAAAGGCCAGAATCTCTGCTAAGAATCTTAGATAAATATCAAGTGATAGAGAGGTCCTTCAATATTTTGGCTCCATGTCATCATTTCAGCAGAGACCAGAGTAATTGAATTAGAGGGAGGAGGTGTTTCCCCATTTCTGTACCAGGAGAGCTGGTACTTTTTCCCTGCAGAAGGATGAGAAAGGATGCCAAATCCCACTTCTTTCAGCCATGGCAATGAAAAAACTTCCTCCTTTTATTTTAACCTCTCCAGATACTACTATCACACCTACCACAATGAAATCTTCAAAATACATCCAAGAAATTCAAAAGCTGTGTACCAGTAAGGAATTAAAATGTCACTCAATCTTAAAAGGCAGAAGTCCCTCTGCTAAGAGTAGTTTTCACACCTACACCAAGACAGGGTGGATGCTATGACACCATGATGTGCAATAAGAGCACAGCCTGAAGTTTTATGTGGAAGATATTCGTATGACATGGTGATGGGTAACAGTGAAAAACATCTTGGAGAGATGAATAGGCAGTAACTCAGACAGACAGATTACACCATTGGAGCTACAAACTGCTGCCCAAAATGGATTTATGATGCTTCAGCTGAGTGCAGAATTACTGGTGTAACTCACCAGCATCTCTGGAGAAACACATGGAGCTGTTGGTGTTGAAAGGGTCTCTGAACTAATAAGCACTTAAAGCATTTTCCCAAACATCTTTCTGATGTCTGTGAATGACCCTTTCTTGTTCCATCATGTTATCCCACAAACCACCGTTAACCCCACAAACAAGAGGCACGTCAGGTGGCTCCAGGAGAACGACTTGCCACCACATTTATCATCAAACTTTTCCATCTCTCAGGCTTTTGTGATCCTGACAGTTGTTTGGGCTTAGTTTCCACCAGCCGGTTGTGATGAATCTGAGCCTGCCCTTCAGCTGAAAAACCCAGTGGCTGGGTGGGCCCAGAGGAATGGCCCTTCTTTCCCCTCCCTGTTTGAGCCTCTTGTGAGTAACTCCCTGCAGCTGTCTGTAAACATCACTTTCTGAATGGAGTGAGAGATGTCTGGGGCAGGCCGGGCTCTCTGCTTCTCAAATGAAAATAAATAGTGCTGTCAGCCTTGCACAGAGCTTTGCTGCCCTGCCCCAGACTTCACAACCACCTCAGGCCGGGTTTTTCTGTTTCCAGCACTTACTCTCTGAACCTAAGTGTCCTAGAAAACTATGAATTTACAAGTAAACACACACACCACACAAGACAGGAGAGAGCCAAAACCCTCTGATAAACCACACAATTAATAGTAATTATCAGTTAATGGCTTACTAAAATTGCAAAGCAGAAGCCTGTGTGTATGTGGGGCAGAAAGCATGCCTTTGCAGCCAGTGTGAATTTTACCTCCTAGCAAATTGTTGTTAAGCTGTAGCTGTGCCTAGGCACCCATCCTTCACACAGCTTACCAGCTGAGGAAACCACCTCCTCTGACTTCTCTGTCCTGCTGAGGACTGTGCTCTTCCTGGAGCATGGGGGTTGTTTGTGTCTTCCAAGTTGCTTCTCATTCCCTTGGCCAGGTTTGTCAGAAAAGTTGACAAGTTGCTAATGCACCACCTGCTACCTCTGTGGCATGGGGAGATCCAGCCCCTTTTCCTGCCCTGGACGCTGGTCTCTTCCCAGTGGTCATTACATCTCCAGTGTCTTGGTCCCAGAATGGTGTTTCCTCATCCAGTGGTCACATAGCCAGACAAATCTAAGGTATATAGACACTAATCCCTTTCTTACACATCTTATTTTGACAAAAAAAGAGTCTGGTTTTAGCCCGTTATCTGTTGCATTCAGAGGATCTGAGGAGGCAGCAGCCTCCCTCAAGGGCTAACAAGATGTCAGAAGTGGGCTGGAGTGGCAGTGTCCTCAGCTGGCACCGCCAGGGCTGGCCATGCATGTCTAGCCACAGTCATATTTTTCAGACCCAAATGTAGAATGTTAAAGCAAAGTCTGCTTTTTTTTTTTTTACCACTGTTTTTGCCTTCTTTTTGATCTTTCCAGCTCTGCTCTTTTCTAGACATTTGGGTTTGCTTGCATTTTTGAAAACAGGATGAATTGGTTTAATAATTGGAGATTTATTTTTGCTTACTTTTTTTTGGTGTGAATTCTGTAGAACTGAAACTTCATTCCCATAATTTTAATTAGTTTTTCAACATCCTGGACTGCTGAAAAATTTTCAGTATGGATCTGAGATCTTTATTTGCTATGACACAGGAACATCAACACTGGTCTAGGCACCCAGAATCAAGCCCGCACTCACTGTGTCTAAAAGCAACCCAATCAATAAAGCAACAACTTGTGTGGAAGTAGGAGATTAAAGCAGAAAGGCTTTGTTCAGAACTTACAGGGATTTCAAGCTGGGGCAGAAAAATTCAGAAATCTTTCAACTGAATCCTTCTGGGACATTGTAATTATCTCACCATTTTGAACATTGGTTAATTGTAATTTTAAGAGTGGAGTGTTTGATTTCACCAGCTCAGTAATGTTATTATCCATATTACTTTCTTTTATTTTGACCTGTACAACTACCCCAGATTTTTCAAATGTCCAACTCTCCAATACCAAACTAAACAACCCCAAAACTCTATTGTTTGACATTATGTGTCGCATGGACAGGGTACGAAAAAGGTTGGAACTGTTGGATCCCAGCCAAAAATGATGCCCAAAAAACTGATAGCACTAACAGACCATAAAAACAGACCTGTAACCTCAAGGTGACCTTGCAGTGTGGATCCTGCATCATTATTTGGTATCTATGCCTAAATTCTTGATTCAGCTGCTTGTTCTTGGAAATTGCAGGAAATTTTTTCTTGGCTCTTATATTTAGCTAACTTTACTGCAGAGATCTCCAGGAGATTTAATAGAAAAACTTTTGTCAATTCTGCTGTTATCGTAATCAGAATACAACAAATATGCTGCATGGGAAAAATAACAAGTTTTTACTAAAGATTTAGTGAAGTATACCTGTCCTTTTCCTTATATTTTTGCTGGATGTCAAGGCATATGGAGCTATGATTAGATAGATGACTTTAAGGCTGTGATAATTTCTTGTTTTCTAAAGAGAGCAAAGAATTAACTTTGGATAAAAGCAGTCAGTGTCCAATGAGCATCTTCTTGTGGCTGTCTTTGTTCTCAGTGTGTGACAATCACTTTGAAGACTCATTTTACTACAAGGGCACTTGAGTGAGGAGTAGCCTGCAGGACCCTGCAATGGTGATTAGTCTTTGTATACTCCCAGATCCTTTGTGCCAGACCTTCAGCATGACAGTTCAAATGGGTTAGGAGTTCACTCTCACTTAATTAATCCCAGATTTTGTTCATATGGCACACATCGTTGGTGGCAGGACTTGCAAGCAGGACTGCATAGGTATGAAATCAGCAAACAATGGTTTCATTTTGCTTTGTGGTTGTCTGTGAAGCAGGCCTCAATCTAGCAAAAAAACCCAATCAAATGAGCGAAAATAACCCCAAATATACAGACATATTTTTCAGAAACAATATCTAGATTAAAACATCAAATGTACATTTTAAGTGTTATTTCCAAGATTCAGAGTTACAGATTGTCAGAAAAAAAATCTACAAGTGTTTGATTTTCCTTTAATATTACAGTCTTTCAGCCCAGGATTTTAGGGAATCTGCCTCCTTTACTGCTGCAGAAACCTAGACAAAATTGAGTCATCTAATAGGCCTGCAGCAGTGAAATGTCATAAAGGTCCTGGAGGTGACTCCTTAAGTTATTATGTTTAGAATATGTGGTTGCTGAGACAATGCCCAGAGGCTGGCAGAAGGAGCAGTGCCAGACAAGTGTTTGAACACCATCAATGTACAGAGCACACATTACCTTCCTCATGTCTGCAGCTCTTCCACTGGTGTTGTCAGATCTTGGATAAATCAGTTTTCGGTCAGAGTTTACCAAGAATTAATCCAAGCAAAGCAGTGGGCAGGCAGCTAGGCAGGCTGCCTAGCTTTGAAAGATTCTGCAGGTTTACTACAAAATGCTTTTAAATTAAGGATATAGAAAGAAAATTGCTTAATTTAGGGATTAATTTAAGAATTCTCATTAATTTCTTCATGCTGTTAATGCCAGCACAGCATGTTAATGCACAGCAGCTCCAGGGTCTGTCTAATTCTGGTGGACAAATAAGTGACAGCACTTGTACAAGTCTTTGCTGTCTGGCCTATGTGTATTATTGCACCCAGAGTAGCTGAAAATTAAGGTATTAGGATGTGGGCAAATTCTGCAAGCCCTGACTATTGGAGGCCATCTCTGTGTGAACGCAGACTTTGATAAAAGAAGTGTCTAAATTACATATCAGCATACCCTAAAAATCTGGAAAGGTTTCAAAGGCACATGGTTGATGACCCTTTTCCTTCAAAACAAAGGGTCTTTCTCTCTGCAGTACAATGCCTTACACTTTGGCCTAAGCTAAACTTTTGTCTAAGAGCCAGGAATGAGCCCCTCAAAGAAGGAAAGGTCTTCATAGGGCTCACTGCATTTCCTCAATCTGCACTTTGGAAAGAAACAATACATGTGGAAGAGCAATTCTGCCAGGCCTGCTGAAGGCAAAGGCTACTGTTCTCCTGAAGAATTAATGCAGCTATAGATCATAATATCAGTTGTGCCAATTATCGTGCAACTATTGGGTGCTTAGATGCTAAGGCTACCTCTCTAATAAAAATTAAGTGCAGCCAGGACTCTAGTCTGGTACTGAGGACACCTGGTATGGAGCACTGCCAAAATCAATGCTATTAAATGCTATTAAATACTACATCAGTATATTAAAATCTCTTGCTCTGCAAAACAGGGCAACTGCCTGTTGGGAATGTCTCCTGCCATGTGCTAATCTCAGAACCATGCCTGGGAACAATTTGAGAAACTGCTGAAGCAGGCCAAAAATATGCCAGAAACTTCTCTGATAATTTAAAACTGTAGAAAATTGACTTGCAGAGCCTGGGAATATTCCTGCACCCTGCTAAATTTATAGTGAAAGTTTAGCCTGTAGAGATTAAGGCAGCCTAAAAATGTATTGAAAATAGGGTTTCAGGAAATATGGACCACTCGATACAGTGACTCAACTCACCCAATTATCTGCAATCCTGCATTAAGTCTGTGTCTAATTAAGTATGTTGCCCTAGAAAACATTTTATATGAAAAGCGTTAATTTCTTATTTCTTATTATTCCATTGTTAATTTTAAAGTACAAATTCATCAGACTCAAAGAGAAGAAATGCAGTGTTTATAAACTAGGGTTTGGCAGGTAACAGGAATACATCAGATCATTGGGACCAGGGATTAGCTTCACAGAAACTAGATGCAATTAAAAGTGTTAGGCTGAGACATTCTTTCATTTAGGTGTCTGAACTATGTTTGAAAGTTCAGTTTTTCATTTAAAGTCTTTTAATAAACTTCTTTCCTGAATATTATAGAAGCCTCAGTTTGATTGCATAAGTTTTTAAACTGCTCTTTGTGAGTGAAGATACAGAATAATTAGTATTCTGACAGGTTAATATTTTTATTTGAACTATGCATTATTGAGCACAGCAGGCAGTGCTTGTGCAATGGCATGAAATCATTTGTTCCATCAGGATATTCTTTGCATGACAATATGCACCTTGTTCTCTTGACTGTGAGATGTAAAAATTCTTCATGAGCTTACTGTATTTAAAGGTGAAAGGAAAAAGCACTAAATCAGGCAAATACTGAATTTCATCTGGCCATGTATTGCAGATAAAAAAAAAAACCAAAACTGAGTTAAACCCCACAAAGTTAAATCTTTACATCTTCAAAGAATTTTCCTTCTGAGGCTATTACATGTTTTGCTATGTAATATTATCACTAATAAAGATTGCATGTTAGCAAGAGAAGCCCTAGGTAGGTTCAAGCAATAGACAGTTTTGTGGTTTTTGTTGTTAACAATCTGTCAAAGTCAGGCTCTCAAAACAGTGTAAAGGAAGAAATAGAAAGAGACAGAAAGAGAGAAAGGAAGGAAGAAGAGAAAGAAGGAAGGAAGGCTGGTTGACTTAATACAGAGGCACAAATTAAAAGCAGGGGGAAAAAGAGTGAAAAGAGACCAGGGCTCAGGGAGGAGAGATGAAAGTAAAAGAAAAGACAAACATACACAGCTAAGGCCAGAGTGCAAGTCCTTTCAAGTCCTCATTAACCCCACAGTAAAGAGTTTCCTTGTGAACATTTAGCCTTTTCATTGAGCTCTTCTTTTTCATTGTCAAATGTCAGCTGTGAAACGTTTGGACGCAGCAGTAACCCTTTACAAACCTCTTTCACAGAGTGCAAGCCAAATCCACCGCTCTGTTTTAGGTCCATGAGCAGACAAACTAATGTGAATAGAGTATTAAACCAATGTGTGGGTGTGAAAATCACACCGTGTGTGTGTTAGCAGCTGTGCAAGAACTGGGAGACTAAAATTTCCCTGCTTCCAGCCTGAGCACCGAAGTCAGCAGGGCAGCATAATTGTGAGGGAAGGGTGAATGCTCACTCATGGCTGATTTCTTGAAAAGCCCCCCAAGAGACCATGATTGCCTTATTTGTCTTTGAGGGCCTCGGGAGCAGCTGTCACAGAGGGATGATGGCACAGCAGCCCGCGATGGCTCCTTTCTTGGAGCACAAGGTCAACATCCAGGCTCTCTCACTGAGAGCTTAAACATGCGCTCAACTATTCAGTTCAGAGGTAAACCCATTAACTTCAGTGTGGCTTTTCACAGAGGAGAAGCTCAGCTGAGGACTGGGACTTTTTGAAAGCCTTGAAGTATAGATCCCTAACAGAGTCTGAAGTATTTTGAATCTAGAAAGTTCCTTCTCAGGGCAGATTTTCAACAACTCTGTAAATAGGTTTGATATAGGGTGTTATATGATTTAGAAGGGACCAAACCAGAGTGATATTTACAAAAAACTCACAAGAGATTTTTGTTTACTAGAAGTTCTTTCCTTGCCAAAGGTAGTTAGTTTGTTCTTTCTTCATTTATTGATGCCAAGGAAAAAAAGAGGGGGAAAAAAGCCAATTATTTAAGAAGGTCAAATGTGTCCCAGCCTAAATTGTGAATTACTTAAATAACAGGACATGTCACAAAACTGACATCAGTGTTTCTCTTCAGTCCCACCCAATGATAATGAGAAGCCATTTGAAAAATTTCAGCTGAGCAAAATAAACAAAGGTTTTGCGCAGACCCTGTTAAGAGCTTGATCCAACAAAATTGTATTCAGGCAAATAACTCTTTGTACAATTAGAAATCTCTCTAATATTTCTTTATTCAACAAGTAGGGTATGTTTGGATTACTGCAATAATGAGCATGTACAGGATCAGGTGAAAGAAATTAGTCCATATTTCTCTTCTTTATATCAGTTGACATCCCACAGAAGACAGCTGTCATCTTTAAATCTTATTTTGGAGGGAATGAGACACCACTTATGTGGGAGGGGAGGAGAACAGGCAAGAATGTAAAAGGGAGAAATTCTGCACAGTTTAACTACTAAGAATAGTTACCAATTATTTTATTACCTAATGGCACAGACAGAGAACAACAGGGAACAATGAAAACATTCCTGTGAGAAAGAATAGGAAAATATTATTTGTAATGAGAAAAACGTAGGCAGCACACTTGGAAGAATGGTTTTCAAGGAAACCCCTTTTTACCGAGATGAGAAGCAAATGGAACAAGGCTCTGGAGTGGAGGCTCATGTGCTCACTGAGGGGAGCTGATGTAACTGTTGAAGTGGATCTTGGCCCCCTTCAGAAAAGCACATCTTTGAGGAGGATGGCAGAAGGGTGTGTGGCAGCAGCAAGGGAGGGGTGTGACAGGGAGCTCACTTACAGGTGACATCGGCAGCCTTGCTACTGCTGTCCTTGGAGTCCACACCAACACCTCCCAGACACCTTTGTCTGCAAGAACAAGCTGCAGCCTCCCCTCTGCTGTGTGACATGCTGGTTGTAATCATTCCACTGCTTAACATAGGTATTTGTCACACTTTGTCACCAGAAACACCCTCAAAATGGCTCCTGTGGCTGTCTGAGCCCTGAATCTGTAGGGCTGAACCAGGACACAACCCGGACAAAGAGAAAGTTTACAGGTGAGAGACACAAGGTGGATTTGCCTTGGCAACAGCCCCTTGTGGCAAATCTCATCTTCCTGGTGAGCCAGTCACTGCACGTGCCTGCCTGTCCATCTCAGCCCAGTAGCAGGCAGCCCCTCGGAGGGTTCCTGTCCTCAGCTGCACAGTAATGTCTCAGTAATATCCTTCCACTCTGTACATGTACAAGGTACAGTTTCTGGCACATGAATTTGTCCTTACGACTTATTTCATTTGGCCTTCCCAGATCTGAACCCTTAAAATAAACAACTTTGCTGTCCTTTAGGCATTCCCTGAGGAGTGCTGGTATTACAGAGGTTTCCATTGCCACAAGGACAAAGCAGAAGCTCAATGCTTGGTTGAAGGTAGATTGATGTCAGTATGTTTTGGAGAGGGATGCTAGGAAGGAGCAGTTACAGCAATATTGCAGTTACAGCAATTACTAAGACAAAAGATCCAGGCTCTTTCCTCATCTGGGCAGCAATCCTCTTGCATGACTTAGGGGAAGTCACCTCTGTCTTCTGCTGATATTGCTGCTATTTTGCAATGTATCTAAGTGTGCTCACCTGATTGCAGCCATGGGCAGCATGAAAGCATGTGAAATTATTGCTCAGTCTGGGTGAGAAGGAAGGAAAAGTGGCAGACATATGAGGCAGAGTAGCAGGATAGAGATATTACTTTGGATTAAATGAGCCAGCAGAGAACACAGATCACCAGCTGCTACCGAGTGTTACAGCAGAAGTGAGTTTTTAAGAGACAGCATTACAGATTTGGGGACTGGGGAGCTCTTCCTGTGTACAGGATGAAGCAGGGGATACCACCCAAACTTTTTAAGAGAAAATTATGGTAACAGGTAATAAAAAAATGGATAACCAAGCAAGGGAATTAGCAGCATGCTAATAATGTCATCGGCATATATTCTTTTCAAGTTTCAGATGTAATGGGTGAAGCAGATACATGCCCAAGCATTCCCTCTGCTCCTCACTTCCCGCCTAATCCAGGGCATTGCCTCCTCTGATATAGGGACTGAATAGCTCTTGAAGCATCTCCTTCTATTATTCTAGCCAAAGCAATTTTGCAGGTAAATACCTGTTATACAAAACCTAGTCTAAACAGGCTGTCTTCATTTTAATAAAATGGAATAGAGCATGAAAAAAAGAGCCATTTAAATGGCATTTATGAGAAAGTGTTACTTTTTGATGATGTGACTTTTTGATAGTTGTGAGTATCTGGAGCTTGTAAACTTTTTCCTTATACACCTAGAGAGCATGGTTTTATGACCTAAGAGAAGGCAGGCAGGTAGGGATATAACATTTATAACCTACAGGAGGGTAATCAGGTAAGACAGAAAACATTTAAGTAGTGGCACTAAAATGATTAGGGCTTTATTGTACTTCTCTAGCTGGAAAGCAGTAAATTATCACAAAGCACTATTATCTCATCCTAAGAGCTCACTCAACATATAAGGAAAAATAAATAGTTCACTTTGTACATTTAATTCAGTCATTTGCCTGTTTACATTGAAACTGGCTGCTTTAACTCCCCAAATGTTTAATATCAAGTAGGTTCAAAGAAAAGTATAACTCCTCAGCAATGAATTTCCTGACTTTGCTCTTTCTGTTTAGAAAAGATGATAAAATGGATTGCAATGTTTTACAGAATTTCAGTATTTATTACATATCAAAGCTATTGGCCTAGCATTTTAGAAAGATTTACAGGTTTTTGTCTTCAGATGTCACATAACAACTTTAAGACTAATCTCAACCAAAGAAGCTAAATTGCCAAAGTAGTTTCACAACTGTCTGGAGTCTTAAACCTTTCACATCGAAATTTTGCTCTGCAGGACCCAAGAAGTATGTGAATAAAGAAAAAAAGGAAATAAGTGAGCCAGCTAAATCATTTGTACAGTGATTAAGTGAAAAGTCTGCAGCGACCCTTAAGCTGATGAAATGAAACCCTGCAGGAATCAGAAAAGCAATAAACAAAATGGCAGAGGTTGTTGAAGACTATGGACAAGGTGGTGTTACCGAATACCAAGCCCTGGGGCAGACTCTGCCCTGCAGTAGAGGCACCATTTCCCTTATCCTCCTCTAATGCAGGAACACTAGACTCTACTAGGGTTTCCCAAACATTTACAAAGCACATTTCCCTTTCGGTTCATCTTCTAGCGAATGTACCTTTCCCAAATCCACTGCTGCTCCCTTCTTTCAGGGTGAGAGAGCAAGAGTGGGGGTTATATGCTTGTCCTCTCCTCCCTGTTTCTCCAGGAGTGAGTGCTGATAGCAATTAAAGTTGTGTAATTAGCAATTCCCTTGCAATGGCAAGCTCTGACAGCCAATACTCACTTTGCCTCTCTGGAGGAACTGAGCTGCTGCTGATTTCTGCTGTCTAAAATTTCATGACCCTTTTGAATGCTCTTGTGACCTTCAAGGGGTTCATGACCCTCACTGAGAAACCTTGGGCCATTTCTATAAAACACTATTATTTTTTCATGGGTAAATATTCCTGTGTTCTCAAGTGCACTAACAGCTTGCAATGGGCCCCTGGAACTGTCAGACACCGGGGACAGACTTGCATGACAACATGTTGCGCTCGTTGATGCTGTGCAACATCCTGCCAGTCCAAAGGGCAGAGGCAACCTCAGGCTGAAAGGGGAATGAAGGAGAGTCATGTGCTGTGACCACAGAGCAAGATAGGCAAGTGCTTGGAAAACATCATCTCATGTCAGCTGGAAAACTACAGCCAGGCCCCCTGGCCCTACTGACACCCGCACACAGTGGACTTGGGTGGCTCCAGGAGCAACAGCAGGAGTTTTAATCATGATACAACTGAAACCAGCACTCTGTTGTGAGGTGAGTGGCTCCAGTGCTGGTGTGATCCACTGTGGAATGCTCTAGTGTTGTGCCTGGGGAGGTTTCCCAAACTGGGAGGACCTCAGGGAGAGCTGAGAGAACCCCCAGAAGTCTTCAGCTCACATGACAGCAGATGTTGAGACCTGGGTGGGGTTGGAAACCAAGGTCATCAAATGCCCTCACACCTATAAAAGAACCACTTAAGCAGTGCTGGTGATCTGCAATGATGCTGACAGGGAGGCAATCTACACAGCAGCTGGCACAGAAGGTGTGCAGGAAAGGTGCTGAAGACCTGACAACTTGTCCAGGGGGCAACAGTAATCACCACAGAAAGTGGTGACTTGTTAAGCTTTGCACCCACTGTGAAGTCCATGGGCCCTGATCACAAGGTGACTCAGTTTGTGGGTTAGGGAAAGGCTATGCATGTTGCTAACCTGGACTTCAGTCACCAAAGCCTTTAACATCGTTTCCCATAACATTTTCCTGAGGGGCTGGCAGCCTCTGTCTTGGATGGATGCACACACTTGACCAGATAAAAAATGGCTGGATGGCCAGGCCTGGTGAGTAGTAGTGAGTGGAGTTAAATCCAGCTGGCAGCCAGTCCCATTTAATGTATCTGTCAATGATCTGGATGAGGGGATCGAGGGCACCCTCAGTAAGTTTGTAGATGGTGACAAGCTGGTTGAGAGTGTTCATTTGCTGGAGGGCAGGAGAGCTCTGCAGAGGGATCTGGACAGGCTGGATCAGTGGCCCAAGGCCAGGGGTGTGAGGTTCAACAAGGCCAAATGCTGGGTCCTGGACTTGGGTCACAACAATCACCTGCAGCACTGCAGGCTGGGGAACAGTGGCTGGAAAGCTGCCCTTGGAAAAGGACCTGGGGATGCTGATCAACAGGGACTGAACATGAGCCAGTGTGTGCCCAGGTGGCCAAGAAGGCCAGTGGCATCCTGGCCTGGATTAGAAACTGTGTGACCAGTAGGACCAGGGCAGGGATTGTCCCCCTGCACTTGGCACCTTGAGTGCTGTGTCCAGTTCTGGGCCCTCACTGTGAAAAGGACCCTGCAGTGGTGATCCAGAGAAGGGCAACAGAGCTGGGGAAGGGCCTGGAGAACAAGTCTGATGAGGAGCAGCTGAGGGAGCTGGAGGGAGGGAGCCTGGAGAAAAGGAGGCTCAGGGGAGATTTTATCAGCCTGCAATTCCCTCAAAGGAGGCTGCAAGCCAGGTGGGGATTGATTCTTCTCTCAGGTAAAAAGTAATGGAACAAGAGGAAACAGCCTGAAGTTGCACCAGCAGAGGTTTAGGTTGAACATTAAGAAAATTTCTTGACCAAAATGGTTGTCAAGCATTTGAACAGACTCCCCAGAGAAGTGATGAAGTCATCATACCTGAAGGTATTTTAAAGCAATATAGATATATTGCTCAGTGGCATGGTTTAGTAGTGAACCTGGTTTAGGAGTGGACTTGGCAGTGCTGAGTTAATGGTTGGACTTGATGATCTTAAAGCTCCCTAAGATTTGCATTACCTCTGGCTGACTCCTTCCTTTCCCTGCGACAGAACTGGATAGTGCTGATGGGCTCAACCTTGGCACTCTTCATCCTGCCATGGAGATTTTCCATCTGAAGTTTACTCTGTGCAAAATGGAAAAGTAAAAATTAATAGGAAAGCAGTATCAATCTGCAGAGTCAACTGATGCAGAAGAAAGAGTGAAGAAAGGGGCAGGAGACTGGCTAATATATGATACAGAAAGACTAGGAATAAATTCTGATACCAGTCCATAAGCCATGCACATGAAGTTTACCTCTTCTAACTTAAAGACGCCCAAATTTCTTTATTGGATATGGTCATCTGAGGTGATATGAATGTATGTATCCTAGGAAAGATGGCACATCCCATGCAAAATACTTATAGATTAATAGTGAGAAAAAAGCCAGAGTCTCCTCCAGAGATCAATTCAGCAAAGAGAAGGAGTGGCAGCAGGAGCAAGCATTCACATGAAAGTCTCTGGTTTGATTCATAGATTCCAGCATAACTGGGGAACCCCTATACTGCAGTATCAGGCTTTGGAATCAGTTTTGCACCACTCAAGCATGGAGCAGTGTTGAGCCCTAGGAGTATATTCACACAAGGCAGCAGGCAGGGTTAGGCAGCCTTGGATTTGGTCCCAGCTTGACCTCCCTGCTTGAGTTTAAGCAGCCTGTGAAAAAACATTTACTACAGCAACAGCAAACAAGTGAGTCTCTGTAAGGTGTAAAGCTGGGATGCAAATTACAAACATATGTAAATTGAAATAGTTTAGGTTAATTTCTTGGTACTGAATTCAGTGACTAAGTGCTTATTTCAGAATGTTCATTCCATGCCTTGAGCTACTGCTTTGTCCATCTCTTCAGTGGCAGAAAGCAATTTAGCATAATCCTTCTACTGTAATGTCCAGTTTTTCCATAAAGATTACAGATGAAACCAAAAGACCTCATTATAAGGAGGCTTATTGCTTTGCAAAGCTGGCCACTCTGTGTTTAACAGCACCAGAATGGTCCTTTGGAGAACAGAGGGAAATCTCACATTTGGGAGGATGCAATGAAGGAGTCCCAGACAACCTAAACAATCCTTGTTTGCCAAACAATGTGTGTGAGGCTTAAAAATGATGAATTCGAAACACATTTCCCTGCTTCACAACAACTGGAAAATACCTTTCAATCAAATGAATAATAAAACTCATTGAAACCAGTGAGGCTGATTATCATCTAGCTTTAATCACTGTAATGCTACTCGCATGAATGTGGCTGCACCCACCAGCTGATATCATCTGAGGATCTGGTCCAAGGATCTGTGTAAGGGAGACTGCAAGATAACGATGGGAGACCTTTAAGTTTTTGGCACGCAGGCCAGGCTGTTAATCTCAAAGTCAGCTCCCTTAACTCCTCTATTGGAATACTGTGGGTTTACTTTTTTTCTCACAGTATTTCTACTTCTATCTTTGACTTTCTTTGACTTCCAGCTGAAATATGAATGTTAAAAGAAGCAGACAAATTATTTTTAAATGTGACTCAGAAATGTTGCTGCATTGTGGGGGATGAAAATTCAAGTAGTTGTTAATTTTAATACAACTATTCAAACAAAAATTATAAGACACTATGTTTCTTTAGAAAAAAATAAAATGTTGAAGTCTGTTTATCTAGAAGGATATTCAACATTATAGACTTGGCCTCATGAGATGTGGTCCATGCAAGTGGGACATTCAGCCTTTTACTGAACTACTCTTGCTGATGATATAAAATAAGTTTTAATCAAAGATTTCTGATTTTTTGTAAGAGAAATTACTGGAAAGTCAGTCTTTGTATGTTAGTGGAGAAGAGGTTGATGTTTACAGTCAAAATTTTAATAAAGCATTTTAAAAGTACATGCAAGCTATCAAAATAAAACCTGAAAAATTTAATACCATTTTTTTTGGGAAGAGTTCAGTCTGTTTCACTCTCCTTTCAATTGTGGATGATGAAATTTTTTAAACAGCTCTCTATCCCCATTCCCAAAATCTGCAACTTCCCAGCATGAAGATGGAAGTGGATTTACTGTAATAGGGTGACTTTTTTCCCTGGAAAAGCTGAGCTAATTCAGAGCCAGTTCCTCTGGCCCTTTGAGCTCATGCAAGTAGGAAAGGCTGTAATTTAAGTCTAGGGGAAATGGTTCTTTGAAGCATAAGATATATGTACTGCAGACAGGCCACCCAAATCTCTCGGGAGTTCACCACCTCTGTGGTTCCCAGAGTACTAGCAAAGAGTTTTTCAGCACTATTTTTTTAATCATTGCTGCTACCATGTTTGTGCACTTTCCCTGGAGAGGATTTTATGTGATTTAGTCCTTTTTAAAAAAGATTCTATTGGTTTGGTCCCCTCCAGCTGGCTCCAACATTTCACTAGGACTCAATAGAATGTATTTGCATCCAGCTGTAAGATCTGTCAAGACTGTAAGAATTTAAGTGTTGGGATCAAGTCAAGCTGGTGTGGGTTGAGCTTGGAAACATGGCTGATTTTATATTCTGCCTGTGCTTTAACTTAGATTGCTAAAAATAAAACTTCTGTGTTCACAGCACATTTACCCCAAAGAAAGTGTTTAAGGATATTGACTTACAAGCACAGTAGGATAGAGCCCATCCTGCAGGAGCAACTCTCACTCCCAGCTGTGATAGCTTCCCCCCTCTCCCACTGCCACTGCAGCCTGCAAGCCTGAGCTCCACATCAAATTGCTCCTAAATGAGCATGGTGTGCTGGCCCAGCCCACTTGCAAATTCTGTTTGACTTTCTAGTTCAGTGAACTACAGGCATTTGCTTCTACCTGTGATTTGCCTGCTCTTGCTGCAGAAGATGGCAACAGACAAGAGTGAGGCACTCAGGGAGTGCTGGAGACTAAACCACCTCCACTACTGGCGTTTCATCTGCTGTGTCTGCACGTCGACACCTGAAACTTAATCTGGGCTCAGCCAGCTCGAGGTGGTGCAGTCTAATCTAAATTTCCAGCTCTGCCTAGCTACTCCTAATGAATCCTGATGGGCAGATTTCAGGGTTTTGCAAGAGAGGAAGGTCCTGCAGCTGAGCCAACAGCACAGCCAGCGTGTCACCACAGCTGGGCACATTGGCATAATTGTCCCTTGAGTATGGCTTAGGGCTCCAGCTCTGGGGTGGGTGAAAGGAAACACCCTTCCTGTCCTTCTGCCTGGTGACTGTGGGCAGAGCAACAGAGAAGGTAGTTGCAATGGCAGAATATCTCCTAGCACCCCACTGAATTTACACAGAACTTGTAATCCATCTTCAGGCACTTCCCCTAACCTAGGCAAAACCTGAGCTGTGCATTTTTCGTGTCCAGCTCTCAGCTGGATCCTCCACGCACTACCACTGTCAGACAATGTTATTACCATTGTCGTTGCTTGATAATTGCATCAACCTTTATTTTTCAAAGATTGGGCACTCAAAATTAGCATGGAGTTTACTCCTAGATTTACTGGCACCATTTTGAAGTCAGGTACAGGAGGACTAGAAAAATGAACCAGGAAAATACCCTCTTGCCTTAACTTGTTAGGACAGTTGCAGTCCTGAGATTAAATTTTCTCCTCTTGTTTCCTGTCTGATTATTTATTGAATATATGCAATACAAAAAGAAACAAAAGAGAGTGAAAGCGAAAGAAAGAAAGAAAGAAAGAGAAAGAAAGATAAAAAGAAAGACACTGTCTTTTAGTTCAAAGTTCAAGCAGCTACTCTAATGACAGTGCTTATAAAAACAATACTATGTTAAATTATTTAGTATGTTTTATTTAATAAAAAGGAAAAAGGAAGACGAAATAGGGCATTGAGGAAATTCCTCTGTTTATTTTTGTCTCCGTGGTGGTTCATTTTAGCCACCAGTGTTTTTTTCTTCACTGCAAATCCCTCTTCCCTCTTGATTAAAAACAGACTCTAATAAAAGTGGTTAAAGATCATACTGATAACTTCAATTCAGGAACATGAATAAAGAGCACCCTTGGAGGAAAGACCCCATCTGCTCATATATGATATTAGGAAGGGAGTGCATAATGCAGAGTAGTGATTGCTACCATGTGTAAGATTATTCAGGTCTTCCACGTGTGGCTTCTAACCTATATGGCCACTTAAAAAAAGAGGGATTCAAGTATCCTATAAAACAGGTCCTATGTTTTACATTTGACCTTTTCCTGAATATCAACCTTATTAAAAACAAATAAAAAAATGTCCTGAATGGAAGCTGTAGTTTGATCTGGAGCTTATGGAGGCTGACAGCAGCCCTGCTATTGCTTTGAGCAGGGCAGGAGCTGGCCTCTGCTTCATTCAAAAAGAAACTCATATCAAGCTGCCTTGTGATGATCACTCCACAACTGGTTTGTATTTCATTTTATTCTAATAACCTTACAGAAATACATTTTTCACCAAATTGGAAGCTTGTCTTCCCTAAAGCCATGGAAAAGATTAGCTAGCATTACATCAGACATTTCAAACAGTCAATTCTGAACTTGGGGAAAGCACTTCAAAGCAGGGTTATGTGAAGCCTCAAGTGCCCAGGCAGAACAGCAAAGGTGAAACAATTGTAATCTCCAAAGTGCAAAGCAGTGACTGAATGAGTGAAAGCCATGAATCCCGTTATTTTAATCTAAAATATGTATTATCGTGAGGTTTGAAATCCATATTTGCTAGTTGCTATAATAATGTACAATGCAGGGCCTGGACTCCAAGATAAAATTTAATCAAGATAAAAGCAGGTTATGAGCAGAGATGGAAAGACTTTTGCACATCATTTTTTACAATTTTTAATAAAAGTGCAGCAACTGGAATTGGTGAAGGTACAATTTTTTTTAGCCAAAATGGTTTAATAAATTTAAAAAAAATCCACAAAAACCCCCTAACTAATATAGAAGCAAATGAACATAAAAAGAGAAACCTTTTTCTTGTAAAGCTGGCTCATCTGAATTTACAATGATAAATTAAATTGGAATTACTCTTCTATCTATGTAAAGCCAGAGATAAGGGCTAGCACTGCCTTAATTATACTGCTGGTATAAGCTGGCTAAGAGCCTCTGCCTATTCTCACAAAACAGGTGCCACTTTACCAGCAATGGAGATGCCTCTTTTGTTCCCCAAACAAGGCATCAGTGAGTGAGTAGCAGTGGCCACATTTCATCGCTTGCCAAGTCATTATCAGGAGGCAGAAATATATGCACTCAAGGAAAAGCTTGCTTTGGAGGTGGTTTGAAGTGAAAGGAAGAGGCAGCTTATCAGGTTTTAACAAAGATTGTTTCAGCAAAATGTCTTTTTAGAAAAAAAATATTTTGTGGAGGTTATTTGTTATTTTTTTAAAATTATTTTTGTTTGAGTTTTTTTGTGGTTTTTTTTGGTGGGCTTTACGGATTTTTTGAGAGTTGTTTGTTTTTCATTGGTTTTGTTTTGTTTCTTTTTACATTAAACATAAATATTCAATTTTATATTTAACTTACTGTGGGGATTGATTTCTGCCAGCTTCCTCAATGCGCTTTGCTCATCACTCTTCCTGGGCTGAGTTTCATAGGACCCAAACCACAGTCTGGAAGGGCACCATCTTTCTGAAGAACAGGAGCTACTCAGTGACGAAGGAGCCCTCTTTTTATCAAGCAGCAAAAGCACAACCAAGGCATACTGAAAAAGCTGATATGAGCTGGACATTTTGGCATAAAGCTGAAAAGAATCAATGAAAGTTTCTGCCTTGGACTGAAGCTTGTTTCCAGTCACAGAAAGTCCAGATAGAGTCTTTCCTAGATGTTCTGCATCCACGGAAAATAGTTATGACAACTTCTCCTAAAAATACTTTTCTTTATATGTCTGGAAGTACATGTATAGTATTTTTTGTTTTTCCCATTGCTATATGCTTAATAACAACCCTGGCTTATGTTCTTTGCTAAACTTGGACCAGAAGTGCTACACTGTTTGCCCACAGTCTTACCAGAATGTCTGAAAATGACATTTGGATTCTCTCCAAGTTATTGGGATGAATATACTGCTTTGCTACCAAAAAAAAATAATCTTCCTTGGCTATAAAGTTCCCATACTTACCTTTCCTACCCTATGCTCTGTAGCTGTGTTTCTGCAGCCCTGTGACCCTGGTCTCATAAGCACCTCTGAAAAGGTGCTACAGGCAGGATATTGAGGGCTGTGAGGAATTAAATCACTTGCCACAGGTGTGTGCATGGGAGCTGGCTGCTTTGCTAATGGTGGGAGGCATGAAATCTTCATGTCCAGCGCAGCCACAGGCAGCTGTCTCAGCAGTTGCTGGGTTGATGCTGCAGACACTGCGAAGCAGTGGTCAGACCACATCCTTCACTGAGTTCAGATGTATGAGGAGCAGCCAATCTGGCATGGACTGACACCCTTACACTTCTCACACCTTATAGCTCCTGCTTGCCTTCCATCACAGGACATCCACCGTAATCCCAATCTCCTCCCATGCCCACTACTTCAATCTTACATTCTCTCCTCTTACAATACCCTTTTCCTTTTTCAGGCTTCTGTCTGCTACAAAACCTATCTCTCAAATCCGATATTCCCTGAATTTTATGTTGGCCACTCCCTCCTCCAGCCTCAAGCCCGTATCCCTCTCAGCTGTTTTTTGGTACCTCCTGAGATATCTCACAGGCATCCAGCCCAACAGCATCACCTGGAGCCATCCAAAACCAAAAGCCTGGATGTGAGAGGCAGCAACACTCACAGACCTGTCCCTACAGGGACCTTCAGAACAAGTCAGAGCAAGGGAATGTTTTAACTGGCTCCTGGTGACAGCCAACTATATTGCGTGCTGGATGAAGCCTAGTGCCTAAGTGCAAAGCAGATTTATTGTGGACAATGCTGCCTCCTTGGGCTTGGGCAGTTAAATATTGTGTATCTCACACCTCTATTTATGAATGAACTTGAGGAACTTTGCATGAAAATGAAGCAATCAGAAGGGCTATGGAAATGCGAAGTTATTGTTGTAACCACTGAGTAGGTGGACCAGAGTTGTGTGCTTAAGACTCTGTATTCACTGATTTATAACTAACAAACAGGCAGCCTTTCTATTTTCAGTTAAATATACATCTGTCCTTTATCTGGCTTCTTTCTCAATTATTAACCTTTCTCAATTATTAACCTTACTCCTAGCTTTATTGTAAATGCCTTTGAAAGAGAAGATGGAGAACACAGGTGGTTTCTAGGACGGGAGGATAAATAAAAGAAACAGATCATGTGAATTATCTCAGCTGAAGCAATAAAATGTAAGTGACCTGGGAATGTCCTGTGTGTCTGGTTTTGGACCATAAAGTCTGCCTAGAAAGGATGCCATTTATCTGCATTAGACCCTGAAGCAGGCTTAGGAGTCTTTTTGTAGGCCTGAAATTGTGTCTATCTATCATTGCTACTGTAATCTTGAAAGCAGAAGGCTAAATGGCAAAAGCATCTTAAAGCTACAAACATGGTAGGAAATAAAATACCACACTTGTACAGAGGGGGAATTCCCAATCAGGAGCTGTGCTGGTTGTTGCAAAACCATTTCAGTTGTGTTTCCACATTAAATATTCAACAGTCCTGCAGCAGCTCTTCGGCTCGCAGTAAGGTCACCTGCTGCTGTCTGCATCTCCCATACATGTAGGTCTGGGCTAGGAGCCCAGCTTACCATTGCTTTAGTACCAGGAGCTCAGCAAAAGCACTGCAGGAAAGGGCCTCTGTCCCTGTCAGCTGTGATTCTCAATGACACCTTTAAAATTCACTTGTGAATAACTGATTAGATGGATTAACTCTGGCTCTGCTTCAAATACCCGAAGGTGAATTTATTCCTTTGTAGGCAATGATGTCTTCTAAAGTAAATAAACGGAACCACAGATGGTGGTTTACATGTTCAATTAATATTTTGTGTTAATTATTTGTAACAAACTCTCAGAACTAGTTCGCATGATAATAAATAATGACTTACCATGGATCAAGAAGCTGATGTTTGCTGTGGGACCAATGTTTACCAAGGAGAGTATAACAAGACCAAAAATCAGTCACAAAATAGTCACAATATATATGAGATAGACTTATATAGGCTAAAGAGATGAAACTGAGAGGAGTGGGTGGGGAAGGAAAATGTAGCCAGCCAAAAATTAATTAAAATCTGTAGGGAAATGGCCAATAAAGCAACATAAAGCAAGTGAAATGGAAATTATAATTAACACACTTGTAGAGACACTCCTAAACAAAGCTAAAAGTATTATAGAGAAATATATGCTTGGTGGGATTAGGGACACTAAGTATGTTAAATATGTTGGTAATAAAAGAATCCCTAAGACAACAAAAGCCTATTACCACACAAAGATGGTAACTTTATCAATACTGCTGCAGACAAGCTGTGTTCAGCAAATATCTGTGCTGTACTTAGAAAGCACAAGATGAGGAAAAAGATGACAGATTTTCCAGGCCATTAGTAGCTGAAGACAAAATTAGGCAGCATTTTCTAGCGATAAATATTTTAAAGCAGAAGCTCAAATAAGAATCACCCTGGGGTACCGTGAGAACTGACTAAAGTGGTCTCTGCCATGCAAATGTTCATTTTTAACACATTTTGGAATACCAGGGAAATACCAGGGAAATACCAGGGACGACAGCTAATATTGTGTCTGCATGGAAAAAAGGGAGTGGTGCGACAAGAATAGGCTGGTGAGCCCGACATCAACACCAGGCAAAAATATTTATTGCCTTCTCTCCTCCTTTTTCACTCCTGACCTTGTTTCTTTTTGAACACCAGCCCAGTGACCTTGAAGCAACCTTCTAGTTGCTTAGTTTTCCTATGCAATAGGAGTTGAGACTGATTCCCACTGAGGTCTCTGCAAGCCTGACTGGAATTCCAGTACCCTCCCTGCTAAATACAACCACACACGGTCCCCAAAAAGGCTTGGGAAAGCAGCTGGCCTGCTATGCAACAACAGCACACAGGAGCTGGGAATCAGCCAGAGTAGGAGTGCCAGCTGGTGGACTGAAATAAGGACTCAGCTCCAAGGGATCAGAGCGGAGCAGAGGCACATTTCGGAGGAGAGACAGTTCTGAGTGATACAGGCTGCAGGGGCTCTTCCCTGCTTCCTCTCCTGAGAACTAAAGTGGGAATGCCTGACCCATGGAAAATGCTGGGTTCAATTGTGCCTTTTTCTTTCTGGCTCATTTGTAGGGTAGAAGTTTGGGCCAGGCTTCTCTGATTTTAACAGTCTGTAGCCAGAAACAAGAACTGTCAATAGCCCCCAAACCTTGTGTTTTCTGCTATTATTCTATCCTAAGTTTTCTGCCTCTCCTGCTTACTATTTTTTTACTTCAAATATATATTTTTTCAGGTATTCCTGATAATTCCCTCAGCCAGATGCTTTGCCAAAAACATCACTTGCAAAGTGCAGCCTTATAGGGATAATAGGAACAGAACAGGGCTTGCGCAGGTAATGGAGGGCATACCACAGAGTCTCTGAAACCTGCTGAGGGAATTAAGTATATCATGTCTCTATCACAGAAGAAAGACTTGTGGAAAGATTCACTGACCTCTGCTTCCACATATCACAGGTACTTGGGCTTAGGTACTGTTTGTTGCACAGGCCAGCCTGAGAGATGTATTTGATGGTACAAATGTCTTGGGTGTGCCATTTCTGGTTTTCACCCAAAAGTAAAGAAGACGTGCAGGGACATTTAGGAGGCTGAGAACAAGCACAAAAGGTAGTAAAACATCTGGAATTCACAGTTTCTCTTTCTTTACTACTCTTCTTTTACTAGCATTTTGCAATAGACATGAGAATTGAGGGGCAAAAAACATGAGAGCACTGTTCCGAGACAAGTTAACCGGAAGAACAAGTTGAACCAGAGACTATCCTCAACAAAGAGTATTTCAGTAAAAGAAAGAAGGTATAGAAACTGGAGACAAGAAAGGATAACACCACATTGTATACAGCACTGTCTTACTTTCCTAGGCACAAAATTAGGATTACTTATTATTCCTATACTCATAAAAGTTAGATATTCTGCAGACGACAAAGGTATGACAACTACAACCACCAGTTCCCAAAGTCTGAGTTGGCTGCAGGATACTTCTGAAGCTTTTATTGTTATTATTTTAATAATCCTCAATACAGACCCCAGAGGACAAACAGGATGTTATTTTTCATGAAAGGAGGCCAAGGAGAAGGAACAATAACTTCATTTGCTTCAAAAAGTGAAGGGATACTCCCTGCCCTGATTACAGCTATATAGGGGTTAAGAGAGAAGCAAAGACAAGTAGTATCAGCCAATGTCATTGCACATGTGTCCCACCATAGACCAAAAGATGCAAAAGGATAGAGAAAAGGACCTTCTACCACCTCCTCCAATGAGCTATCAGTGGGACCATGTGCATCATCTAGTTGGGAGAATGTGGATGCCTGAGTGAGAGCTCAGTCTTTTCAAGGCAAAGGGATCCTGACTTGCTTGCTGATATAAAAGATGGAAACCAGTCCAAAATCATATATACATTTCACCCTTACATAGCAAAAGTTATCAATGCCTCTCTTACTGTTTCTCTTAGAGGATCAGGGATGATGCTGTGAACTTGAAAGTAGCATCACTTAAACAAGTAATTTGTCCAAGTAAAATTCATTAAAGAGGTAATGTCCTCATGCTTTCAGTCATAAAGAGCTGCTCAGCAGTGGAGAAGCATTTATGAAAACTTTATGAAATAACACATTTCCTGGTTTATTGCCTGAGGACATGTTAGCTAGACAGGCTTCCTTCTCTAAATAAAATCAATTGACGTTAGCTAGACAGACTTTCTCATCTTAGCAGATGCAATTGTTGTTAGCTAGACATATTCCTAACTTTAATAATAGGAGTTGTAGTTGTTGAATATTGTTTGTGGCAGGCTTCTCAACAAATGTCTGGTTTAATTTATGAAAGAGAATTGTGCCAACAATAGGAATTTATTGTTTTCTACATTTCATGCCTCCTGGAGTCCTTGGTATATGACACGTTATGGGAAAGGACTTGTGCAAAATGCAAAACTCTGAGTGAACCTGGGGTCACACATTTACAACCACAAGCATTAAATGTCTTGAGCTGTAACATCCCTGGAGATGTTCAAGGCCAGGCTGGATGAGGCTCTGAACAACCCAGTCTAGTGTCTAGTGGAAGGTGTCCCTGACCACAGCAGGGGGTTTGGAACTAGATGACCTTTGAGGTCCCTTCCTACCCAAAGCATTCTATGCTTCTGTGAATTCAGACAGGCTCCTTGCAAGGCATTAGGTAGTGCTCTCCCTGCTCACCATTTTTTTTGAGCTATAATATACGTATTGAAACACAAAAATTTTTCTTTGAGCTTTCTAGGATCACTATAAAAGAGCTGAAAGTTGCAGCATTTCACTAAGAAAATACTATTAGAAAACTACGTTCATTCCTATGTTGTCTTGCTGAATTCATGAACAATTTCAGGAACCCTAAAACTGCATCTCTCAATGAAATTGCTGATAGCTGAGGGTATTTTAGCAAACTTTTCACAGGCTGAGTTTTTCAGCTCACTATTCAGGCTATGATCATATTTCTTTGTTTCTGCTGGAGCTCTCTGGCATTTTGTCCCCTGACTGCCCAGATGTGGCAAAGGAACCACTGCATAAAGCATAAAGCAGAAAATAAGGAGCAAGAATAAAAGTGTGCGTCCCAATCTTTTCCTGATTGTCAGTAATCTATCCTGGACCTGAAAAGATGGAAGTGTTCTGGAGTTTTGTGGCCTAGATAAATATCTGTATCCAATTCCAACTCTGTCTCAAAGGAAAAATCTATCTCTAACTTAAATTTTCATGAGGAAATGTCTCCAAATGTGACACACCCTGTTTTCTTATGAGATAGCCTTTGTAGAAATGCCCCTGTTGGGCTACTCAACTCTGCAAAAATCATTACTAATTTCAAAATGTAGGTCATTAATGTGACAGAATCTTCTACTGAATAGATGTTTCTCTGCAGAATTTCATTACCTTTCTTTTGGCTATGAAAAAGTAACTCCTTTTAAAATTTAGATATAATGATAGATATTAAAGGAGAGGACCAGTTATGGTAATTTTGATAAGTAACAAAATATCATACCTTGTGTATATATTGATTAGCTTTCCTATGTTGTGGTATATACAGATCATGCCCAGTATGTCTTGTAAGATCCCTAACAAAGCAGCAGCTGAATGTTTTAAATCCTCTAATATATTTAACTTCACAGGCACCTTGACATTGATATTATAATTCCCAAGACCTGTGTACCTCTTCCTGCCTGTAAATACCTCACTGAAACAGCTACATAAATCCAGCCATCTTAGGGTCCTCACCTGGCCAGTGAAACACAAGCATTGTTGGAGTCAAAGCCACCCTGAGTGAGTTCTTAGTTTCCCAGTCAGGCCACCTCACCAGCAACTGAAGAAGGATGGTGAAGGCCATCATTTAAAGGACAAGACCTAACAATTTATAGTAGGTACAATGAATTTGGGCCTGACCTCATGAGCATGGAGGGATTGAAAATAAAGTCTCTGCCACGCTGTGCTTGCAAAGTCATTGTGATGCCAAGATGCGCTGACTTGCGCAGACATTCACCCTACTTCCCACCCACAGGCTTACCACCTTGTCAAAAAATCCCTCTGAGGTCTGAGTCTAACAGAGACAGGCCCTGAAAGCAGATCTAGCTTCCAGCAATCCATCATCATCCAAGGCAGAGTTGTTTGCTCCTCTGGAAGGGGTTAGTATTTGTGTTTTGCATCTCCATGTTACAACTGGTAGCAAATGCTGACTAGAACTGGTCTGTAGCACTAGGAAGGGAACAGCTCTCGGTGAAAACAATGGGTTTGTCATGACAACTTATGACAGGAAAAAATCCAAGATTGTTTGTCAAGAAACATTTCTTGAGAAAATTTCTTTTATTTTAAAATACATTTGGGAGTGTTGCAGGGAGTTCTGGTTATTTTCAAGGATTATCTGATACAGTAGAAATATATAGAAAGAGAGAGGCAGGGAAAAAAAGTCACTCAGAAAGGGATAGATAGACAGAGCTGTAAGTGGTAATGTGATAATATTCTTGTATATGGCACCATCATTTCTCACAGCAAGACTGTCTGACCAGATGTGGGTGGAAATAGAAGGAAGGAGGCAGAGAGCATGTGGTGGGTGAGGGAATCCAGGTCTTTGAGGACGGTCTGTTAAGTGCTGGTACATGTATTTCTGTGGGAGTGGGAGGAGCTTCTATTGTATTTCAAGCTGAGAAAAGAAACCTTATACCAAATTATCACTTGCAGTAAGTGCAAGTTCAGCCACTTCTGAGAAGGCAGTAAAACATTCCCAGGGAAACTTTCTTTGCACTCCTGCTAGATTTCAAGAGCTTTCTGAAATTTTGAAAATTATTAATAGTGTCAAGCATAAATAGGTGCCTGGGAAGAAAAAGAGTTTTCCAGGGAAAATATATGTAAAAATGATCTGACCTCCTTTTCGTGGTTTTGCTCAGACAACGAGAAGACACCATTTCTACAAGGAGAAGCTGAAAGGAGGGTTTTCCCTGCACAGACATCTGTTTCAGGCTGAATTCTCATGCCTGTGTTGTTTTCTCTGCTGGCAGTAAACCACTCTGCTTAAATGATCATACACCCCTGTGTTGAGGGACTTGAAAGAATAGGAAGAAAAAAGCTCTTCATGAAGCTTTGAAATGGCAAGAGGGATCAAATGAACATTTTCATTTGCATCAGCCGACTTCCCCCTTTGTTCAGAGCAGGAGCTTTGAAAGTCCAGTGCCTGGAGCATCACAAAGTCATAGACCAGCATTTGGAGATCACCAAGGTGAGGGAGATTCCCAGGCACTCTTTAAAAGAAATAAGGAACATACACAACAATATTTTTTAATACAAAAAAGCTGCCACCAGCTTTTTGTATACAAAATTCTGCCCTGTTCAAAGGCGTAAGGCAGATAAACTCCCTCACCTGATGGGAATACTTTGCACAAATCCAATCTTTGAAGCTAAGAATCATTTTGGACAAAATTCTTGTTAGGAAACATGCGACAACATCACAGCTGAGTCCTTTGCAGAGTGAGAGCTGAGTCTTTGGATCTCTTCCTCTGCCCACCAAACCCCATGTGAAAAGCTAGATGAGGTTCCCACAAGCAACTCCAATTTCAATCCTTTTCAGACTTCATTTCTTCAATTCTGTGGCCTCCTGTGGTAGCAAACTATGCAGGCTGGCTACCAGTTGTGTGAAGGCCTGATTATTATACATTTTAAATTTACCTGCTGGCAGCTACATTTACATTCAAGTGCCAGAAGAATGGAAAAAATAATGTAATGCATCTCAGTTGTTACACAGAGTCGCTATGGGGACAAGATGGGTCTGGAAAAGAGTATCAGGGAAGGGTCCTGCCAAAGACCAGTATCATGTCTCTCAGGAAGGCTTCCCAGAGGAGTGTTTAAGTCTCAGTCTGGGAATCTCGCAGTGTGGAGAGCAGAGCAGAAAAGGAGCATATCAATCTGCAAGGATCCAGAAAGGAATGGTCTGACTCTCACCTGCCCGAGCCACGCAGGATGCAGAGGAAGAGCAGAAGGACTGAAGAAGCAAAGAGACGTCAGACCTGGGTAGTTGTGGGAAAAGGAGCCTGATGCCTAAGAACTTTTCATCAGTTTCACTAGCTCATGCTTCTGAAGAGTTTAGTATTAAGCACTTCGGGTTTCACTCAAAGCCTGCTAAGTCAATGGGAATCACTCTAGCTTTCTCTGTGTTTTGGACTGAGTCCTTTCAAAACAAGCAGTGAATAGAAACATAGGCTTTTTTCTTCCCTGTGGCCAGGATTTTAATTTTTTTTTTTTTTTTTGATACCTCAACTTTTAGGATCATGACTGAGTTTTCCAAAACAATTTCCCTAGGAACGGAGAAGTGATCACAAATGACTGAAATACCCAGGCTCTCTTCAGGTGGTTCACTGGCCAAGACAGAGAGACTCCCTGCAGCCTCACACTTTGCCTGGTGATCACAAGACAGGAGCAGACAGGCTGGCAGCCAGCACTGGGGTTCTCCAGCGCAACCAGGAGCAAGCACAGCCTTAGAGGAGCTGAGCTTTGCTCATGCACTGGCAGCTGCCTGACAGTGCACTTCACCTGCCTTTAGGAAGTTCAATAAATTTCTGAGAATCTGGACTTACCCAGCTTGTTTTTTGTTTGTAATTATGGCCAGGTTGTCCCAGTAAGAGCTTCAGGTAGCTGAATTCCTTCAATGGTCTTGTCCTGGTTGTGAGAACTCAGAATTTTGCCAGCTCTGCAGCAGCATTGCAGAGCAGCACCCAGCACCCAGGCAGCATTGCATATTTTCTGTGACACTAAAGGGTTGAGTTTTTCACCACATGCTGGACCTGGAGCCCTGGGCACATAAGAGGCCAGAAGTGGTGTTGAGCCTACTGAATGTATACATGTCTTTTAAATAAATTATCTTTATATTATTATTACTTTATTAATTAAATTTGAGATGACATTTATTACATAGAACATTAGTCAGAAAAGATCCTGAAAAAAAGGAGGTTTTTTGCTTTCACTAAATCTTGGACTGTTGAGGTGTTCTTGTGTGTGGTATCTCAAAAACACCTTAGCTAGCTTTTGATTTTAAAATAAGTACACTTAGAGAGCCAGAAAGTGTTGCAGAAAGTGCATGTTTGTATTTTGCTTGCCTTTTATTTGAGTTCCTCTAATTCTGAAACAGGAAATAATATTTTGTCCTTAAGTGGAACAGGTCTTTTTATGGCGTTTGTGTTTTCTAAGAGGTAATTTTCTATTACTTGTTATCAGTTATATTTTCCAGTTCACAAAGCATAGATAGTTCATTTCCTTTTTCCAAAAGACCTCCACAAGCATTTTAACATCTGCAGGAAAATAGGCACAAACATTTCTCCATCATAGGGGAGGTCCTAAGGGGACTAAGGTAAAATAAAAGAGTATCCAATCTCCTTGGAACCTCTTATATAAAATATTTTTGCAATGAAAATTGACAAATTGTCAAAACTTTTTGTGGAGGAGGCCATTAAGCTTTTTTAATTACTTGAATTTTTTTATTTATTAAAA
This sequence comes from Irena cyanogastra, assembly GCA_013397155.1. Taxonomy (NCBI): domain Eukaryota; kingdom Metazoa; phylum Chordata; class Aves; order Passeriformes; family Irenidae; genus Irena; species Irena cyanogastra. The sequence continues at coordinate 1,893,489 of VWZV01017164.1, read as the reverse complement.
AATAAAATCTGATTATATTTTCCACTGTCAAATTTTAAGCCGAGTTTCCAGCTGCAAATGATTTTTGCAAAGCTTATAATGGAAGAAAATTAGAAAAATAGCAGTCAGATAAAAACAATATATCCCAAAGGCATTTAAACAAAGCATAGGGATTGTCACAAAATTCTATTTTGCTTATCCCTTTGCAACGAAGAAGTAGTCAGAATGTCTTTGCATTATGACACAGGATGAGAAAAAATGTCAAAAATCTCACAAATTTTTCTGAGATGGAGAAATTGTCCCCACCTGACCATATTTTCTGCCCAAGACTTGCAAATCACATCCCTTCCTCTGACTTCCACATTCCATTGGCACAGGGTATGCTTCTCTCCCCAGTTCTGCACCACATAACCCAAAAAATCACCCATGTGGGGAAGGACCCTCAGCTTGGTGAGAGCTGCAGGAGCACAACTCAGCAACTGCTGTAGAGAGAAATAAGGCTGCCAGGCTGCAGCTCTGACCAGCAGCAGTGACTAACCCTACAAAAAGTGGTTCTTTCCCACACACCAGCCAGCCCAAGTGGTTCACCTTAACAGCCTCAGGGACATGGCCTCCTGGAGAGGCCTGGAGTATTCACTCCGTCTGGCTCGTTACTGCTGTGTGTCCTGTGTGGTGTCCTGTGTCCTGTTTGGTGTCCTGTGTGGTGTCCCGTGTGGTGTCCCGTGTGGTGTCCTGTGTCCTGTGTCCTGTGTCTGTAGTGCTGTGGCTCAATTCAGAGTTATTGGTGGGCTCTGCAGCTCATGTTAATAACATTCCTACCTGGTTTTCAAGAGTCTCACCAGCTCTGCCAGGCTGCTACTGCTCCTCTCCAGCTCTCTGAGGGACAGCTCTGTGCAGACTGCCCAGAGCAGGACACAGAATCATAAAAAGCCAAGGTTGGAAGAGATCTTCAAGATCACCCAATCCAACTGTCCACTCAGCATTGTCACTGTAACCCCTAAACCACTAAACCAAATCACCGAGCTCCAGATGCCTCTTAAACACCTCTATGGTGTCATTCCACCACCTCCCTGGGCAACCTGCTCCAGAGCCTGGCCACCCTAACAATGAAAATACTTCTTCTAATAACTAATCTTTATCTGCTGTCTCTCAGCTTAAGGCCATCTCCTCTTGGCCTCTCACTGCAGGCGTGGCAGAAGACTGGACCCCACCTCACTGCACCCTCCTTTCAGGCAGTTGTGGAGAGTGATGGGGTCCCCCCCATCACAAAATGAGCAAACGTAGCTCCTTCAGCTGTTCCTCATGCTTTCTAGTCCTTTTGTGAGACTTGTTGCCCTTCACTGGATGTGCTCCAGCACCTCAAAGTCCTTTTAGAAGTGAGGAGTCCAGAACAGAACACAGCACTCCAGGTACAGCCTCCCCAGTCCCAAGTAAAGGGAGACAATCATCACTCTGGTTCTGCTGGCCACACCATTCTTGATACAGGCCAAGAGATGCTTTGGCCTTCTTGTTCTGCTGGCTCCTGTCCAGCTACCATCAACCAGCATCTCTGGTCCAGTCCCCTTCTGCCAAATAGCTCTTCAACCAGTCCTTCCCAGGACTGCAGAGCTGCATGGGTTTGCTGTAGCTCAAGTGTAGGACCCAGAACTTGGCCTTGTTAAATGGTGAGCAAGGCTGTTCTGCCTGTCCATCTGCAAGATTATTTCTCTGCTGTGATTTAACCCCATCCAGCAACTCACTCACTCACTCACTCACTCACTCACTCACTCACTCACTCACTCACTCCCCTTTGCCTCACCCTGCTGGGATGAGGAAACCAGAAAAAAAGGTAAAACCCATGAGATGAGATGCGAACAGTATAAGAATGGAAATATAATAATAATAATAATAAATCATGTAAGGAAAAGGAGAGAGGAAGGGATTAAAATGCAAGAGAAACAAGTGATGCACAGTACAAGAGCTCACCACTGCCCCCCATCAGGGGTCAGCCCCTCGGCCAACTCTCCTCAATTTATATATCAGGTGTGATGTTCCATGGAATATCCCTTCGGCCAGCTCAGGTCAGCAGTTCCAGCCATGCTCCCTCCCAGCTTCTTGTGTACTTCCTCAAAGGCAGAGCATGAGACACTGAAAAGTCCTTGACTCAGGGTAAGCACAGCTTAGCAACAACCAAAACATTCGTGTGTTATCAACATTATCCAGCTGAATCCAAAACACAGCACTGCCCCAGTGCAGTGTGAAAATGAATTCTGCTCCAGCTGGGACCAGGACACCCGTGTTAATGGCTGAGGATTCCACAAGAAGATTTGGGTCTGTTTTGATATCCTCAAATGGGAAATAGAGAGATTTCACATTCAGACTTTTGAGTGTGTATAGGCAGAAAAGGCAGATTCAACCTCCCTTTAACAAATGTGCAACTAGTGCAGCAATGGAGGTGAGAATTTTGAGAACTACAGTGAGCATGGGTTAGGACTGCTCACCCAAAGGAGACAGGAACACCCCACAGGGTGCTGATGTCTCACCCAGTTCACAGGTCCAGCCACAAAGGGGTGAGCACAGTGCTGGGAAAGGCAGCTGCTGGTCTGAAAGAAAGGGATCCAGAGAACAACTCAACCATAGCTTTCCTGTAAGACGCTGTATGCTTCTTTGGAGATGTTGAAAAATAAGCTGAACAGGGCCCTGAGGAAGCTGCCTGAGCTGGCCATGCTCTTAACACAGTCAGTCAGTCAGTCAGTCAGTCAGTCTGTCAGAGGCTGGAGCTCCAAATATCTCTTTCGATCTGAATTTTTGTCTGACTCTGTACAGGTACTGCAACACCAGACACAGGTGTCACACGAGACACAAAGAAATAGTGACAGGTCAGGAGCACTGAGAGAGAAAAAAATGACCTATGGAAGTCATGCAACCAGTCATATTCTTAAGCATAATAGCATGGATTGTGTGACCAGTGATAATTCTGAATACTTATAGAAAAGCCCAGACAAACCATAGTTCACAATACAGGAGAATTCTTTTAGTTAAAAAAAAAAACCAAAAAAAAAAACAAAAAAAACCCCAAAACAAAAACAAACCCCCTGAAGCTGATCCAACCTCCTGGAAACTGAATTTGCTTCCTTGACTTCACTGGTTGTTTGCAAGATTTTAAAGCTCCCATCAAACTGACAACCTGAGGGATGTATTCATATATTCCAGGACCTAAAGAAACTGTAATGATCGAATTTGTTTCCTTTCGAACATACACCATAAGACTACCCTTCAACCACTCCTGTAGTGACAAAGGTGTATCTTCTGGAAAAAGCTCTGAGATTTAACGGCAGGAACACAAATTGTTCCTTGGAGCAGAGGTAACTGACACAACTGAAGTCCCTGCCAAAGGTACCAATCATTATAGAAGTGGCTGAGAGCAGCCAAGCTACATGGGATGAAAGGATTTCTGTTGGACCAACCATGACTCTGGAAGCAGAGAGCTGTGAGAGAGAAGGCCAGAAAAAAGCCAGAGATGCAAAATACTGAATTTTGAAAAAATCAGGCAAAAAGCTTCTGGCACATTTGGATTTCTCAGCAAGGAAACCACCTCCTGCTTGCTTGTATTTTTTATTTATTTTGTGAAGCAAGGAGACCTGGCTCACGCTTCTGGCAAATAAATCAGATTGCACAAAGACTCTGCATGACTCTATCAGCTCCTCCTCCCAAAAGAAACATGACACAGAAAAACCCTGAATAGCTGCTAAACCTTCAAGCCAAAGGAGCATGGGATTTCCTGCAGCAGAATTTTATGGTTTCTTTGCAGCATCGAGAGAATACTTGGTGTGGGCTGTTCTGCCAGAGGGGCCCATGTGACATATAACTGCTCCTCAGAGCACACAGAAATCACAGAGAACACAACTTTCTGCCTGTGGGTAGCTATGGTCACAGTGAAGAACACAAGCTAGACACATGGAACTACTCACATGTGCCACCACCAGTGAGGTGCTGCTGCTGGTAAGTGGCGCTGTCAGTGTGCAATGGGGATGAGAAAGCAGTGCAGGAGCTTGCAAAGAAATTACCTACAGTCCTTAATGCTTGATTTATTATTAACATATTTAGGAAATATGGGGATGAGCTTCAGATGCTTTATGACAAATGTCCCATGTGGTGGTTCCTTCACTGTGCTGAGAGACAAATGAGCAATTGGGCCCAGGGTGAACAGGGATATTAATTAAGGAGATTGTGCCAGCCCCTTGAGGCCTGTAGATCCCTCTCTGGCAAGTGGTTCAGAGTTTAAAAAAATCACATATTGCCCTTGGTTTATGTCAATAATGTAAAGTGTGTAACATCATATTCTCCATAACATGCATCTAGCAGAAAGACAAGAGAGCAGCTGGAACAGGAGATGCCTGAAGTACCTCACCAGAATTTTCCCAGCTACTTACAGAAAACATCTCTCTTGAGAAAGAAGGCATCATTTATTCATAATTACAGGAGGATATCTATTAGCACTTAGGTCTCCCACATTTCATCTTTTTGGCCATTCACATCCCTATTGCATTTTTACATGGCATTGATATCTGACAGGGACAGACAGGTTCTAGAGAGACAACATCCTTACTGTCCAGCAGGCCCTGTAAATTTGATGGATGGACATCAATATCATGGGCTCTGGTTCCAAGCCAAATTCAACTACATCACACAGCTGGTTCAGATTGGTTAAGTGCAGTTAAAATTCAGATGCTTGCCACACATCTACAGGTCATGGCTGAGAGTGAGATCTATAATAAAAACCAGGATATACAAGTCACTAAAGTACTGAAACAAATTCCCTACTGATTTCAATGGGACTGAAGTATCTAAGCCTTCCTCCCTTTGCTCATCCCTGTCCCACCAGGGACAGTCAAAAGGCTGAGGCAGAGGCTGTCCATCACTGCATGATCTTTGCAAGCCTTGCACAACAGGACTGTGGTGGCTGCTGGGTGGTTTGGCACTCTGGTTCTACAAAAGTGCCAGTAATTCTACAGTTCAAGGGGGATATGATTGCTAGGCAGATGGGGTGGTTGAACTAAGCTGTGGCTGGAGCTGAAACAGAACATTCATCCATATCATTGTGCAGTCTCCAGTTTCACTGATCACTTCTTTCCCTCCTAAGGTGCCTGTAGTCACCTGTGACCTACTGCATCTGCATGTCTGTGGTGCCTTGGGCCTCTAAGGAAGGGGAGGAATCATTCCAGAGTATTTTTACTTCCAAGCAGATGTTTTCTTAGGCAGTTTTAAACCCAGAATGGAGGAATTCAGTTGGCTAAAGGTACATACAGTGTCGTCCAAGTGCTTGGCATATAAAGGCAGATGTGACAAAAACCTATGGAAAACTTGCATCCTCACAGGACAGCATCTGGTAGGGAAAAAGACACAAATTCACTAAAATGGTACCTGGTGCCTATATTCAGGCCATTGAGCCAGGCTCCAAATGTCATCTTCAGAAGTAAAAGTTATTCCAGACAAAGGTATTTGTCTGGAAACCTTAGATGACTTCCATCCTCACATTTTCGGGTTATCAAGACATATCATGAATTTGGAAGATGAAGGCAAAAGACCTTTCTTAAACGATATCCAAGCTTCAGATACATATTCCATGATTCAAGACTCACCAAGCAATCTAGTCACAATTGCTGGAGGCAGTGTGGAGCTGGGCCAAGCAGAGAGGCCCTGTGGGACAGCAGGATGCCCGGGGGCTCAGGAACAGCAGGGGACTGTGTTACCTCCCAGTAGGTGCAGGCAGTACCTGCAGCAATGCCTCTCGGGGCTCCCTGGCACACTCGATTGATGAGGGCTGTGTTCAAAACACACATCAGCCAGAAAACTGGACTGGTTAGCTGAAGGTGAATCAGCAGGGCTCCCCGATGGAGACATCATCCTGCAATTATGTGGGATCACACATCTGGCTAGAGGAGTGTAAGGGGGAGCCATTTGGGAGTGTCTTTTTAACGCAAGAAACTCAAAAATTTTTGCGTCTGGAGGAATCAGTCATCCCGTAGATGTTGGGGCATTTTCTTCAGAAATGAGCCTCCTCCCAGACAGGGAAGGAGAGAGACGTTCCCTGTGTCATTAGCAGGGTGGAGACTCACAGCTCATTGGTGTTTTTCCTGGTTTCCCTAAGACATGTCTGAGTCAGGGAAGATCTGCTGTCGGAGAAAGTACTGGCTGTAATCGTAAGGTGAAAATTCCTCTGTTTGCATCATTGCACTTTATTTCCTCATCTCTAGCAAATAAAAGCTGTTATGAAATGCTGTTTTCCCTTTCACCATCTGATGAGTTAATAGGGAGCCTGATTAAATGCAGCAGAAGACAAATCAGTTATATGTGTCTCCCACAGTCTGACTCCCTTTCAGAACTGTTACATCACTTTTAAGTCATTTCCTTCCCAGATGAGGCAGCTTCACTTACACCAAAGAATTTGATCTAAACCAAACAGTCTTACAAGAAACCAGACAGCTTCATTTTTATATCATTGGCCTTTAGCATCAGCGGGGCTTCTTCAGACAGAAGCTGAAACTTCTTACAAAATGTAAAAAAAATTTATAATCAAAACGTCAGGTGACAACTTGGGGCTAAGTATCATGTGCTTTGTGATGGTATTTTAAATGACAGAAATTTTTATTTGGTGTAGCAGTGCTCAGGGTGGCAGAAGGAAAGAGAAAAGAAAGTATTTCAATAACCATGTCACAACAGATTCTAAGTACTCTCAACCTGATTTAGCCGTTGGATTTCTCCATAAACTGCCAATCTGTGGTATGAAGAGGCAGCATTTTTGGGTTTCCTTAGAGAAAAGCAGAAGCACCTCACATATTGTACCATAATAGTGAATAGTGAACAGGCAACTCAACTCAGATATTATATTGTTTTACACCTCAGACAGGGTGGACCAGATGAGATGGCTTTACTTTGAACAGAGGAGAGACTTAGAAGAAGCAAATGTAGTTCTCCTTACTTTCTTTATGAAGTTTTATATACTACAGGAATCAATAAACCCACAAAGCTAAAGACTGCTACCATGGAAAACTGTAGCTGTTTTTTACCTGCTGCCTTGAAAGGAGTTGAAAATAACCCAAAGGAAAACCTGGATCAGGAACTGTATCTTAGCAAGGTATATCTTCCCTAGTACACAGTAATCTGTATTAGCAACTCTTATCAGAGACATCATAGGGCTTTCCACACCAATTCATGACCTAAGCCTCGAACAGCTCTGGGAAAAATCTTATTCCCTTAAGAGACAGTTATCCCTTGGTTTCTTCCAGGACAATGCCAGAACTCATGGATTTATTCTTTATAAATGAGAAATTCCACCCCTCATTAAACAGACATGGTCTGTAGAAGATAATTAACCACTTCTTACAGTTTATCCAACCCACAAAATTTGGGTCAGATATTGCTTGCCACCCACATTAATTGCCCAGGACAGACTGACTGGTTTTGGACCAAACAGTTTCTCCCAAGCACTTACTGTCTCTGGCATGGCTTAAAAGGAAACAGAAACCTGAGAAGAGGAGAAAATTAGAACAGTGGGAAGAAAAACAGTTTTTAAACTGTGCAATGGACTTTGTCTCCCATAGTAATAAATTAGGATGTAATATATTGCAGATGGATCAACAGGGGCACACACATAGTCTTAAGTATCGGCCACAGGTGTTTGATTTTACATTTGACAGCAGGTCAAGGAGTAACCATGCAAGGACAATTGTGCTATAGCTTGCAAGGCTAAAAACTTGTTCTAGATTGGAAGTAAAACTAAGCCTCTTGGTCATTCTGTGGAGTAGAATCAGTTGATATGACTGGCTTTTGATTGAAAACATTATTAAAAATTTAGATCTGGACTTTTTTCTGCATATAATATTTAGAAGACTTCTAAATAGAAGCATCATTGTGATTCAGTAACTTTAATATAATGTTTTACTTTCACAGAACATTACATGCTGACAATATTACATTAAAAATATGTCTGGACCTGACTAACTTCTGTGAGGTCCTTCATGCATAGTTTGTCCCATTGGCTTAAATGTTGGATGGTCTCTAGAAACAAACCTCACATCATACAGTCTTTAATTACATGAAACTTTTGGGGGTCTTCACCACCAACTCTGAAGATATACTCACTATTTTTTTTTCACACTTACAGATGAACCAACCAAAGAAAAAAGTATACACAGGAGAATATCTTGTTCTTCCAAAATATATTAAAAATCTACAGAGGACTAATAAAAAAACCCAACAACCCACATGTAAGGATGTTCGAGGCATTTTCATTGAACCTTCTACCATTTGTCTAGATTCCTGCTGCTGTCAGTGTTCCAGTTTTCTACAGCCTCTCAAAGAAGTCTGAAATGATTAGCCATTTCCTGAGTTCTAGTCATGCTTCCTATCCATGTAAACAGTAAACTTCCTATTCATGTCTCAAGTAATTTAGCTTTATTGTTCCTCCCATCCATGTTCCTGTTTCTCAAAAAAAGCCCAGCCAAAGAAGAAAACCCCAAGGCCAACTGCAGTACTTTTGGGAATCTTGCCTATACATAAAGTAGCAAAGGGTGTCTGTGCACCAGGCACCCCAGTGCACAGTACACTGAAACTGAATGGTTTGAAGTGCAATGTGTTGTGCAATGTAAAAGGATTTATTTACCCTCTAGTCCAAACAACTGCTAAGAGCCACCGTTGGAGCTGGGGTGCTCACCCAGCTGGACCTGTGGTCTGACTTTTTCATTCTTCCAGTGCTTATTCGTGAATTTCTGCAGATGCTATTTACTATGATCTTGGAGTAAAAAGTGTGCAGGACAGACTTTGCTTGGCACCAGATATGAGTCTTATTTATTTAAATTTTTCCCTCCTAATTTGCAGCTGATATTGCAGGTAGGGTCACACTGGAGCTGTTGTGGTCTCTAACATTTTGCTGTGTCTGGGACAGTATTCTGCAGACAGAATACTGTGGAATATCACTGCGTTTCTGTTGCTGACTCTGGTCAAATGTCGTATTTTTAATTGAATTTTAACAGCTGTGGTCTAGTGACAAATGTCTATGCTCTGCATTAGGCCTGCTCATGACCTAAAACTGTGAGAGCTACAGCAGAATCTCTGCTAATAATAAACAGTATTAAATGTCAGCCAGACGAAACTGAAGAACAGAAAAAAGAATAGTACAATGCAGGGAGGTTCTCTTTCCACTTACTTTTATTTTTACTGTATTTAGAGGACTTTCACAGTTTCTCTGCCTTGAGTAGTATTTTTGAACATAGAAATTTACTTCAACAGAGTGAAGTTCACAAGTCTTCCTACTGACTTGAGGAGAAGTAGGATCAGGACCAATGATTTAGTTTCTCCTCCTTACCAACTTTCCCTGCCTTAGTAGTGTTCTTCTGCTCAGACATGTTTCTATTTTGAGTCTTTTCTTCTCCACAGATCCCCACAACATGCTGAGGATGGGCTTCAACTGCATCCAACATTTTGCCATGAGAGGCGATTTGTTCTGCAAGCAAGGAAGAATGTTTTATTGTTCTGGCACTTTGTCTCTTTGGATATGGTTTAGAAATCAAATAATATGTTGAAAACATGCTTCAACAGAAATGAAGCCCAAGAATCCTCATTTTTGTTTATTTTATTCAGTTATTGTGAGACTTCTATCAAAGCTAACACCTCATAGCTGTGATGGAAGTCCTTCAATAAAAATGAAAATAGACAAACAGTATCCAGGATTGTAGCTACAGGCCAGAGCTTGTTGTAGTTCCACTGACTCTGTGGAAGACTTTCACTCTTTTAACTCTTTCTGTCCTTTGAAAAGACAGAACACACTTCAGTGTTTCTATGCTAGAAGTTGAGACCCATGAAAATCAGAAACTGGCTCAGTAGATACAAGTAGTTATGAAGGCAGCTTACCTCCAAAAATTTTGCCTGCAGTTGCCCACAGGAAAAAAAAATTGCTTTCAAAAGTTACACCCCCAAACTCTGCCCATTTTTTCATGGTATGAAACAGAAGAATAGAATTTGCTCCTCAAAGCTGTAGGTCAGTACTTCCCAGAAAGCCTGTGGGGTTTTTGTAAAAGGGCAAAAGTAAAAAGATAAAAAATTCTATGAGTGAAGAACATTGTAAACTGCTGTTAATTTCAAACTCCAATTTTTGAAGCTATTTAACCCTATGGTAACTATTTTAGGGAAAGTTAACAGCTATTTCTGGTATTTTTCTGGGTATTTCTGGAAACAAACAGTCTGGCTATTCTGTCAGCATGGACTGCATTTGCACAGAGACAAAATTGAGGCAGTTATTTTTGTGTGTTCAAAATAATGGAGAGGATTACACTGGCAACTAACATCACCTCGTAATCCACAAGATCCATCATCATGAGCTTTATCATTAAAGCCTTGTCTAAGTGGAAAGAACTTCCTCTGCAAAACCTTTCTCAGCTCACACAATTTTAGGAAAATAAATGTACTAAAATACTCAGATTTTTTGTAAGGACATCTTGAAAAGTAAATGGAACTGGAAAATTCATTCTAAGACTTGAGCACAAAAATTCTCAAGAAACACTTTCTGGTGTTAGGATGAATATTATTAACTCAAGTCACAAAAACATCAGTGTATCAACAACTGCACAAAGATGAGGTCTATCATTACTGGAACCAGAATAAACCCTTGATTTTTGCATTCCTCAGTTCCTTCCCATGAGCACAGGGCAAAATGCATTACAGGTAAAATGACATGCAATGGTGACTTTAGTGACAAGTCTCACACAGAAATGTTGCCTGGTATCTTCCTTCACAGATTTCTTACCATTATTCTTTCAGACAATATGCTATAAAATCATAGGTAATTGGAAGAAATAAAGAACACAATCTTCCATAACTGGAAGAAAAAAATTATAGCTTGGACTTTTTAAAAGTCTGAGTGGATGAAAGTTTTAATGAGGATGCAGAATGGGAACCAAAATAAAGCCAGTTATGCTCTTTTAGCTGTAAGAAGAGGGAACAGTTAGAAATGAAGTTACAACCCAAAGAAGGTCAAAAAACCAAATGTGAAGTGCTACTGGTCAGCAACACTTACTGTCCATGATTTCTGGTTTTACAGGATAAAATTCTGACTTAGTGAAACCAATGGCAAAATTTCTGCTGCTGTGGAGCAAGAGTTCGTACAAAACTCTGATGACTCATGAGTATGTGTCAACAGGCAACCTACATTTTCAAATTCCAAGCTCAGATTAAAAAATCGATTCCTGTGAGTGATAGCTGTTTTCTTGAGTGATGCATTAACAGAATTGTTGATGTTCACATCACACTTTGAATAACCTGGGTTTGTGAGAGATGACAGATAGAAAAAGCACTTTCTCTTTCTATAGGCCATTGTCTGGTTTAGAAAACTCTAAAGTTGGATGCAAATCAAAACTTGTGGTTTCAGTCCATCTCTGGCATATTTTGCCCTACCATTTCAATTCCCTTTCAACTAAGTACCTTATATACAAGGAAACACTGTCTAAATCCAGCAGCCTATTTTGGAGGAGTTATTCAACTCAAACCTTCAACAAAGTGAAATTCATGGCGCTGAGCCAAATGGTGGTTTATTCATGCCTTTCTATCAGCAATCTATTTGAACTGCTGGAGACTGCCTGAATAAATGCTTGGCCCCTGCTGTTTGCCACCGAGATCAGACTCCCCTGCTGGCAGCGCTCAGCAGACGAACCCCGCGGCGTTTGCCCCCGTGCCCACCGGGCTCTTCCTGTGCTGCGGCTACACCTGAGCTCCCGGCCCCTCTGTACTTCACATCTGAGCTTTGTGTTCTCCTTGAACTGCTGTCCTGTACCTTGACATGTGCTGCTGGAGCACCTGGCTTCATTCACCTACCAAACTTTGTGATTACCCCTTAAAAAAAATAACACATGCTTCCTCAGAATACGACAATACTGGCTAAAATACGATTTTTAGCAATAAGCACTGAGGAGATATATACTTGGTAATTCACCAGGCAAAATGTCCCAGACCTTCCCAGATTCTGGGACTGCCATCTCATCATAACTTTGTAAATCTTCTGACTCTCCTTATCTTTATTTTATTCTCCTTTCGTAGACTATTTGTTATTTACTTCTCTAGTGATGGCTTGTTCCATACATTTTTCCAGTGGCTACTTTGCTCTAAGCATCATTGTTTTCTCAGACCAAACCTGGCAAATAAAAATATATGTCTGTATTCTATAACTTTGTATTATGTTTAAAGTATCCATTTCAAATATCTTTAAATGATGTGTAGATTTCAGATCAATGTATTTACTCTCCATTTTGTTTCCTCCAGTCTCTAGGTATTTAGAGTCTTGCTGGTTCTGTCTTTTTATCAGGAGAGTTACTGCTGGTATTTGTTGCAACTCTACTCATTAACTTTGGAAAAAAACTGCTCAGTTTAAGTGCTTTTGCAAGACTTGCCTGTTCTACACCAACAGTTGAGGTTGCCAGGTGCTTTTGTTTATTTAATTCCCTCCTCCTTTCTTTTTTCCCAACATAAACTGTGGTAGTTCAGGCTTTTAGAAAATACTTGGAAATGTGATATTTTGCATTAAAAAACTAGGACATGCTCATATTGCCAGCAATGCATGTTTGAAGTATTAACACAAAACACCTTAAAGAAGCATAATATTAATAAAGAAATCTGCATTAAAACACTCTTTCAAGACAAGCCAGCCCTCTTTCTTATTCTGAAAAAAAGCCAGGAAACCCAGATGTGGAGCTAATCAATTTGTTTAATATAAATGAGCTACCTGGCAATATTAGCTATTTTTTCCCCTAATGATTCAGAAAAAAAACCATGTTTTTTACATACTTATTTATTATTTGAGTTCATCCAATACCTTGTGCAGGCAACTGCTTTGATTCATTGTCTAGGCATTAGCCATTAGTGGTCTGACTTAACAAAGCAGTGTCAGGACTGAGAAGCTGTTGTAATACAGGATTTTCCATTGCGCTTCTCTCTTATCTGAAGACAGATAAAAGGCAGATTATCATTTAGGAAAAACTTTTCCACGGGGAAATTTATTCATGTGGCCAATAGCCCTTCATTTCTTTGGTATCTTGCTGCAGATTCCTAGCACAAGGTGGCTGCAGAAGGAGGGAGAAGGAGCAATGGCCCAGCTGCCAGTGCTCACTGGCCATACCCTTGGCTCCCCAGATATTCAGTGAAAATACCTGGAACTTACTTTTTATTTAATCTCCCTGATTTGCACATACAACATTTTCACTGCATTCCTTGAGAGGAAAAGACCTGTGGCCATTGTGTTCTCCATCACAGAGACCAATCTGCCAAACCACTCTTGTGAGTCTTACCCGTCAAAATGATACCCAAGGCATGAGTACAGCTTAATTACTTCAGGATCATAATGGTCAATGAGCAGTCAATCAATTAATTGACAGCTTAAATTAATATTTTGCAGCTCATTCTAAAGACTTGAGGTAATCCTAAGACCGTCTACCATATGTAGGAGGGAGAAGGAATATCAGATGGCTCAGAGCATTAGTGGGACAGAAACCACTCTGAGGAGACAGACAAAGTATCTCAGTAAACATGAAGTTTTTCAAGCCTGAAAGCAATAAAGGTCAGTAAATGTCACTTGCACATGCCTTTGTTTCCTTTCCTGCCCATGTTTATTGCACTGCAATTCAGTTTCATCACAATTGTACCACACTTACTTCATGGCTACACTACTCTTACATTCAAAAGATTGCTGCAAGAAAAAGGCAGTCTTATTACACGAGTGTTGCACATACACATTTGGTTTGACAAGGTATCCAGCATGAAGATAATTCTATTTAAGCCCTGTATGTGACCACAACTGAAGATTCAGCTGGGAATAGGCTGAGCTGTTGCATGAAACATTCTAACGTGAAAACTGAAGGTAATTTTTTTCTTCTGAGTGCTATCAGCTAGGTACTCCTGCTAAATATTTTTTTTTTAAAGCAATGGCCACTTTACCATTTATGACTGAAGTATAATGAGTCCTACTGTTGGCAGAAACACCATCTCTGGAGGTGTTTAAGAGGTGTCTGGATTTGGTGCTGGGTGATGTGGTTTAATGGATGAGGAGTTACAGTGGTGGTGCTGGGCTGATGGTGGAACTGACTGATCTTAAAGGTCTCTTCCAACCTTGATGACTCTATGAAACCAATTCAATGGTGGTTTTGACAACACTGTAACAGACCAGGAACTCTGCAGCAGGTAAAGTAAAATCCCTTTCCATTTAAGGAAAATTTTTTAAAATGCTGTAAAATTCACTGGCTTATCAGTTCCTAGAAACTACATGGTATTTCATTAACAGGGAGCAACACTAGCCTACCTAGAGTCATTTGAACATAGGAATCATGTGACACAGTTTCTTTTATCTCCTCTTTCCCCTCTCTCTTTACCACTTGCCAGAGCTGGGAATCAATCTGTCTCTCTCTCTCTCTCTCTCTCTCAGATTTTCCTCACAGCCGACCAGCCATTTGTCCCAGGCTACTCATGGCTTCCACTGCTTCACAGGGAAGGAAAGGAAGCACAGTACTAACAATAAAACAAAGAGTTTGCAATTGTAAGTAGCTGTGAACCTGATTCACAACCCAAAAAGTCATATTGTGTGTGAACAGTGAGGGTCTGTAGATTGGCAGCTTTCACTGTAATTGGAGGATTTCTGAGGATATCCAATATTCAGCCAACATCCTTTCAGATCCAAGTAGGACAGACATGAAGGGAGCAAAGCATCTTGCTAAAGTCTGCCTCTGTCACAACACTTTTAATTGGAGTGGAGAAGTAATTTAAAAACAGCCCGAAAGTTGGAAAACAATCAGAATTTCCAAAAGGAAAACAAACTTCGCATGTGAATACTTATAGGCCTGGGATCATGGAAAAGGGAGAAAGTTTGAGGCCTTGGTGACTAGAATACAGGAGTGAGTGGAGAGGGAAGGTGATGTTGGAAGAGGCTGAGGAATGAGGATTCAAATGCACCAAGCATAAGAGCAGAAAATGGTCACTGACTGCTATGAGCACATAAGGGTCACACTGCCAGCTCCTGAAGGGCACAACTGAGCAGCCACTCACTACAATTGTTTCTTCCTAGGATCTTTTTTTTTCTTTGGATACTTGAACTCTGATGAATGTGCTTTATTCCAAAGGCAGAGAATAACCTGAGCTCTGCATTAATCAGGATCATCAAATTTTGGCAGGATTATTTTTGCTTGGAAGAAATATTGACATTTATTCAATATGACTTTTGACTTTATGACTTTTCTACTGGGTTCAATCAAGAATTTCTTGTAGACACCAGAGACAGGCCTGATATCACTTGCTCAGGATGTACCTCAGATGTATTCTCTTAGATGGCAAATTCTGCAATATATATACATCTACTTGTATCTAGCAAAACAGAATGGCAGTCTCTGGCAAGGTTCCTAAACAAAATTTTAAGATAGCCATGTGATGCCCAAAATGATTTTTCCTTTTGCTATCTGAATAATCCAAGTTCAACCACCAGTCTCCTTTTAGACAACAAGTCAGAAACAGCCCAAGCTTATGTGTCATCATGAATGGGGAAAAAAAAAAAAAAAAAAATGCCAGCAGCAGGCTAGGAAGTTATTCACAAACCTTGAGTGCTGGTCTCTTCCTCCCTGCTAAACCAGGGAATGATGAACTCAGGGACCTTCTGCTTGCTGAGGCTTGTACAGGGAATGCTGGAATGCTGTGTCTGGCTTGGTGGGATCCTTTGTAGAGCAGACATTGTGGATTTAAGAAGAATCTTTATTCACACTTCACTGGTGGTCACAAGTCGGTCTCCTAACTTGATATAAATGGTCTCCATAATTCCAGGTTATTAAGCCTACCAGGAAATCATGTTTTTTGGTTGGTTTCTTTTGTGTGTGTGGTTTGGGTTTTTTTAAAGGTTTTGCTTTGATCATTAACCAGATGCTGGAACACATTTGATTTAAGGTCTTCATGATAGCAAGGATTGATAATCTGAGCTTTCTTCCTTCTGTCAAGAATATTTCCAAGTCAGCAAGTTGTGTCTGCAAGCTGTTACCAGCTGGTGATAGCTCTCAATTTGCTATGGGAGGAACAGGACTTTGGCAGGCTTCCTCACAACATGGAAATGTAGTTATGTGGCAACAAGGATATCAAGTAGTGTCTGTCCTCTGCACTCAGTGTCGAGGACAACAGCCACTGAGGAGATGGGGAGGGGGTGGCAGGAAGGCACACTGGGGAAAGGGGAGAGGAGGTCAACAGGGAAGAGGCTGGGGATGGGATGGGAAGGGTAATCAGGGAAGAGGATGAGGAGGATTTAAATGCAGAGACAGATAGAAACTGATCATGGGAGGGCAGCAGGAAGAAAGGAGAGCTCATTACCCGGATGGCAGAGGAGTTTGCCATCCTCCAGGCTCCATGAAGGGATGAGTCTCAGCTGAAGAGCACCTCCTAGAAAAGGAACAGATCCTCTGTTCTTACCTTCTGACATGCACAGGGTTCCTTAAAGGCCACAGGTTATTTCACTGACTTGTGAAATAATGAGGGCAGAGACTCCTCCACACAGCAACACAGAGAGCTGTCTCCAGGCCACCCACAAAGCTCCATCAATGGCGAGCCATAAGATTATGCCAACTCCACATCTTGCTCTCGTGGTGATATACTGTTGTGGACATTTGCAAAAAATTTATTTGGTGGCTGTAGAATTAGCTGTGCATGCTGAGATCACAAACACTGGTCACTGAGGTAAAAGCAGTGGAAGGAACAATGAGAAACCAGAACTTCTTAGAGAGCATTGTGCAGAATGAGTTTCTCTCAACATCAAGAAAGAAGCAATACAAATTTTTCATTTTAAAGTGGGGAAGTCTACAATTTCATAGCAGCAGAAGCTTTCCTTTGGTACTGCAATAGTAACATGTTGTAAGAGAATCAATATCCCTGGTAGTTAAAAAATAAAAAAAAAAAGTACCTCTTGATAAAAGTTTTCTTTGGTGACTCTGAATGATGTTGTAGCTCTGGCCTCAGTGTCAGCAGCAAAACACCTTCCCAGCGTTCTGGAAAGAGCAGATCTTAACTCCCTTTTACTACTGTACTATTAGAGAACATATTTACTTTTTGCTAATTTGCAGATTTGTCTGCACAGCTTTGTCCATGTTGTCCAATCCAATTCCAATCTAATCCTCCCTTGGTGATATTTCACAAAATCTTAGTCTGATCATGCCCTAATATCCAATTCACTTTGGGAGATGTTGCTTTTCAGACTTCCCCTACATTACAAAATGTTTTAAACATTATGTTTGGAAAACATTTAGAAGCATTTCTCCTCTCCTACCAAATAACATCACAATTAATGCAGCTTTTGTTTTCTTTGAAATCAGCAATATGGTTTCTGCAGGTAAAATGCCACTGGTGGAATGAAAACAATCTCATGCTATGGGCAGAGAAAATTTTAAGAATAATTTATTTCTTGGTGCAGTTGTGTGGTGCACAGAGATAAAGACAAGAAAACTCCCAAAATTGCTGTTTTAGGTTTATCTGGTATGTGACCACAGTTATCTAAGGGGAAAGAGCAAGGAGCTGTAGAAGGAATGAATGGAAGTGGAGAAAAAAGGAGAAAAGGAGCTATAAAACCTTTTGCAATCTACAGAGAGAAGTGCTGGCTAAAAGCATACAAGAGGCCTTTCAGGCCAGCTCCCAAATTCCTCCTTCTTTGAACATTTTGTAAACAGATGTGGAATCTTCAGCACAGCAAGGAGTGATGGATGAGAAGCACTGAAGACCATAAGTGGTTTAGGAGCCAACAGCCCTTTTAAAGAAAAGATCTAGGCATCCAGAAGAAGGCAACACTGAAATTTTTACGGATTTAGATATCACCTGGTAGAACACAACAATGGATAAACGCGATGAGCCAATGCCTAGGGGAATTCCCAGTGCTGTGGGCCCTGGCTTCACTCTGTCTGACTCTCTGGGGGGTGCATGGGGAGAATTAAATACCTGTAGAGGGATCTGCTGGGGCCTGGCCAGCTGTGCTGGGAACTACTGAACTAGACACAAGCTAAACCTGGTGAGCCACGGGCTTCATTTCACAGCCAGCCCAAAGCGCTGCTGCGGCAGCCTGGGTGGGAGCTGCAGCAGCCAGCCCTGGGTCCTGCCCTGCTTCTGTAGTCTGATGCCCACAAACCTGTGTATGCCACTGTCATCCCTCCCCTTGTCTCCTCCAACCTCTCAGGAAGGTGTCAGGTCTTCGGGAGGTGACAGGAACACTGAGACAGGCCCATTCACTGCATGTCAGAAATCCAGGCAACCAAAATCTTATGCTTAAGACGCCTGTTCTTTCTGTTTCTTTCTTTGACATCTTCTAGCTATTCCAGACATTTGATTAGTCAAGCAGATGAAAACAAACAAAAAATAATCAAAGCAACCCAAAGACCTGTTCAAAGTAGTTTGCAGGCGAAGGTTTGGGTAATACAGTTGCTGTTGCTCATTCTTTATTTTACCCTCATCAAAACAACAGCATGTTCTTTATCTTCCCAATGCCATCAAAGCAACTGAGATAAGAAGGAAGAGCCACTCTTTACCTTCATACACATCACACTGATCTCACAGCATTGCTTGTAGTCCGTGGAGTAAAGGGATCTATGAAAAAAGATCTCTACCCCAAGCAGGTATCAACAGAGAGTTTAGACTTGCCAGGCATGGAGAGTTTGGGGGAGGAGGAGAAAATATTATTCACTTTGGAACTCTATTAAACTTGAAAACATTTATATTATACCAGCATGCCTAAATCTGTTAGAAAGAGGACTTGAGGCCAGGCAATATACATGGATAAAACCCTTGCTTAGAGTAATATGTTGACAGAAATGGATAGAAAACTTCATTTTGGTATAGTTAATTTTGTTCTGTAATATGCTAGGCCAATATAAACAATTTGCCACCAGTATAATTGCCTGTTCCCTTGAGTATTTTCTGTGTTGCTGTTTCAATTATACCACTGTAGTTAAAGTGGCAAAATTATCAAAGACAGACAAGCCATTTAGAGAGAACTCAAACTGCCTGCCAAATAAGGATTTGTATTGCTCAAATAAACTCCACACAAACAAAATATTCAAAGGCTTCCAGTCAATAAACGTCAATGATATTGGTTCATAGACTGCCAGCCAGTGTGGGCCAGCTGTGCAGGGGCAGTCAGGGGCTCACATAAGGAGATGCAGCAAGTGGAGTCTGCAAAACTGCCTAACCAGTGCAGGAGGCAAAATGCCACCAGCTTTCCCTGAGTGTGTGTTGTTTCACACCTGACTACCTTTGTACCCCTGCCCTTAGAGCATGAATTCCAACAACAGACTGTGCTAATGCTCTGGTAAAAGCAATGTACCCACCTAATCCTCACAACTGAAAGTGTTCCAGAGTAAAATACTAACATCCTTTGAAGGTATCTGAGGCTATCCATTTAAAACTTCTTCCTATTTAAAATCTCTATCCATTTAAAATTTCTATCCATTGAAAATTTCCCATCAACAAAAATGTTTGGATATCAACGGAAGGGCTGTACCAAGCTAGGGAAGATTTAACAAAAGGATGTGATTTGACTTAGGTCAGGTCACAGGCATACACTGGAGACTGTTCTGTCCAGCTCCCACCTACTGCTCCCATCTCCAGTCCTTGCACATGTTCCTGTCTTCCACGCTGAGCTGCCTGCGAGGCAAATCCGACGAGGCAGCCCTGGAGCTCTTGTCAGGACACAGAATCTGTGTGACCTCAGCTGCATGCTGCAACTGCAGGCTGGGAAGGGCACCTCAGCTGAGTAAAACAAAGAGTGATCTTTCATCAGCAGGATTAGGAGCCAGGCTTAAATTAGCACTGAGCTGCAGCCTGCTTTCCTGTGGCAAAGGTTGCACAGAATGGCATATCCTGATGCTTGAAAGAGCTGAAGTGAATGAAGTAATAAAGCATTAAGTTTTGTATGGGAAAGAAAGAGAGGTATATAGACTAGGTATCCTCTCAGGGTCCCTTCCAATCTTACTCAAGGATTCTCCACTGTGAGAAGTAAATGCTGGCACACACAAGAGCAAACCTTGTGCTGTATTTGCTGGCAGAGTTTGAACAACCCTGTTCCCTTCTCTGTAACAGCTCATGCAGTACTGACAGCAGTACTGTGGTTCTCATGTCCCAGCTGTATCCCAGCATTAGAGGTCACAGTAAGCTTTAAACATTGAAGGATCAAAACAAAATCTTGACTTGAGGTTTATTGGGTTTTTTAAGAGGTGATCTCACTGGAGATGTGGATCCCAAGGTCAATGCTTTCTCATCTATTACATTGTGCATTTTCTTGGGGAAGGGGATACAGACTAAGATGGTTCTGAAAAGATATTCTTATTTTTATCTTCATCTGATGTTTCTTTATTTGCAAATTCCCCAGAAAATTCTGTAGTCTGAGGAAAATGCCAGCTTCTCTTCAGTAATGGATTTGGTATTACTGAAGATCCTGGGAGATTTTCGAAGTACACTGATTGAAGTGTTCTTTGTGGTAATGGTTTAGCAAGAGTACAGCTTTACCACTGCTGCATAGATCTGAAATAGAACAGACTCATTCTTCTGCTACAATCTCCTCATAAAGCTGGCATTAGGCTCTTGAGATAAAACACAGAAATTACCTTTTCATAAAATCATTCTATGTTGCAGGCCTGCATGTCACATTAGTCACATTAATATTTCATGTTGTAACAGATTTATACATTTGATGCAAACCTCATCATTACCTCATACAGCAATCTCAGGTGGAGTGACCCAAAGTCTGTTCACTCAGGGCTGGACTGGAAGAGATAGTTCTGGAATGATCTGCTCTGGTTCATCTGTGTGCTGTGGGGACAAACTATAGCCAATGTAAAAAAAAAACTTTCCTAAATGAGACCAAGTGTAGATATCAGATCCTCAACACCAACTATTTCACTCTGTTTCACCCATTTCTGTCCAAGTGGACTCTACTCCATGCTAATATAGACATTGCTTTTCTGGGGCTCCACTGTTTCTCCTTCTTTTCCCACTCTTTCCATTTCTGTTTGTCACACTCTCTTTAATCGTCATTCATTTAAAAACCTATGAAACAGATTTGATTTAAGCAAGCTTTGTGGGGTGATAATAAACCAACATTTTCTCTGTGTGGGTTTTTTGTTTTTTTGGTGCTAATTTTTAATATTTTGCACTGCTTTAAAATATATTTTTCAAATTATTGCATTTTCATCTTTTCACTATACTTTTTAGGCACATATTTGTGTCTGAATAACTCCATATCTTCTAATAACATAATTGCATGTCTGATTTTAAATAATTTGCAGTATTAAGCAGTTAAGAACATCAGTTATATGAGAAATGGAGATACTCAGGGGACTCAAATTACTTCTCTTGAAAGAAGATTTGGGACTAAATTGGAACACTTCAGCATCCCACACATCTGTAATATTTGGTGACTCACAATTTTAATCAGGTTAGGGAGAATATGGGGTTAATCTGTGTGTGACAGAGAATATTGTCCTCAGACACACCAGTGACAAATTTTAGACTATACTCAGTAACACAGAAGACCTTTTAAAACTTAATTCAAGTGGAGATTTCCTCCTATTTACCCTTTGGCAATTAAATTAGGAATTTGAGAATTCTGTGGAGAAAAGGAGCCCATGTCTCTAGGTAGCACTTGGGTTTTTTAAAGTCCACATCACCCACTGGAGATGCTCATATTCCTTAGTGGAGCACTCTGCTGCCCACAACAGCCTGTCCACCTGGAAATAGGCACTGACACAACAGACTTGCACCAACAAAAAATTAAATAGTTTTCTTTTTTGATACAACATTCTCCTCTTTTTGTACAGTAGTGAAGACAACAAAGTCATTTTGTCAGATATGTATTCTGTTTACTTCAGGTTTGAGAATGCATATTATCAGAACAAACATTTGGAAAAGCTTTAAAAGTTTGGGGTTCTTTTTCCTCAGGGATTTCCAGGGATTCCTCAGTGAGACTTTTTATATTAATTACTTCTAAACAGAAGTCAGTGCTGCACCTTTGGGAATATTCTTCATGACAGAATGGGAAAATAGCTACTGAAAAGATATAGCCTTCTGGAAACACCGTGATACTAACAGAAAAGTGCTTTCATCCAGGAGGCCAGAGCCTGGTGTGCCAGGGTTCTGTTCCCCAGTCTACCAGAAAAACTTGTGTGACTATCTGTGCTAAATATGTTCAATCCTTGAAACACACCAAACTGACCATTACTGAAGGCTTTGACTCGAACTTATGATGCTTCAATTACGCTTGTGTAAAGTAAAAGTAACAACATTTCTCTACTTGAGAAGAGTGTTTTAAGTAGTTCCATTCCTAAGGAGAAAGGGCAGTAATATTTAAGTCAAGGAATCACTCCTCGCATTGTGACTGTGATATTATGACTCCATAGCTGACAGACATAATAAAGATCTGCAAGAAACTTGACTGTGCCTGCCAACATTCATTCAAGTTGAAAGTGAGTTGCAGTAGCATTATCTGAAAAATCAAATACTTATTCTTTGGCATTAAAACCCACTGTGACTTAAAAATATATGTTTTTCTCAAGACCACCATGACAGCAGGATCTGCATGAGGGCTAATTACTGATCTCTGACATACACAATTGTGCAACAGCATCTCAGCAAGGTTAGCCAAACCTCATGCTTTTAAATGTTTCAAACAGTGCCAGAGATTCCTCTTCCAAGTCCAAGTTTGGCCTCCTCTTTATTTTACAATTATTCTGTGCTTGGGAATCTGAACAAAGGCCACCAGAAACTTGAAATCCAGAAATGAAGTCCAGAGTAAACAAGAGACCAGAGTCGAGCTCACTCACACTGGCCCGTTGCTGGCACAGATGTGTCATAGCATTTGCAAGAGTGCAGACTCCTGCAGATGCTCTTACTTCTTTATCTCAGTTGTTAGATAAGGGTATGCCTTCCAGGATTGTTTTAGAGCCAGGATCATACCCATGATTATTGAAGGAGTTTCTAAGAGATTGTGAATTGAACATTTTCTCCCCATAGAAAAGCCTTGTTTTCTGTGAAATGCAACCTGCAGAAAAGCTGTCTTATGATATTACAAAAGAGTCAGCGTAATGTCCTCTGTCCATTATCAGATTCTCTACCTACCCACTCCCTTTCCTTTTCTTTATCCTCTCTCAAAAATTACATAATTTAAATCACTGACCCTTTCTGGAAAGTTTTGACACACTTTTATCAGACAAGACTTTGTATCACTTTCACTGCAGACTGGCACTGAGGGATCCTACAAATGAGCCAACACAATTCAGTGCAAGATCTTGTCAGGGCAAAGCACATTATGTTTGCATCAAACACCCTTCCTCACAGATACTTCCAACTTTCCCACCATTCCCATCCCAGCAGATACATTTAGCATCTCCTCCCTAGAAGCTATTTGTTAAGAAAATACATATTTTCATTTTTTCCAAAGTGTTTTAAATGGCTTTGTCCTACTCTATGCATAGCAATGGTCACACTACTAGAAGAGTAGAGGTTACTTCCTTTTGCATTTCAACATCTCATAGCTTATGATCTTATGATCTGATGATGAGAAAGATATCTCTTTCCTCTGCCTGAAGTAGCCATGGGATTTATTTTCAGCCTAGAGACAGAAGTGGCTATAAGGAGCTTGACATGGCCATGAGGTTATTTGCATCCGGGTTTTTTTGCTGCTTGTTTGTACAGGGTGAACACGTGAATCTACCACCTTTGTGCCACAAATCCTGCAAGAACTTTCCCCTTCATCTTTCTCTCCTTCCTCAAAGGAAAAAGTGGTTGTAACAACTAACTTATATAAAATAATGGCTGTATTTGTAGACAGATCACATTTTCATCAATGCAAAGGGCTTTGAAATTGACATGAGAAGGACCTAACTGAATGCACAACACTATTGCTGTATATTACTACATCACCTTTGCTGAGTAAAACTTTTATTCTTGGCCTGCACCAATGCTACCAGTCAGGAAACAAACTGAATGGCATATGCTTTCCAACACCAATTCCAAGGTAATATGCGTCCACCTATCTTTGCAGAACATTTTGGGCAACATCAATATGATGGCAGTAGAAGAAAAAACACCAGCATGTTACTGACAGCCTAGCTGAGACTGAGAAAGAAATACTCCAAACCTCTGCCAAAGGCAGAGCATAAAGACAGCAGTTCACAAAATGTTGCCAGCTATTCTACAACTATTGCATTTTGACGCCACTGAAAAATACAATGGAGCTGAATTCAAATTAGGACTGGTATTCCTTCGTGTTTGCTCAAGGAATAAGAATGAAAGCTGTTCAAAACATTTGTATCAAATCAGTGTGCCAGAAAATTGAATTTGACTAAGAGAAATGGCCACAAATTTCATTGCTGTCAGCAGATACTTTTGTACTTTTCTATATCCTTTCTTTTTTTCAAACTGTACTCCTAAAGAATGGATTTTTCAAACAAATTTTCCTATTTGTCTGAAAAATCCCTTCCTTTTGGCTAAATATCCCAGCAAATTAAGAC
This sequence comes from Irena cyanogastra, assembly GCA_013397155.1. NCBI lineage: Eukaryota > Metazoa > Chordata > Aves > Passeriformes > Irenidae > Irena > Irena cyanogastra. Next base: position 1,868,980 of record VWZV01017164.1, on the reverse strand, counting down.
ATACCTTCACATACTCATTACATTGGCTTCCACCTACTTAACTGTCATCAAGGTGTTCTTTGTAGAAACATTTATACACTTTCTACCTCTAATACTCCTCCCACTGTAGTGAGCTGAACTGATTCTCTACACATTTGGCTCTCACAAAAGTTTGGTGGGGCTTAGCAACCAATTAGTACCAGTTAGCCCAAACCTGAATTCTGAAACCCTCGCCCACAACCTCCAAATACTTCTATAAGGAGATGCCAGGTCTTTCTTTGGTTGTTCCTCCCCATCCTTTGCTTTGTTCCTCCCGGCCCTTTGCTTTATCAGTCAGGTCTAGGAACCACATGCCTGGGTGATGTCTGCACATTTTTGGACAACTTTAGCACTAAGTCTGTCATTCTCTCATGGCACCTGTACAATACCTGGACTGGTTTCTCACAAACTGCTGATTTCACAGAGTTTCACATAATCTGGCAGGACTCCCAATAGATGTAGGAGTCCATCCTGAAACTATCAAGATGTTTAACAGAGAATATGAGAAAGAAGTCTCATCGTTCAACTTTGTAAATACTTTCATAACTACTAAGAGGAGCTTCAAATGTAGAAGCTGCTCTGCCTTCAGCTCTGTCAGGGCAGTGTAACACTGCTCTTACTGTTTTCTAGCACAGCACAGGTACTGCAGCAATGCACCAGTGACCCAGACACCTTGAATACAGTACCCAGAACCTTGCCTCAGAACTAACTCGAGGGAAAACAGGGTAGATCACCAGTGGCAGCCACTGCAATTGTACCATTGTGTTGTCAAGTTTTGCCTGAGTCAGATGAGCAGCGGTTTGCTTGACTGCATGCCACTGAAAGGGATGGGAAACCTGAGGTGGGGAGAAGCTGGTGTGGGTGCAGCACCAGGCTGCTCTCTCAAAGACTCTGGAGAGCAGCACTACGAACGGCGGTGAGTGTATGACTTATAAAAACTTACTGAAGCTGTGGGAAATACTTTCCAGGCTGGTCCTACAAAAACAGATGGGAATATACCATGATGGGAAAGATATTAATTTCATTGAGTTCATTCATTTTACTGAAACATAGAGAGCCCATGAGGAAAGACTGCAGAAGCAGCTTGTGCCATCCTGCAGGCTCCTTAGCACAGGTCCACAATCAGTAGTTGAACCCTGTAACTCTTCTCTTTGATCTCTATGGATTAAATGAAGCTCATCAAAAGATGAAAGCATCCAGAGGTCCATGACAAGGACAGAGCTTAAAAGAGGCCACAGCAGGTTCATGAGCCCTGCTTGTATCTGCATGGTAGCATGAAGAAGAAATCAGCTGTGTCACATTGAGACACGTAAAAACCCTTATTTCACTCTGGCTTTCCATTTCTAGAACATGGATTGTACTGTCCATAACAACTCTCCCTTACCTTTGCCCTGGATTAAGCCAGACAGCTGCATACATTACATCATTATCCACAGAGAAGCAAGATTCTCCATGTTCTAATAATATATTTTTAATAAATCCACCAATCTCTCACCAAAGGACCTAAGCAAAGATCTGACGAGTAAGACTTATTTCCACAAGACTGACTCACATGCCTCTTCAGAGAGGGCAAAATGTTCAGACATGAACTAATAAAGCAATTCCTGAAACTAGTGGGACATGCCTATGTGGTCCTGGGTTCATGAGTACACTGGATATGGGTGGAGATAGGCAACAAACCAGGGGTGAAGGGACAGGAGAAATGTCTCAGTGGCAAGGCAGGAGATGAGACTATTGCAGAAAGACAAAAGGAGCAGGGCTCTTGAGAGGGGGAGAGGCTGTGAAGAGGGGACAACCAATGAGCTGGATAGAAAAGGGCAAAGAGGAAAGGGCCTCGCCTCTCCACTTCATCACAGTTCCTACATTTCTGATATTTAGCACTGAAATATCCAGCTGTCATTATGACAGGAAAATCTATCCAGTTAACTCACAGATCTCTGTGACTTGTCACCAAAGGGTTATGTCTACCCTTTTAGAAGGTGTCACTTTAGCTCCTGATGCCAAGTCCCAGAGACTCTGCCAGCACCATCAACCCTTCTAAGTAGATGGGGGCTTTAAAAGCTGCTGCTTGGCAGCTCAGTTGAGTGTGCCTGCTGAGGTGAAATGTGCAAGGTTCAGGAAGAGTAGAGATCTTGCTTTATCCCAGCAGTACCTGTATGGAGAAAATATATCTCGTTCCTTTGTGGTCCTATAAAACACATGTGGACAACTGCACACGCTCACTAATTTCCCTCTCTCACCTCCAAGTTCAGACTCACCCCACTTCCAGCAGATGGGCTTCCATGAACACTGAATTAGCAATGACAGCTTGGGGCTGAAAACTTTGGGGTTTTTCTCACTACTAATCAGCCCTACAAACGCACAAATTGTCTCGAGGAAGATCCCACATATATTTCCTGCACAGCCGGTCAGTTAAGCCGGAACAGTTCCCAAAATGTATCAACAGATGTGTCCTTGCAGGCATACACATAACATCTTGGACATTACTGTTTTGTCTTCAAGGAAGTAAATCTTCTTTTAACAGTTTTATGTTGGATAAAAACGCCTTTAAACTGGATTAAACTGTATTTTCTCTAGCAGTCAGCCTCATCAGCTCTCTAAGCAGTTAACTCATTCACTTCTGTGATGCCTTTTGGGCTAAGGTTTGTTATTTCTTTGTGCTGTTAATTAGCTGATAACAGTGGCAAGGAGTTGTGGGTGCCGAGGACTGCATTTCTCATGTGTTTGTGAGAGATAAAGTCTGCACAGCTCTGCTGAGGCAGAACAATAAAGCCCCTGAGCAATTAAGGAAATCCGATCAGTCCCACAAATATAAGGTGCAAGACCTCCTTTTGTCCAGGGATCTGGTATGTGTTTCATGCTTTTGTTCAAGGCAATCCAGTGGGGAAGGTGTCTGCCTCAAGAAAATACTTATTAGTTGAGCTACTAAAGCTATGCCTGTGTAACATCCCTACCATTCTGCCCTAAAGCAAAGGGGAGTTCATAACGTAATTTGCTAAATTAGATCTACTAATTGGCCTGCCATCTCCAAGCAGGCATTAACCAGCACCCAGGTTCCTCAGGCAGCACAGACTGGCTGGTTGCACTGGATACAAGGCTATTTCCATGACCTGAGAAAGGTGAGCTTCACTTTTCCCAATATCATAATCATATTTAAACAAATGCCTTGGGAGTGTTCAGATTCTAGCAGCTGCTGTCTTCTCCCTCTCTGTTGCAAAATGTCTCAAGCTCTCAGGACAGAGCTCAACACCTTCCCGCAATCCACTCCTGGAAACCACCAGCTTGCGGAATATCAAAAGGTGGTAGCCCAAGGTTTATTTGATCTCATCCAGCTCTTCAGGTGAAGGACTCATACTTCACAGCCCACTTTCTTGTGGTATTTAGTCATTAAAAGCAGAAAAATCTTAGAGGATTTCCTCTTAAGTGTCTCCAAGTCCCTCAGCAAGTTATCTCTGACGCTCAAATTTGAAAACTTACACAACTGTCTCACTCTAGTTCTTGGAAGTAAACCCTTGTGCATCACAGCTTTTGTGCAAATATGCATGCTAAAGTAAAATTAATATCCTCTGTTTAGTCTGAATTCATTGGCTCAATGCCTAGAGTGACTAAGGAAAGAGACTAGCATTTATAGAACAAAGCTGGAATTAATTCTGCTAGGGAAATGGACTGTGTTGAGAAAAAGACTATGAGAGGTGGAAAACAATGGGACTCTCACTATCCAGAAGTCAAGAGTTGTCACATATAAACTGGAGTCTGGGAAGGAGAGAGGACATAACATGTTATAGCTCAGAGAACAAAGGATCTGATCCAAACTCCTTGACTGCCACTGAAAGTTTATACATTTCTAAGAGTGAGGCTCAGATGACATCTGTATACATTGAGTTTTTTACAGTTGCAGAGTCAAATTCCATTTTCATTCATCCTGGTACTCAAACAGAATTAATCCATCAGAATATAGGCAGATCCACATTTCTTACCATGGGGCAGACTAAGAGTGGCTCCCCTGTAATGTGTGTAGCTGTTCATCCCAAGAGGATGCTCCACCCCAACCATTCAGAGCGAAGGAGAAGAAAAAATTGCTTGGCTCATCCATTAAGGCCCCAATATAAATCTATTAAATGTTTTGGTCATGATTTTGAAACATATAAATGTAGTTTGAGGATTTTCATGGCAGACATTGTAAGGCTGAAGTGAAGACTCTCTCACTGTAAACTAGGTCCATGCTGGCAAATAGCTTTTTGCTATAACTTCAGCAGCATAAAATATTCACATTCTCAGAACTGGAAAAATGCTTGAAAGAGATGGACTAATTAAGTGCTGCTAATACGTAAGCAGTTTAGGGTTGAAATACTTTTGGGGTTTAATAATGAAAGAGAATAATGAATATTATGATTGAACTTGGAAACAGTTTAGCTTGAAGGAAAATGGTGTAGATTAGAGGATGCTTATACCTGTCTTCGAACCAAAACTTAGTCACTGTTCCTATAATAAATATTTCCATAAGCTAATCACTTCAAAGTGGTGAGCTGTGTTTCTTTGGAGTAAAAGAATGGTATATGAAAACAGCAACAATACAGAACTGCCCACCTACTGAGGGCAAATTGTTTTACACACTACAGGCTACAAGATAATCTGTCTTGATGTTTGCATTTAGACAGATTGACTCAAGAGAATGTGATAATTATTTATTAACAAACTCCATAGAATGAAGGGCTTTCTGCAGGAATTAATATAGCTCAGATAGTTAACTCACTGACAAAAATGGACAGCTTGATTGCTCTTTTTTTGGCAAAGTTATCCACTAATCAAACAGATTTAAATGTTACTTTCTTGTGTGGCCATATCTTGTTGGAATCAGAGTGTTTTTAATAGCAATAACAGTCAGCAAAGATAGCATGGGAATTTATATTTGAAAGAGTTTAGAAGTCTCATAGAAAAGTGGTTAAACACATCCCTCAGCCCTTGAAAGAGTTGACAAACAAGACCATAGGTAATTTTATGGCTCAAAAAAGAAAGCAAATTTGAAGGAAAGGTTTAACCACTCATAACCAGTTTGAGCAGGTCATAAAATTTTACCCATCATTAAGTTTTTATACTGCAATTAATAAAACTGCTGGGCACCAGATCTCAGTGTCAGTAAGACACTCTATGGATGCTGTTATTGGAAACCTGTTTCTAGGTCCCAAAACTATTATTTTCAGGTACTTTGTTGTTTGCTATCAGTAGTTTAAACTTATATTTGTAGAGATGATAATATGTGAGGCCTAATTATTTTCAACACTATTTCATTAAGTCTGTAATTACTGATTTATGTATTTGTTTTCCCCTTCTCCCCCCCCCAAAAAAGTGCTGGTATTAAATATTAATAAGCATTAATAAATCACATTTCATTCATTTTCAGTTATCAATACAGTGGTAACACTGATAAAACAAAGCTCTATATAAAGGTATATTTACTTGGCAATTCAATACTTCCCATTCTTTTTTAATGCCTTGGAAGGAGGCTTCAAGAGAAAAAATACTGGCATGTGAGGTATATGCCCCCAAGTAAAAAACTGAAAAGTGAAAGATGGCAACTCAACAGCATCACTGATCCTGCTGTACCCCTGGGTGGTAACTGCCAGGCCACCATCAGGTGTCTTCTAGGTGGCAATGAGCACGTTTTGGATGCTTGCTACTTTTACTTACCTGTCATGCATTACACAGTACTTTGTACTCCTAAATTGTGTAGATGCTGCGTGCAGAGTCTCTTGATGCAGTGTGAAAGAGGTTTGGACAGACATGACCCAAAAAGCAGAGACAGGTGCCTTCTCCATACCCTGAAGTAAGTTTACTCAGCTGACAGAATATTATGGGCATGATGCGGTTTGTCTCTTTATTCACATGCATATGACTTGTTTCCTTGCATTTTACCAAATGATTTACTATTGACTGGCAACTTTGGGCAATTTATTTTTTTTAAGAAACAGTGTGGGTAGTTTTGCCAGCCTTCTGACATTTTACTTCTAATGCCTTATACTATAAAGCAATATATTCCTCATTTACTTGCTGAGCTTGTTCTAAAATGCAGTCAGTCTGTCTTCTCATGAGTGGTTTGCTGCCCTACTTGTTTCTGTTCTGCTGCATTCATCTTGGCATAGCTTGTTTGTTCAGTCTCTGCTTTCAGCACAAAAGCCTGCTTGCACATGAGGCTCATGGTCGTTACTGTCACTGTGTTAACTTTTACCTTGAGTTCCTGCACAAAGTCCGAGATCCATTTTCATTTGCTGTACTGCTTTGGCAGAATGCTCTGCTTATTTCCATAACTGCAGTTTGCATACAGAATTCACTCCTAAAAAATTTACTGAACTCTCCAGATATCCTTTAGTCACTTGTTTTAAACATAAACTGAGTTCACATAAGTAAAGCCTCCCCAATCCATTTCTTGAAACTACCTAGTTTCATTTACACCTTCAGACAGTCACACTCCATTGATTTAGATTTTTCTTCATGAAAGACTGTAGAGCTGTCATTTTTTCCTGACTTATTTTTTTATTATTATGGTCATTATTATATGAATTGGTGAGAGAGTTTAGCAACTACAGTCTCACTTAAAATCCATTTTGTTCATCTCTATGAAAGACTAAAAAATAAAAAGTTGTAATATCTTGATAGCAGAAGCTAGATTAACTGAAAGGATTTTTGATCCAGCCATGACAGTTTAAGATATTGAGTGCATCATCAGAGCAATGGAAACTGCATGTGTGTAGATTGAGTTACAGGAAAATAAAGGTGAATTAGGAAGGAATTGTTATTTGTTCATGAGAATGAATAACATTAGCACATTGCTGTCAGCCCACTTTGTCTTAGCTACAAGGATGTGCACAAACATTTAGTGCCAAGAAGCTCATCTGCAGGAACCCATTAAACTGATATAACAAGATGTCTCAGGCTCATCTGCCTGCTCTGATGTGACATTCCAATCCTGAGATAAGTTTCAGTGGTATATATCATCATTTGTAAGTATTCGAATGCATTGCAGAGATCATCAGCACATAAATGGGGCTCAGAAGAGTTTTTTACTAGCTCTTGAGTCAAATAAAGTTTTGAGTCAATGGAGTTTGCAACTTGAGCACACAACATATATCCAACACTTTTTATATCTACATTAAAATATTAGAAGGAAACACTGTGATGTGAACATGCACACAAATCTCCAGGGCCATATTTTACTAGTGGCGTCACGTCAGCGGTGTCTGAAGCACTTAGAAATGCTTCCCAGACTGAGCCAACTGTTAAAGTAGGCCCAAAACCAAGAAGGAGACTGCCTACCCTAACTCAAGAAAGGATAAGTAGGACTGTATTTGCTAATCAAAGATGATAGCCATAGGTGGATACTAGGGATAACTGTGACCTTAATGATGGCCACTAACAGCCAGGGCACCCAACCTCCTTGTATGGGACTGAAAAGGAAAATTCTGAGGCAAAACTGGGAAAACTGGCAAAACTGGGAAAAGGGTTGCATTGGCTGCACAAACAGTCTGAACTTGAGATGGGAGACAAGGGTAAGGTAATAGCAGTTCTGGGTTTTGTTGTGGCCAAAACCAAAAAAGCAGGGCTTCTGCAGGAAGTGGCAAGGTTTGGGGAGCATGGAGATAACCTTTCTGCCAGAGATGTGTTTAGACTTGGAGGTGGTCCTAATGCTGCTTTTGGAGTCATTTTGGTCAAGCAGTTTGCTTTTCCCAGGCCTCCCTCTTTCTCTGGACTGCTTTTATAGAAGACAATGCAAAGCAAAAACAAACTGCAATTAAGTTCAGGTAACACTAAATGTCTGCCCTGAATCCACAAACACAAGGGGTCTTTCAAGCTGAAGCTGGAAACTTCATCCCTATGTCAATGGTCTCAGTATTACTTCCCAGCTGAGATCATCTAACAAACTGAGACCACAGGTAATTGTGTAAAGAAAACAAGGTACTCTCAGGATGGAGTCAGGACTTTAACTCTGTGTGGTCTGGTTTCTGTTGGCTTAAAAAATACAGTATTTCCTATGCCTATTGCAGGGTCCTGAAAGGATCGGTTATAACACGATCTTTTCCTAGTTCAACAAACAAACTGTAATACCCAGCTTTGAAAACTGAAAAACCTTCATCTTTCAGGTGTTAACAGTTCAAACGAGAGGTCTGATCTTAAAAGGTGAGCTTATACTGTTCTATTTGCTGTAATTTGCATAGATACAATGCTGAGAAGACTTTTCTTTATGCTACAGGAAACAAGGAGTTTACATCAAAGAGCACTGAAAGGTGTTCTGTAAGTTCACAGAGCAAGAAACCCTTTGGTCTACATATCTGGATGGAAATCTCATGAAAACAGGCTTTTCCATAACATTTCCAGTCATTTCTAATCCTGGCTGTCTCAGAAACATCAGAGCAATAACATTTCTCAAGTTATTTCAGTAGCCCTGGTTTTGGTCAAGCACGGGAAGCATGTAAACTTCACAAACAAACAGAAGTCTGACAGGCAGAGGAAACCTCAGAAGAAAGGCTTACTTCAGATTTAGTTCATCTATGGGTAAATTTTTTTATAATATTAATAAAGATGCTTTGTACTTTCATCCCAGAATCATGGGATACCCCAGAGCTTAGTCTGTGCTTCAATTTTTAAATTATGCAATTCTGTAAACCCAGAGCTCCTTACTGCCATGGTTAAACCTACTTTTTCAGCTCTTCTACCTATGTGAGACATTTTGTACTAACATAGATTATCTTGTTTCACAGAACTAAAATAAAACTCTATATAGGTAGTCTGCTGTGGGTGGAGGAGAGAAATATTCCAACATACACATATCTTCCCATGAGAAGGAAAAGAATTAAAAGAAATAGCATGTGCTCCTCTCATCCTGGGTGGCTGCATATTTTATTTTATTTTATTTTAATTATTTTTTTGCTGTGATTCTTTCTCAAACAGCAGTGCTGTGGGAGGTGGTGCTGCTTTGAGTGCCCTATATACCCTATCAGTAACAGACCCCAAAGACCTCATCTCTGCTTATTGTTTGATTTCATACCTTTTGCATGCCTAAATTGGGAGTTTAGAATTCAGTTTTCTTTTTGTTACTTCCTAAATTACTTTTACTCATTTTAAACTTTTTGAACGTTTGCAATCAATCCACTTGCTTCACAGTGGAGCCCATGAAGCCCTAAGACCTGAAAACACTGGCACAGCATTAAACGATCAATGAATTCTCTTTGTCTTGCTTTTTCAGAGTGGAGGTCAATATGGCAGATGCTGTGACATTTAGTAGCAGTTACATTGAAACATTAATAACACCTTTTCTGCATTTTTCCTTTTCTGCAGTTTGTAATTTCGTTTAGCAATTATATGATTACAAAGGAAAACTGCATGTCCAGCCCACATCAGTCCAGTCAAGATAGAAGATAATTGCTTACACAAAACAATCTTGACAGCTTGTGCTTCACAGCAGTTTTCCTTGTACGTTTAAAGAGAACAAATTGCAGTCTGCAGCTCAGCATTGAATTTGCCAATAATATTAGCAGTGTAAAGAAAGCTGTTTGCCATTGCTCAGTAGTATTGTTTGCCTGTTCCTAGACTTGTTCAGTCTCAAGTAAAAGCAATGAAACATTGCCAGAAGGAAGAACGCCATGCAGGCCTTTGAGACACAAATATTCCAAAAGCAAGGAGGTTTGTTTGAAGTCCCCTTATGGAAATATAGAGAGACAGTGCTGCCAAGGAGACACTGCTGATTTGTGAGCAGAGCAGGAGACTGGGCCTATGGCTGAAGAAACACTTCCCCTGAAAAACCTATTTGATTCCTCTTGGCTTCAGCAGAAATGAATGGATCTGACCTCTCAGCAGGGCACTGCCTTCTGGCCCATCATGTCACTGCTCAATCTTTCATTCTTCAAGGTCATCAAATGCATTTACACATTTACAAGTAATATACTTGGTACAAGGATATTCCCCACTCTCATGAGTGAAAGCATTTTTTTGAGTTTTGGGCTTCTTTCCCATTTAAGATGGCATCAGAGTCATCTGACTCTTGAATGGCTGAGGATTCCTCATAATGAAGAAAAATAAGCCAGCTTGGGAACTACCAGCTGTAGGCAAACCAAGTGCAAATGAAGAGATCTGAACCTATTAAAAGTAAATAAATTTTCCAGTGGCAGTTTGCTGTTAAAGTATAAACCATGAGCCTAGTAGTGCTTCTACAGCAGACACTTGAGCTCCAGGCATGCCTTTCCACCTAGAAAATCCAAGCAAGAGAAGGAAACATGATCCCATTCCCCCTTGAGGTACCTGCTCACTCCAGAGAGGCTAAAAGAGACCTCTGAAAGATCAGTGCACTGATGTCAGCCATAGGTATCCTCTTCTCGTTGCATCTCACTCTGGTTTTGATCCAGACTCAGTCAGATCTCAGTAGTAGGATGGTCATTCTCAGCAGAACCATGCCTGAGCTCTAGGCATGCTCTGGGGCAGCTGGCTGGCCTCAGAGGCAGCCCTGGGCACTGCCAGCAGCCGGTGCTCCCGCTCACAGCCGGCAGGCAGGCACAGCCCCATGTGCACGCAGTCCTGCCCTCGCTGTCGCTCCTGGCGGTGCTTTCTGCTGGCAGTGCTTGTGGCTGGCTCTTCCCACTGGCCAGGGCTGGTGCTGGCTGCCCTGCTAATTGCCCTTGGCTAGTTGTTCCAACAAGGTTTGTTCCCAAGTAATCTTTCCCACCACCCATTTGCTGCTTTCCTTGTTGATTTCCTGGCTGCTGCCCTGGTTTGCAGAGAGGCTCTCACAACAACCCCTGCAGTGATCCAACATGCAAAACCTAGACTCCTCACTCCAGAACCAGAGAAAAACCCATCAGGCTTTCATCCTCTGAAAACAAACACTGTCCAGCACCTTCTTTCCTCAGTGTGAAGAATAGTGCCATGTTTTGTACCTCTTTAAAATCTGATTGTTTGTAAACAAATGGTCCCCCCCAAAAAATCAAATTATATTCTCACTTCATCCTATTCCATTAGCCTCTTCCAGACTCATTCCTTTAACTTTTGAACACATACTAGCCAAGGGTACCTCTCTCACAGTAATCAGGGTGTCTCCTCTACAATAAAATCAGCAGACTTATACTGACAGTGTCATTGCCAGCATTACTTTTGGTGACTTAGCTTTGATCAGTATTTTTATGTTGTTATGCTCTTCTTCTAACATTTTTCATCACTGCAACATCCTTAAATAAAGAGCATTATATTTGTGCAAAACATTACCAGAATTACGAATTACACATCTCTCATTCAGATAACAGTTGAAGGCTTTCTTCTAAGTGGGAGCTAAATTTCTTTTCCAGATTCAAAAAACAGAGGCTAAACCTTTCTTTCCTTCGAAGTTTTCAACATCTTTTTCAAAGTACAAGTCACTAGAGAGTGGACTCTCCAGCTACTTCAGCTGAGTATCAAAACTTGTAATGGGAGTGTCTTCTTTTATCTGTGAGATAAAGAGAAAAATGGGCAGAATTCTACACAGAATTTCACAATAGATCTTAAAAAGCTAAACTTTATGTCCAGACCACAAGAGGAAACAGAATGAATCACAGCAAAACTCTGGTAAGAGGCTAACAGTTTGCAGAAAACATGTACATCACTAAACACTAACTAATCTGTCAGGCGTATCAAGGAAAATCAAAACTTATTGTAACATGTGCAAATAAGGAGCTGATAAAAGTGTTGAACAGTGTTTGACATGGAACAGCCCACTGGGGAATTTCCATGAGAAACACATCCATTTGGTAACAATTCCCCATCAACAAATACTTTTTGGAATCTGCCAGCTCTTAAATTTAGTGTGTGCTATACTCACATTTTAGCTACCATGATGCTGAACCAAGTGACTTTGCAGGAATAAACCTATGCTAAAATGGAATGATTATGTTTATTAACCTATATATGACTTCCTGAAAAACCAAAATAGTAGAAAATCTTTTTTTACAAAATCATTTATAGTGTGTTGACCCAGACTGGATGCCACATGCCCACCAAAGCTGCTCTGTCACTCCCCTCCACAAGTGAACAGGAGAAAATATAACAAACATTACTGAGTTGAGATAAGGACCAGGGAGAGATCACTCACCAAATATCATCACAGACAAAACAGACTTAAATGGGGAAAAAAGTTGAATTTATTACTAATCAAAATCAAAGCAGAATAAAGAGAAATAAAGCAAATCTTGGAAAAACATCTTCCCCCCATTCCTCCCTCCTTCTCAGCTCTACCTCCTCCCCTTCAGAGTTGCAGGGAGACAGGGAATGAGGGTTACACAGTTCATCACAGGTTGTTTCTGCTGCTGCTCAGGGAGAGGAGTCCTTCCCCTGCTATGCCGAGGGGTTCTTCCCATGGGAGACAGTTCTTCATGAACTTCTCCAATGTGAGTCCATCCCATGGGCTGCAGATCTTCATGAACTGCTCCAGTGTGGCTCCCTTTCCTCATGCTGCAGTCCTTCAGGAACAGGCTGCTCCTGCATGGATCCCCCACAAGTCCTGCCAGCAAACCTGCTCCAGCCTGGACCTTTCTCTCCAAGGGTCCCTGCCAGGAGCAATTTCCCCACAGGTTCACAACCCCCTTTCAGGCACTCACCTCTCCTGGTGTGGATGGATTCTCCATGGTCTCAGGGGCACAGCTGCCTCACCCTGGGCTGCACCAGGGGCTGCAGGGCAATCTCTGCTCTGGCACCTGGAGCATCTCCTGCCCCTCCTTCCTCACTGACCTGGGTGGCTGCAGGGCTGTTTCACATATTCTCACCCCAGTCTTCTCTGGCTGCAATTACTTCTGTGCAATAAACTTTTTGTTTCTCTTCTAAAATATGTTTCCTGGAGCTGGCTGGAATTAGTTCTGCTGGACACTGGGGAAGCTTCTGGCAGCTTCTTAGAGAAGACACCTCATATAGACCCAGCTACCAAACCTGGCCATGCAAAAGCAATGCACACATTGACTGGCATTTGTGTATTACATAATCCTTTACCTGTTGATCTTGTTTCTGTTTTATTTTTGTTTTGTCTGGCAGTGGAAGTTTCCTGGGTTAAATTTTAAACTGAAACACGGGAAGAAAATTAAAAATTCTTTTAAAAATGACAGAGGAGAAAAAAAGCATTGGCAGAATCTGTATATCAATCTTTACAGAGGATGTTCAATATCAACACCACTCTTTGTTAAAGATGGTTTAACAGTAAGAAAATTAATAATACTTCAGTCAGAGGGCAAATTTTTTCAAAGAAAGGTCAGGACAATCATGTGTCATCAGAGAAGTAAGTTGTGTTACTGTTTTGCTGGAGACAGTTCCATCATTCATTATCTGTTCTACTTTTGATATAAATGGAACAAATTTTTTTTAATATGATTCAGATTTTTCAATGTATGTTAATGTGATTTTTAACCTATCCAAAAAGGTGAATTTTTCCATATGTAACGAAAACATCTTTAGCACTGATTGAGTGTTAATTATGAGACTCTGAGGGTATGAAAAGAGTTTATGATTATTTATCAGAGAATCACTGAATGCCCTGGGCTGGAAGGAACCTTACAGATTGGCTAGTTCCATCCCCTCTGCCATGGCCAGGGATGCCAGCTGCTAGGTCAGGTTTCTCAAGGCCCCATTCAAACTTGTTTTGAGCACTTCCAGACACGGGACAATCCCAGCTTCTCTGAGCAACCTGTTCCAGTGCTTCACCACCCTCTGGGTAAAGAATTTCTTCCTAATACTTAATCTAACCCTGCTCTCTCTAAGTTCAAAATCATTGCGCCTTGTCCTGTCACAGTCTTCCCACACAAAAAAAAAACCTCTCCCTTCTTTCTCTAAGCCTCTTTTAGGTTCTGTAAGGCTGCAGTGAGGTCTCCCCAAAAGCCTTATTTTCTCCAGGCTGAAAAATTCCAGCCCCCTCAGCCTATCTTTGTAGGAGATATCCCCCATCCCTCACATATTGAGCTCCTGGGAAGTGGTAGTGTTGCTCTGGGAACAGTTTCTAAGGAGTTTGATGCAATACAAAGCCAGAAAGGTGAAAATATTGATGTAGACATTTTCCTGTGCAACATTCAATATTTAATTTAATTTCAATATTTGGCTTGAATATTAACTATTTAAATTAAGTAATTAAATAGTTTCTCTGGATTTCAAGTATTATGGCCTTAGTGACTTCCATGGGAAAAAAAACAGCATTAAAATTATTTACAGCTTTTTACAAAGTTATAGAAAAAAAGAATGGTAGAGACAATATTAGAAACTTTGTTATGTACAATCCCAAGAGATTTTGACTGAAAATTTGGACAGTTCAGATTATAATTCCTACACATATCATTATTTGCCTTTTTTCCCCAGGAGATGATAACATTCTTAAAACCAAATAAGAAACTACATAATGAAGCAGGAGTTAATTGTGTTCTTATACAAATTTAGAAAATAAATATATTGTCTCCTTATGCCATTTGGGGGGGGGAGGGACATTTGTTTGTTTTTTTTTCCTCAGGGCCCTTCAGTTACTGGATATCTTCTGTCCAGTTCCCATTTCTGTTTTGGGAATCTCCCAGAAGGGCAAAAAGAGATGTTGGTATATTCAAGAAGACCACAGCCATTCCAGGTGAACAGTAAGTGCAGGAAGGTGAGGTGTCTTTTCCAAGGGCAAAGCAGAATTCAGCTCTTGTCTGTTGTACAGTTGTGATCACCAAAGATACTTCACCCATCAAGCAAAAATGAGATGTACTGGACAGATAGCTGTGGATCACTGATAAAATCCATAAAAATTTAGGTATATGGATAATATAATATAAATCAAATAAATTCCTTACAACATGTAGCGACACAAACAAACTTTCCTCAAAGCCAACTATTTTTTCCTTCCCGGATAGGATACTGATGCTGCTGTTATGAACAATTAACATGAGAGTTTTGAAAAACAAAGATTTATAAAAATGTGGTAGGAGATGAAACTTAAAACCCCTTACAGTTCATGTGATTTGATGTCTGAGTAGTGAGTCTATATTCATAGTGCTAGAGGATTATAGAGGGAAAATATCCTGGCTTGTTAACACCTGATCAGAGGGATTCACATCAGACTGATAAAATAAAAAAGGGGGATTTTTTAAAGTGCTGGAAGTTGATGGAGTGTTTTGTTACTGATACTCTCATTCTCAGCAAGACTAACAGTATTTGTGCAATCTAATTATAGGGGAAATTGGATATGAAATGTTATCATATCTTTAATGGAGGACTCAGGATGAGTTAGTGGAAGTTTAAAGAGGCAGGGCAGGAAAATGTTGATTAGTAGCACTCATGTGACTTGGAAGTTTTGAGTCCTTACATTTAGGAAATAAAAACTTTAAAAATAGTTTAACAAAGGTGTGAGGCTCACTGGAGTTGTTATTGCTCCCTTTTCTTACAGAAAATACTTAGAGGAGCACTGAGCGAGAATGGTCAGAGGAAGGTTCCCATCCAGACTTTGGAAAAGACACCGTGCTTGCCTTGCTCTGGGACTCCAGGCACCATCCTGGATGTCAGAACAGCACCCACAGAAACCCGGACATTTGGTGATACCTCAGCCATCTGGGCAGTTCAGCATTTTAGGTGATACTTCACTCAGAGGAAGGGAAAACCAGACAAAAATCTGCTCAAACTCCAAGTGGTACTGCCTCATCTATAGCACTGTGTCCTCTCTGGGAGCTTCTGTGTCCCATCCAGCTGGTTAGATCCACCTGGGGCATGCTGAACACTTGCACAGTGCATGTGGGTCGGGGTGTGGGAGCTGGGAGGAGGATGGAGTGTCATATCAATGCCAGGGGGAGTGAGCCCTCCTTGGAGGGAGAGCTGCCTGCACGCTGCCCGGCCCTGACCTCGCCACAAACTTTATAGATTTCCCACAGTCAAGCTGAGGACTCCTTGTAATCTGGGAGAGCAGAAATCTGGGAGGTGTGAGGAAGAACAGAAGATCCAGTACTGGGCTTGGAAGGTAACTTTGGGGGCTCCACATCCTCCTGGAAAATGTTGCTCCTGCACCAGAGAGGAGCAGGGCTGTC
This sequence comes from Irena cyanogastra, assembly GCA_013397155.1. Taxonomy (NCBI): domain Eukaryota; kingdom Metazoa; phylum Chordata; class Aves; order Passeriformes; family Irenidae; genus Irena; species Irena cyanogastra. Next base: position 1,852,925 of record VWZV01017164.1, on the reverse strand, counting down.
CCCTCTTGTCTCTGGTGGCATGGTGTGGTTCATGCACTCCACACAGCTGGACCCATCTCATGAGCCCCATCCAGCCAGGGGAAACCTTTCAATGTTCCAGTGCAGAAGACTTCTAGGTCTGGCCAGTCTGCTTGACATCCAGATCCATAGCAATGGACTCTGCATCTCTCTCTGGGCAAACTCTTCTCTGGGAGTGTTTAATAAGCCCCTCAGTCATCCTGCAGCAGTGGTGATAATGTTATTGTTGACTCACCACAGGAACTGTAATTGCTGTGTCAATCTAACACTTTGTAGATAAGATCAAGATATTATGACAAGATATTAAAATCACCTGAGGCTGTGGAAGGATTTATATATAAGTATATATATATATATATATAGGGAGAGAGAGAGAGGGACAGAGAGAGATGTATGTTGATTTCAAAGACCATCTAAATCTGTGGAGAGTTTCCTATTTATCACCATTAGTTTTAGTTTAAACCCTGTGGGACTGACATTTAAGGGAGCAAGCAGCTGGGCAGGGACTCCAGAGACAGTTGACCAGTTTACACAACAGTTTTTTCCATTTGCTTCTTAATGACCTCAGACACCTCTCCCTATGACTCAGTTTCCCCATCTGCAAAGGGGGTAAACCTGACCCTCCTGGGAGAAGGATGAAAATCTAGACAGAAGAGGTGAGACGAGCTGGGTATTCTTATTTTGCACATAGTAATAAGAGAAGAAATTAAAAATAAAAGATGAGAAACTTAATCCATTTGAGTAAATATATTTCCTTCTGGTAAGGAAGCTGACCTCTCAGAAGAACTTGTTAGCTATTACCAGAAAATTTCTCAGCAGCAGCTGCAGAGATTAGTAATCTGCAGCTACCCAGAACTCAAATCTATACTGTCTGTATTCCCAGTGTGCCACTATCAAATTCCTGTTAATCACTCAGTTAGTGCAACGGTGGTAGCTAGGGCTGATTCCCAGCCTCAGACCCTGCCCTTGGTGAACATAAAAAGCAAAACTCTCCTTGCCACTCCTTCAGGAAGCAGATTGAGACAGGGCTCAGCTAGAAATCATGCTGGAAAAAGTCTGGGCTCTAATCTAATCAATGGAAGCTCTCCTCACCTCTACAAAGCCAGGGGTTAGCCCTGTATCCAAAAATAAATATCAAGGATTTTCCAGTGCGTATCTGTGACTTTTTAAGAACGGGCCTGGATGGGCTTCCTCCAAGCAGCAGCAGCCCGGCAGCGGCGTTCCCGAGCCCCACACGGAATGCGCGCACCAGGCTTGCAGCTCTTGCACTCCCTCGGTCCTGCCACAGAGCTGCTGACCTCAGAAGTGTGCTGTACAACATTTCTTAGCTATGGCCAAGCTAAGGGTTGCTTGGCTGGAGGGTGTTTTGGCAGATAGTGCAGCCACATGCTTTGAATAACCGAATTAACTGAATCTCACGTGCTCAGTTATATTTCTGTTGGTTTCTACAGCTACTGGGACAGCACAGGGGAGGACATGAGCTCCAGCCACATAGCTGGAAATGCAGAGGAAGACATGGGATTCAGTAATACCTCAGCTCTGCATAGTCCAGTAACAGGAGTCCTTTGGCACATGAATCTTCCATTAAGCACATTTTTGGAATCAGGCTGATGGTCAGGGAGCGGTTTGTGTTTGCTTGATAGATTTACAATAGGACCTCATTGGCCTTCTGCTCTGTGTTTATCTGGCTCTTGTTTCTAGCTAAGCATTCAAAGCAATACTCTTGGGCTTTAACTGCATGAGAATCAAACCTGATAAAGTCGAACGGCTAAAATTTGAACATCTTTCCTAGGAGTCTATGAATCCTTGGAGATAGGAAGGAATTCTTGTCACTGAGATAATACAGACACTCAGGCTGGCCAAAGCATCAAAGTGAGTGTCCATGCGCTGCCACTGAATGCTGGAATTTGGGGTGATTTTTTCTGTCGAAAGAGATGCAAAATACAGCTCTTTATGTAAATCAGGATACTCCTTAAAATACCCACAGCCCTCTGTTACCAGCACAGACAAGGTCAGTGGCCAGAAAAATGCAAATGGAAATGAAAAGCATCAGAAGCAAGGCGACAGTAGGGTTCAGGGAATTTCAGAGGAAGGGTGGGCATCCACAGTGCAAGTCACCACAGCTGATATATAGGGGTGCAAGGAAAGATCATCACAGATGCCAGTAATGAAAGCAGATGGGGATGCGACATAACGCTGACTTCCCAATACATCACTGACTAATTAAATGACCAACACCATAAAGATGATTTTTACTATGAAAATCTACAGGTGTTTAAAGACTTCAAAGACAGTAAACTCATTTTGTAGATGACAAATATTAACAAATCACTCAATTAAGAGCCCCGTAACCCTCCACTCAAATTTAAAGCTCCTCGCCCTAAGTTACATAATGAATTGCCATGGTGTATTGTGAAACTTTCTCCTTATTTCAATCAGGAGATATTTTCTTCTCCAGTTTCAGTAGTAATAATCATGGCTTTGCTTTCTTTATGGCAGCCTTAATCACAAACAGTGGAGTACAAAAGAAACATACCCAATATATGTCAGTGAAAATAATGGTAAGATTTAGCCATTTCGTATTTGTTCTTGAAAGAAATAAACACAATTGTAAAGCTAAGTGGTTTGAGGTCTTTTTTTTCTTGTCCAAGGCTTTTACATTGCTTTTTATCTTTAAAAAAAAAATGACTAATAAAAATAGCTTTTCCTGCCTTCTAGCCACAGATGCAAGCCACATTACACATTACAAAATTGTCTAATGTTGATGCAATTGCTGATCATAGTTGTGTTGGTCATTTTAAGGAACCAGACCCACAACTTTGATTAAGAGTCACTGAATCTGCCAATTCTAAACACAAATTCAGCCTTTGTCACTTTATGCTGGAAGTGTGGCTCAGGAAACCACCTCAATATCCTTGTCTACTCATTTATGTGGCTTTTATGAATGGAAACCAGAGATCTGGGGTATGGGTTATAGTGGGGTGGTTTGGTTGTGGTTTGGTTTTATTCTAAACAGAATACTGCTTTTTCTACTGTGGATGTTTATGTGATTTTTATATAGCCTGAATTCATTCAGATTAGGTCAGGGCATTCTGAATTAGTCTGTAAACTGACCAAAACAAAATTACAGAGAGATTCAAGAACCACACTTTGGTACCCTTCCATGTGTATTTTGTGCAGATAAACATCATCTAAGAGAAGGACAACCAGCTTCCACAGAATTGCAATATCTCTTACTAAATACAGAATCTGTGATTCTTATAGCCTGGCTTAATTTATAGAAAATTATGAATTTCCATGTTATTTTTCAGTTATTTATTTCTCCATTGTCAAGCATTTTATTTTTTTATTGTTGACATCTGAAATTGAATCCACATCTGTTTAGCAAAAAACAGCTACTTTCTTTCAAACTGTCTGTCTATAGGACTTGCACCCCATTGTGCAAGTTATGGTGTATTTCACACAAAAAGACAAGCTTTATCAGTTTGCCAGAAAAAAGAGCTATTCAGCTATATGAAGGAGCTTATCTAAAAAATACAAATACTAATCTCTAACTAGACTGCTGCAATCTGCTCTCCTTCATATCTTCTTGTGTATTCGAATACACATTTACACAGAGGAAGGCATCTCTCAGGTGATCTTCTCTTCCCTTCTTGTTGCTCTAAATCAGAACCAGCCAGTGTTCAGCCTGGCCATTTTCACATGGGAAGCAGGATACAAGTCAGAGATTTATCAGCTGTGCCCCACTGGCATTTGGGAATATCAGATAGTTTATGTAACAATTATGCAGTGTTTTAGTTAAACTGGTTCAGTTCTTAATGAAGCAGATTTGGCTGCTGTGAAAGCCAATGCTGAGGGTATGAAGGATAAGCTTCTTCTCATTTAGCTGCCTAAGAATTAGGCACTTTAACTGATCACTCCAGATTCCTCATGAAATAGTTATCTAAGCAACCTCAGGAAGGGATGAACAGCCACGGTCAGTGCCTATGTTTCTCTGTTGAAAAGTGAGAGAATCTAAGTGACCATCTTGAGCTCAGTATCTAATACTTAGATACACAATCATCACAGAGGTGAACTGAAGCATGGGAAGTATATGCAAAAACTACTTAGCAGCTTTTAAAATGATAATTATATAAGCAGCACAAAAGAGATCTGACCAGATAGATATTGAAATTATCACTCTTCTGTAAATCTGTATCTCAAAATTGTTAGAACCAAAAATCTAAGAAAAGATGTTAAAAATAAGTGTGATAGGTGTATATTTAGACATCTAAAGAAAGGGTAAGGATTTTTTAAGTGTGTCTACTGAGAAGAGCCATATGGGCTTAAGGGGAGCTACTAGCATTTGGTGTTTTTGAAATGACGCCACGTGTTGAAAGCTTTAAACTGACAGGGAAATCTACTTTATGTCATTACTTTTCTTATCATTGATTTTTTTCCTGAAGTTTTTTTATTATCCACAACAAAATGATCCTTTTTTTTTCTTTACATTTTTTTATAATAGAATTAAAGGGCAGTGTTTAGATGTCCTGAAATCTTGCCTCTGATGAGACACACAGCCCAGGTATTCACACTTACAATTGGACAGGCAATTCCTCAGCATCACTACACTGCCAAGGAGCCAAAATTCACCATGCAAACACTAGCACGTGCCCAGAAACACCCCAGCCTGCAGTCACCATAACTTAATTTTGCCTTTATTTATCTGCAGACTCTGAACTCCGCAAGAATTTGCAGGAGCACCTTGAACAAGTATGTGTGCCCTGAACAGGCCTAATATTCTGACAGCAAGGGAGGACATCACCTGGAAGGCAGCTGGTGGAAGTGGGAATAGGCCCTATCTCACCAACCCCTTGAGTAATATTGGAGTTTTCACTTGAAAATCTCAGAAACCATAATGGATGATTTTTGTCTGCTTCAAGTCGCTGACACAGAACAGCCCTTGCAAGGAAGAACACAAAACATGTTAAATGTGTGTGTCAGAGAATCATATAATGAATAACCTTGAAAAGAGAAAGACTGCTACGATCATTGTGTCCTCCTTTCCATGTGTGGGCATATACCTGTGTGGCAGTGGCAGCATTTATGGTCTGTGTGGAAGTGAACTGATGTTTAGAGATGTTTTGCTGGGCTTCTTCAGAGCAAACAGGGCAAGTAGAGGATGAAGAAACACATTCAGTGCTCTTTAGCTGCCAAGTGATTAAAAATGGTAGATCTATCCCAGCAGATGGTAGATGCCTGTCCCAAGAAGCACCACCTATACCAGAGCTGCTTCTGAAAGTGTGACTCTGGAAATACCTCGGAAGATGGAGGCTCCTGGGGAGCCTTTTGGTCTTATCGCGCATACAGAGAATTGTCTGCAATTACAGAGAGGAAAATTTTTCTGTTCTTGATACTGCTAAAGGCTTAGATCTCTTAAACCATAGCCAGTGACAGGAACCAGTCTAACTTGGGTGATAAAACTCTGCACTGCAAGAAAAATGCCAAAACAACAAGAACTACATTCTTAAGACTAAAAATTAAAAATAAAATATAAAAGTGTAGACAGAGAGAGATATTTGCCACCTCCTAAGAAGATTTTTAAATCAAAGAGGGACACTGTGATTAGATTATGGCCACAGAATGACAACAACTCAACTTTCTCTTTGAACTCAGAGAGGCTCCCAGGATGAAGTGGTGTTCAAAGACAATTCCTTTGCATGAATAATATGGGGGAGGGTTTAATTACCACCTCCTCTCATTCTTCATCTTCTCTAGCCAGAAAGCTCAGGTTTCAGCAGTTTTGTTTCTCACTGACACTGTGGCAGACTGGGGGGAGGGAGAGGAGGGTGGAAATACTGCAAGGCTGGGAAAAAAGGGAAGCAGCCAGTGAGCTGTAGCAAAAAGAACAGAAAATAAAAGAAAAGGACACTGCCTCATTCATACATAAACCAGTAAAAAAAAAAGTAAAAAAAAAAGAGTAAAATTAAAATAAAAGAAAGAAAACACTCACCCACTGATATTATAAATCTCTGGAAAGGGTAGTGTCAGAAATCACAACTCTAGTGCAAAACAATCCTGTATCTCAAAATTCATCTCACTTGAAAGTGTTACATTATAGCTGTAAAGCAACCACGGAGCATCTGAAACCTGGTTTCACTCTGGCTGTCAGCTTAAGTAGGGCTACAAAAATGCAGACCAAGAATGAGAAAATCCTAGTGTTTGCCTGTGTAAATAAAGACTGAATTCACGTTGCCTTTTTGTTGTCTCTTATCCCCTTTTTAATGGATGCAGTATTAAGCACTGATAATGTTATTGGCCAGTAGCACCAGACAGAGTGAGTGCCACAAATGTGAGTCTGTTTTTAACAGATTTCAAATATTTTCAAATACAATTGATTTCAGCTCATAAAATATTCACAGCTTAGATCAAAGGTAAGAAACGCTGTTAGTTAATATTAGTGATAGTTTACAATCAGCCATGCTGTCACTTGCCTCTGCAGATCTCTAAATATCTGCAATAAGAGTGCCCTCTCTGGACAGAGGAGTAAGCCCTCCACACACAATGCAGAGAAAGGGATCTGCTGTGTTTCCTCACTCGAACAGTGAGGGTCTGGCATGTTTCTTACTGAAAGCTGTCCCTGTGACACTCAGGGGAGAATCACCTCTCGCTGTTCTCTGCCCAGCTCCTTTGCCATCCGGGGAGCTCTGCGATGCCGTGTCCCCGACGCAGGAGCCGCACTCCCTTCCTGACGTGAACTTTCCCTGTGAGTCAGTTGGAACCAATTACTGTGTTGTGCAAACCTCACGTTAGGCAATAGCAGCTGTGTGAGGAAGCAGATTCCTCCCAGGTTGCTCCATTTCCAGTGGTTTCTGACTAACTGTCCATGCCAGGTGACGATGGGACACCCCAGCACCAGGGAAAGGCTTCTCTTGCTCTCCTCCAGCCTGTCTTGGGTGGAGGTGAAAGGGAGCAGAGCAGGAAGTTAAGAGTGCACTTGGCTGGGTCCACCCAACCCAAGGGCACCCAAGGACACCTGGGACCTGGAGGAAAGAATCATCCCATGCCTGATGTCTGAATTAGCAAATAGATTCAGCCTAGAGTGTGAAAACCACTCTCAGGACCTCGTTCTGAGCTCAGGTTTTTACATTCCATCTTCTCCTGTGCTAAACAGCAATGGGCTTTCCTAGAAAAGAGCTCCAGCAGCTTGGCCTGCTGAGCAGAGGTCATATGAAGGCTCAGCATACGGACATAGAAGGTTTTGGCAAGGCATAAAGTGCTGGAGCCCTGCCACTGTGGGGAAGTGCTCCTCCAAACCTCCAGGATTTACGTAGACACCTACGTGGGCCAAGTCAGAGGCAGCCCCACAGGTGCTCATACAGTCAAGAAACACAAGCAGAAAGAGAACTGACACCTAAGCATAGTCTCAGGGCTATTTATACCCTGTGGAGAAGCCTGTGAGTCTCTTTTGTGGCACGTACAATAAGACAAGCCTAACCCTGCACCACATAAGGTGCTGCTTGGGTGATTATCCCCAACAAGAGGGTGAAAGGGAAATGGAGAATACTCAGTGGGGCTCCTGGTTTCTGTAGGAACAGAAGAAGACAGAAAACAAGAAAAAAACATTTTAAAAAACCCTTTTAGACTTTGCTTCCATGAGCTGTTCCTCTCTGTTTCTGAGAAAGAACAAGAGATGAGCAAGTGTAACATGTCAGCACGAAGTAGCTCCACGCACCTCCACACCTTGGGGAATTTGGTTCCTGACTTAATTTACCAAAACAATGCCCAGTTGCTGAGGGGTTTGATCAGCCACCCAGAAGATGACGAAACAAATGACCCCAGATGAGATGGGGGCTCCCCACAGCAGACACATGATAAGGATTCAGAGCACCGTGCAGCCCTGCCCTCCCTGCTGCAGCCAGCTCAAGCAGCCCACACCACGGCTGAGCTGCTTTGGGGGAGACCAGCTCCTGGGAGAGAGAAGATAAAAAAAGAGACATGGATAGATCATCCAAGATTAATGATGGAAAAAAAGTGAAAATACTTGTAAGAGGAAGCTTTCACTATGCCAGAATCATTATTAATCGCCTGCAACTCCCTGTGACTAAGAGTTGTTAAATTTCATTGGCATTTTAAAATGTAGATATTCCATTACAAAGGCAAAAACCAGCTAAGATATTGGGATATGAAAGGGACATTAACTGCAATGGGCACTTCTAATTCATTTTTTAAGATTATGTTTTAAATTAATTTTTTAAGATCTTTTTTTTATGTTGTCTGTTTAACTTCTGGCAAGTTCTTTTTACCTCCTCTATTTTAACTTTTTTTTTCTAATTTGTCAGCGTTTTTTAACTCCATGCCAGTTTCTGTGAAATTAATAAGAGTGATAGAGAAATTTCCAAAATATTAAGGTATTTCAAGCACTGGCTGAATCAGTGTCCAAAAGATGACTAAAATAAATTTCCTTAACTGAGATCAGCAGAGCCGCAACCCTTAGCAGACGTCACAGAAGCAAAACTTGACAGGAAGCAAGTCTAGATGGTCACAGCATCATTTGCTTTGATACAAAACTGTATTTATAGAACTATCTTTTTCAATTTTTGTGACCTTTTCTCTTCAGGGTCTTCTTCACGGGTAAATCTAATGTAGCATCATTGCTTTGCACAGAACACCATCTTTTGAATAACATAAGACAAATATTTGGGCAGAGAAAGTCTGGTATTCAGGTTTCCCATCTGTTCATCTATAAATGGAGACCATGGAGACAAGCCTTTTGCCTAAGGGGGATGATATCACAATGGGCACTACCAGGCTGCTTATACACCCCATATTCCAAACTCAGGTATTCCCAACAGCTCTCAGCTGAAAGACCACTCTGCTTTTGAGGGCAGAACTGGCACTGGAGTTGTAGAGGGCTGACAAGGCACCAGCACATGGAAAACCATTTGCAACTCTTTGTTGGGTTGGCAATGGACAAAAGCTTAGAGGAGCAAAGGGCTGAAACCTCCCTCTGAGGCCACAGACACCCACACACGAGTTACCATCACTCCAAGCCTCCTCAGCTCTCATGTGCACCTGTAAACTCCCTTTGAGCATGCAGGTGGGGGTTTCTGATGTCTTTGGCAGCTTGGATAGGGAACATGCAATTCTGCCTCCTGAATCTTCAAGCTTGCCTTAGGCTTGCACCGATTGTCTGAAATGGAGTAAAGGGGCACAAATTCACCTCTTACAAGGCAAACAGTGACAGTTCATTGAAACACATGGCCATGTACTTCCCCTGGAAGAGAAAGGCTAGAGCAGCTCAGCAAATTCAAAGGCAGGATGCAAGATAAAGGCAGCTTTGAGAAGGAGCTGAGGTTTTGGTTTTCCATTGCTCCATTCTAAAAATAACAATCAAACCTCAGGAAGGGGTGAGGTGGTACCCTGTTTTTACGGACTGTGAGTGTTGGTGCACAGATGCTATTGGAAGTGTCCCTAGCTGAGGCCTGGACTTGAGCTCGAGTCCCTCGGGAATGGCTTTGTAGTTTTGAGGAAGCAGTAAAAATGTTACAGGTCTCTTCAATGACTGGTGTTCTCCTGCCTTCACAAATCACCTCAATACTTTCACCCACATTTCTTGAATACAAGAAACTATTAACATGCCCATATTTTCTTTTGTCATGAGGAATTGTAACTAAAGGATAGATACAAATTCCTGCTGTCCCGAGTAACAGGAGAGAGAAAGCCTTGGTACATTCATCAGCTGGGGACACCAAAGAGTGAATCTAGGGAAAAGCCACCAGCTGCTGAGCCAGAGCACTAGGAGGAGGCAGGCTGTAGGTTCAAAGGACTCAGCAGATGTGTCTGGAAGGGAAGTGGGGAAAGAAGTGTCTGTTGGCTGTCACCACTGTTGGACCAGAATGCAAAGGGCATTGGCAAAATTTTCTCTTGTTCTTTAGAGGACAGAGATTTATGAGAAGGTGTTCCCAAGATTTCTCTGTCTCTCCTCAGGATGAGTCTCCTTCCAGCAAGGAGTACAACTTGCAACAATGAAGAAAATCCCTGATCTTCAAAGGGCTGCAGCACATAGCCATAATGCTGTCATAGCAAGGACATAGCCCCATCTATACAGGCAAGATCAAACAGCATCCTGCAGAGTCAGGATGCTATTGCATTACAACATGATTCTTCCCCATGACAGGTTTGGCCAAAAGCCAGGCAATGAATTGGGTCTGCTAGAGTGAATGGACTTGGGGTCTTAGACAGCAGTTGAGATTTATGCTGCTGCTGTTGCAGAAATCAAATCAAGACGCTGCTCCCCAGCACTACAGGCTTACCCAGCCATCTGCAGACCAATGGTGTGAAATCTGTGCCTTGTGTCATCGCTGTAGCTAAACATCTTGTGTTTTTCTTTCAAAAAATGTGTTCATTGAGTTCATTGTTAATAATAATTGATACCAGTTCATACTAATCTTCAGAAAATGTGGGAAGGAAAATCCTTTGAGAATATCCCTAGGAGAGCCCATCAAGGGATCATGCTGTGCTCTCATTTTCTAATGTAACTGCCCATTCAGTGGTGGCATGATAGGAAGTGGCATAGTTCTTTTTAGTGGCACTTTGCTGTTTTAATGAAAGGTGATCAGCAGGACGTAGCAACCTGAAGTACCAAGCAACACTACAAAATCCAGAGATTTTTGTGAAGAGATTTTATCTGTTCTTCTTCATACATCTGTACCTTTGATTTTGGTCTTAAAGTCACAGATATACTTAACATTCCTTGCAATATGCAGGACAAATCCATCAGTACTGTGGATTAGAGAGCGGAGAGTGAGAGAAATGAGCCTGAGAAAAGGCTTGGTGACTCTTGCAGGACTAGCAGAGGCACTGAGACCCTTAATGCATCTATGTTAAAGGGGCTTGTGTCTGCTGTAAGCTCTTTGTTTCTTGCATGTAAGATTGTGGATGCTGGAATTTATGATGCATACTCATCTGAGTCACAGAATATGATAAGCTCAAACCCATTGCAAAAAGAAGAAAAAAAATCACCAATATTGCTAAGGCATTTGCACAAAAACATAGATTAGCATGGCCTGAATGAGTGTGTTTGACTGGGTAAAGTGATAGGTTGCAAGATCTTAAGCTGCTGTAACATAATTCCGAGCAATCATATGCCTAATATGTTATCAGTCTGTGTTTATTCTAGTAAATGAAATTAATTAGAGTCTATCCACTGGTTCTGAAAGATCATGTTAAGGTTTGTGTTCTCATGACCGGACTGGAGCCTGAAGCTCATCCTCCCTGGCTTAGGACAGTAGGGACAGCCTGACCTGCTGTCAGGCTGGAAAAAGAAAAACGAAAAAAGAAAAAACAAACAAAAAAACCCCAAAAGACAAAACAAACAAACAAACCAACCAAACAAACAAAAAAACAAACAAAAAAAAATCTTTCTTGACCTCAGAAAGCTAAAACCTCTGCAGGTGACATGAAATGTTATGGGAGGACACAGGCCTCTCTAGCAGGTACTTTCAGACAAGGGATTTTTTAAGTATCAAGTCCAGAAGGACCCAGAGTTTCAGAGAGATAGCTGATAGAGGATGACATGTTTTACCACTGGTCACAGAATATGAGTGTTTGCAAAATCACTGTTTAAATAATGGTTTAATGGTGGACTTGGCAGTGCTGGGTTAACAGTTGGGCTTAGAGATCCTTTCCAACCCAAATGATTCTATTTATTTATTATGCCAAATTGTGTGTTTGCCTGCACAATCCATCGTGTAATAAAATCAGTAGCGTAAGTTATGTTTAGCATCTAGAAACAGGCATGACAGGAGCACCAGAGTTACTTTAACAGCCAGATCACTGTGTGTCCTCCAGCCACAGTGAGGAAAATCCACTCACTGAAACACAGGAAGATGCAATGGAGGGATGTCTCTTTAGCCTCTCAACTCCTTTAAGAGTCAGTCCACATCATAACGCAACAGCTCTCAATTACTCCAGGAAGATGCTGACTTTCTAGAAACATCTTGGAAAACCCATCCAGTCTTTACACCACTCCCCCCTGCCAGGGATGCTGCTCCCTGCCTGGAGGTCAGAGGCACAGTGGCTGCCTGTAGTGGGGACAGTGGGTAGCAAGGCTCACAGCTCTCCCTGACAGATGTACATGGAAGTTCATGTTTTCTCATGGCATTGCTTCCATGCTGGTACCCAGACAATTTCCACTTCCCAGCAGCAGAAAGACTTTCCCCCACAAAGGCCAGAGAGCTGATGTCACTTCAGAGCACAGCAAGCAGCAGCAGGAGAAGCTGAACCCCACATCAGGGCACATTAATATTCCCAGACAGATCTCTGTCAATGGGCTGGTAGCTCTGATGTGTCTGTCACCTTGCCCTGTGGCTTTGGTCAGGGAAAGACTTCATTGTCAAGGCTTTGGTCTGACAACAGGCATAAAGCTGTGTTTTTGAAATCTGCCCTCATAACCAGAACAGAAAACATGTTCAGTGAAAGATCAGAAGAGCCAGGAATCAGCAGGGTCTGCAGACTGTCACTGCTCACATGTTTGCTTTGTTATCAGCACATACATTCAAAAGCACGTTTGTCAAAGGGCTGTGTCTGTGTCAGTTGCCTGTGCAAATCAAATCGTAGCAGAAGGCAAGAAAAGTGTTTGCCTGTGATGCAATCTCACCTGCTTTGTGTTCAAGCTGCTGGAGGTCATTAGTACTCTCTGATACTTCTTATTTGTAAGCAGCCCTCCTCTCTTCAGGTTCATTTCCTGCTCCACAATACGACACTGCCAGATATTTTCACACATTCTGGGTGGTTTTTTTGGGTAACATGGAGCAAAAATCTTCAGCTACTGATGCCTACCATCTAACAACCTCAGCTGTTGTGTGCTGCAAGCCAGTATTCAACCCAGACCATATGCCAAGAAAATCCATGAAGGACAAAGAGCTCCACAAAATGGAACCTGCACCTTTCATAAAGCCTAAGTGTACATGCCAGGCAAGAAACAATTTGGACTGGGAAAAAATCCAGACTCCTGGGGCAGGAATTGATTGCTAGTGTTGTCATAAAAGGTGCTGGGCTCCACCTTGAGATGCACCCTTCCTTGGTAAACTATGTATGTCACAGCCACATTTCCACACAGCCACGCTGCTCAGCAGCCAGCCTGGAGGTGCACCACACAAGTATTAATTTCACTCTTGATTTTTAGCTACTTTTGATGAAAAATGTGTCATTAACTGAGAGTCAATGCTCCAATGTGGGATTTCCAGAGAAAGGAATAAGAGATACACATATCCTCTGATTTCTGGTGAATTCTCACACAACACAGACAGAAAATGGGCCTCTAACCTGTGTGTGTGAGTGCAGCTGCATTCCTTGAGGTCTCCTGGGGCAGTTGTACTCAGATGCCTGCAGGATGGTGACCCATCTCTCATGGAGCTGGTGACAGTAGGGAGGGCCTATCAATTTGGTCATATTCACTTTCCTAATGCTAATCTGCAATATGTGTTTTTTAGAGCATCCTAAAAATGAATAAAAGGGGTGTCCTATGCCCCTGCCTAAATCTCATACACTCTAGGAAAGCCTCATTCACTCTTTTTTTATTTCAGTTAATGAAAATTTCATTCCAAAGGAAATTTAAAGTCAATGAAAATTTGTATTTAATGTCAATTATTTTAAAATTTTATTATTGTTGTCATTATTGTTCTTGTCATTATAAAAAATAAGCACCTTAGAGGTCCCCATGCCTTTGTTCCCATGTGGTGGCCGGGAATTGCACTGCCTCTATTGGCATCACTGTTGGGAGGACAACTGCAAACACCAGGGACCAGGGCAATGCTGCAAGCAGGCTGTGACTGGCTGCACCGCTTCAGGGCTCTGCCCAGGAAGAAGGGAGATTAATAAAGGCAACTACCTCCAACCAGGCGTGGAGGCTTCTAAAAACCACTATGCTGGCATGTGTAAAACCCATTACTCATTCCAGTTTCTCCATCTGAAAGGGTCTGAGAATGTAGAGGAGTATTTCCCCATCCTGTGAGCAGCCCACTGGAGATGAGAGCCCAGGCATTCTTCCCAGGGGACCTGGTCCACCTTCAGGGATAGCCAGTCAGACTCTCCAGACTGGTCAAAGTCAGCCCTGCCAGGAGCTTGGCAGCAATGAAATCGTGTGGATGAACATGTGCCAAACCCCAAGCTGCCTGGCTCTGGCCAGTGTAATTCACCAGCAGAGTCATTGTGTATAGATCTACCTTTAATTGCATGTGCTCTTTGTTTCATGTGGTGTTATCTGTGGATCCTACAGAATATAATGCTTCTACTTTAAGATTGAGACATTCTAAACTGGACTCTCACTACTGTCACATTAGACTATAGGCATGTGATTAAGTCATTTCTCTTAAATTAGACTTCACAAAAGAAACCTCTAACTGACCTGCTTTTCCTTCTGCTCCATGCTGGTTGCACATTAAAATCCATTACTTCAAACCATCCTGACAGGCATTTTTGCTGACAGTCACAGTCCATTCTAGCCAAGAGTTCTGGACACATCCAAATGTGCATGACTTGTTTCTAGTCTAAACCTGCCTGTTATTAACTTCTAACTTGCTTCAAGTCATGGTTTTCTCTGCTATATTAAAAAGAAATTGTTGGAAAGTTTCAAGTTTGCAGGAGTTATTTAATTTTAAAAACTAATGGTTTTCTCTGGACCCTATAAATCTTTGCATATAAATAACCTTGGATTAAATTCCCAGAACACTGAAAGCTTCTAAAATGGCTCTATATATGGTGAAAACAACCACAGAGTGTTAGGTCTGTCTGCATCCAGTCTTCATAAGCCTTAAACCGCCCATGATATTTATATTAAAATCTGCAATCTCAGTTATCATAAAAACATAATTTAGGACATGATTCTGCTTTCACTTACACCCATATGGGTTTCTGTAACTCTTCCACTTCCAGCAGATTTTGCTACATGTGAAAAGAGGTGTGGAACACACCTGACATGTCAGTCTGGTTGTCGATAGCTCCATGGAATTTAGAGGTGGAAGGAACTGCTAGATCACTTTGTCTGACCCGCCTGTTATGGAAATCCATTCAGTTATTCTTGCACTGGGCCTAATAAATTTCACTGAACTAAAATGTAGCTTCCAAAAAAGCATCCAGAGTATTTCAAAACATAGGAATCCACCACTCCCCTTCATCGTTCAGATAACTGTTTAAAGAAAGCTTGCTATGAAATGTGCCTTCTGTCTAGCATGAATACATCTACCTTCCAGTTTTAGCTTTTCACTGTTACATGACAAAGACCCTAATTTTCTCTCATTTTCTTACCTGAAGACAACTATGCATTGCAAAGAGTCTGCTTCTTGCTTTTCGTTTTGATAAGCCCTGCACAATAGCTGATCTGCAGTAAAAGGGTGTGTGTAAATCCTTACCTTAGAGGCAATGCAAGATAAGAGCCCTCAGCGCCGGTGGGCTCAGCCACCTCAGCAGCGTCACAGCTGAGGGACCAGACCTGTCCCTGTCTTCCTGGCAGCAATGCTCCTGGAGAGGCTGTTTAGGGCAGTGCTGCTCTCTGCTAGCTCTCACTGCCTGCTGCCTTCCACTCGAGAGCAGCCCCGTTCCCTACGCCCTGCACTGCCCGTCCACACATGCACGGAGGAAACGGCCACGGTGCTGTGCAGCTGCCTTCAGCACAGGCCACTGAAGGGATCAGCGAAGCACTGCCAACTCTGCCCGTCCAAGCATGTGTGTATGGGGGTGAGTATTCACATATTTAAGGGTGACAGGAAAGGAGAGAGAGGAAAAATGCACATGGAGCCATGCCCTCAGGGTAAAAGTGAGTACTCAATAGTTGCTGAAGAGTGGCTTACATGCTATCAATTCATCCACTAATTTACTCTGCAGTAACCAATTTATTTAACCATAGTCTATGCTAATCTCCCCCAAAATATATTTTGTCTGACCTCTCTCAAACAAACCAATTGCCTCATTAGAAGATTAAGTCAAATTAGTTCATTACAATTATTCTTTATGGTTGGTGACAATCTATGCCTGTGGACAGTGACAACCAAGAACTCCCTTCTCCTCACTACTGGTGACTATAAATCACAATTAGGAGACAAGATTGTTTGATAATGGTAACCATGTAGACATAACGTATAAATGTAGATGTGATATACTTCTAATGAAACACATCTACATCTGGTTTCTACAGCACTGCGTGGATTGGCATTAATCATATCCTCCTACTTTTAATTCCTCCCTGGTAGGCAAACCTAACTTCCCGACCTACATTATCCCACTTGCCCTGACAGTGTGATCACACAACATGAGCTATGGCTGAGAAGGAAATAGCTATAGACATGAGAGACTCACCACTCCCATTATGTCATTTTCTAAAGCAAAGTTTTGGTGTGATTTAAGGCTGCCTATTGCTGCACCAAGATTTGTGCCTCATCTACTGTCTCTTGATCCCTGTTCAAACCTAAGGAGCGTGGGATTAAACCAGTGGGACACTGTATTTCCAGAGTAATGTTAGTACTCATCAGTAGAGGAGATATGCAATCTTCAAATGTAACTATTAAAAGGTGTAACTATTAACAAAAAACAAATAACCAAACAAAAAAGCTATTTCATTTATAACAAATGCTCACTGGAAAAAATTAATCTGTAACATTTAGTTATTAACCAAACCAAACAAACTCATCCTCCCCCTGAAACCTCATTTCAGAAATTATCCGGGATGTGAAGTCCCCTGTTCAGGACATACGTATCCCTGAATCATGACAAGGCCACCAAGTGCCCAAGAAACACAAACGAGGCTGGCAGCAACAGTTCCCCAAGGCACAGTGCTGAGAGTAGCCGTGGACGGATGGACTAGGGCCACCTGTGCCAATCCTCTCTTACCTCTGACAGTGCCAGAGAAAGTCTGATGCCAGGAAATCACACCTTAGGACTCACACAGACATCAAGGACTTGGTTATGTGTACGACAGTAGCAGAGCTTGCTGGGGTAGCCCCATAGCCTGGCTAAATGACAAACATTCATCGTTCATCAGGAACTGGAGTGATAGGACAGGGAGCAACGGGTACAAATTGAAAGAGGGGAAATTTAGGTTACATATTTTGAAGAAGTTTTTCACTATGAGGGTGGTGAGGCACTGGAACAGGTTGCCCATGGAGATTGTGGATGTCCCAACCCTGTCAGTGTTCAAAGCCAGGCTGGATGGGGCTCTGAGCAACCTGGTCTAGTGGAAGGTGTCCCTGCCCATGGTAGGGCAGGCTGGGACTAGATGATCTTTAAGGAACATTCCAACCCTGAACATTCTGTGAATGTGTGATCATGTTATAAGCCTGGCTTACACCAGATAGATGGCTATTAGGGTGGCTCCTGTGGAGAGGGGGATCAAGTAGCCCTCTTGACACCTTTCTGCTCTCTGCCCGTTTGCAGCAGACAGTGCCGTATGTCCCTCGCCTGATGACAGAGGTGTGCAGGGCTCTGTGCCTAAAGATTTTGTGATGCAGATTTGGAGGTGATTGCAGTATGGGAATGGAGCTGCCATGGGAGGAAGGTCTGAGAGGGAGGAACACCTGAAAGCCCGGATAGACTCTATGCTTGCGAAGTCATGCTGTACTTTCAAGGACACTCTAAACCATCAAAAGCCAGATTGTTGCCAAAGTAGTTGTTTTGCCTTCATCCAGCCCAAATTATTTCTTACTTTATTGCTGCTCCCTCTCCCCAGACAACTTATTTCTAACATAGGTCAGTTCTCCTGACATAGGAAAATGGACAGTGAGGAGGAGGGTGAAACAGTTGCTTTCCCTGGCAATGCCAGGTTAAAACTGCCCACAAAACTCTGGCTTAAACTGTCATCAGATTTGTTATTTGAGACAGATTGATCGTTCAAGGAGCTCGGCTTCAATGCGCATCCTAAAGTCAGTCTTCCCGTGGCACACCTGTAAATGTAACCACTTCCCCAAAGCAGGTACTCAAAAAATCTCCAGCCTAGGTACCCACCGACTTTAAACTATTTACTGGACACGAGAAGCCCCAAGAGTGCTCTGGAGCTTTCCCACACCAGAAGGTAACGAGGGGCGATAACTCGGCGAAGAGTCATCTCCGGATTTCCCAACGGTGTCTGGAGACGGTTCCCTTTGCGGGCTCGACGCCCCAAAGCGGCGACCTCTGTGGTCCTTGAGCAAACAGCACGGGGGAAGGGGAAGCTGATCCCCGCCATCCTCCCCCGCGGGTCCCCGCCAGGGCACGGCGGCCGCGGCAGCGCCAGCCCGGCCCCGCCGCGGCCCCGAGCCCCGCGCTGGGGCTCCCGCGGGCTCCGCCGCTCAACAGTGCCACCCAGTGTCTCGTTCCTGTCGCTTGCCGTGGAAACGGGAACTCGAAAGCGGGGAAACCCGCCTTGGAAGCGGAGCGGAGTCACAAGGAGCGAGTGAAAGCGGCCGGCAAGCGGCAATGGGGTGTGCTGCGAGCTGCTGGTGCCCCTGGCCAACCGGGAACCATCGACAGAATTAACACTTCTGATTTATAACGAAGCAAGGCCAAAAAAACACCCCAAAACCAAACCAATCCAAAACACCAAAACAAAGCCCGCACCATAATTTTCCAGTTTTTAAATGGCCTAACATGTTTCCCGGCTTGTTTTAACACAAGCGGCGTGGGTATGAATATCAGTGGGAGCTTCCTTGGGTATTTACTACAACAAATCTTCCCGAGAGTGAACGGGTAAAGCAGGATTGAAAACTGCGAAGTTCATCCATTCATAGACGCAATTCCTTTATTAATAAAAACCAGCAGCAGCAAAAGCTGTCCCAGCCGAATAGTGGCTGTGGGAGGGACGAATCCCACACCCCGAGCCCAAGGATGCAGGGAGTGGGGAAGGTGGGGGGTTCCCCCAACTGCGGGGCATGAAGAGGAAACCAGTTGGTGGCAACATATGTGTATTGTATTTCTCTGAAAAAATTTGCAACTTGGCTAATTAAATTCCTGGCGCTGAACTGGTCCTTGGCTGAGATCGCGGCAATTGGGAGGGCTGAGGTTTTTTTTTTTCCTCCTTACAGGAGTTCCCTCCTTCTTCCCATCCTCCGCCTATTAAAACAAGTCAAGTCTCCCTTGTTAAAAGACCCCATAACGTGGAAGAGGCAGAAAAGCAGCAGCAGCAGCAGGAAAGAAAAAGACGTCTGGAAAATATTACCCGTTTGCTGCTGCTGCTGCTGAGAAACCTCATTGAAACAGTTACTCGGGCAGCAAGGTATCACCAAAGAGACTTTATCTGATGCTGATCTCTCAAACTTTCAGACGCTGCCTTGCAACTTCTCCAGGCTCCTGGCTAGCCGGGTTTGAAATAAGATCTTCAGCTTCGACCACGAGAAACTAACTCCTAATTTATTATTTCTAACTTTTTTAATTATTATTATTATTATTATTATTATTACTATTATTTGGGGACAAAAATCCCACAACTTTGAGCTAGAAACTGAAGCAGAGAGAGACAAATACACGATAATTGTGAAAACACGTGGGGAGAAAATGAATAGGACTGAATAGCCTTACACGATTTTTTTTATTATTTTCATTTTTAATTATTTTTTTTTATTTCTGAGCGTCTTAATAAGTCCCTGAAAAGTGCGATTTGTTCTTTTACCTCAAACTTGGAAACTATTCAGCGGGAGCAACGGTACGTGAGACCACACAGTTGGCTGGAGCCTCTCTATGACCAAAGGACAGAAGGACAAACAAGGTAGGTGATTTATGATTATGCTTCTGTCAGCTCAAGAGCAGAAGACCCCCTCCTCCCATCCCCACTATTCAAGGCAGGAAAGCTGGAACAGATCCCCAAAATACGAGTGGGGCTGGGGGAGGATCTTACCGGCTCCTACGCTACACCTATTTCAGCAATGAATAGAACCGCCGTGAGGATGAATGAGGTTTTCAGCTTTAACCCCTCCTCCGTGTAATCCGTTTAAGACATTGCTGAGCTTCAAGATCTGGGGGANGGATCCCCCGGCCCCGCCCGGTGACGCCGCCGCTCCGCCCCGTTGGCCGCGGCGCCGGGCCGGGGTTCCCCCGCTCCGTGTGCAGCCCGCGGCCAGTGCGGGGCCCGGCGCCTCCTGCCCGGCTGCAGAGCTCTCTGTCCCCAGCAGCCCTGCTCGGCACCTCGGAGCGGCGGTTCGTGTCTCGGGCGCGGCCGAGAGCCAGCCCGTCAGAGCCTCGCCAGACTCCATAGCGATGCTGGCAGAAGGGGGCATTGGCCCATGGGAGAGAATTTACCCCATTTCTTTGCCCCGAGAGGATCCCACTGTAGTACAGCACTCCTGATGGGCATTGCCTTAGTCNACTTGGAAACTATTCAGCGGGAGCAACGGTACGTGAGACCACACAGTTGGCTGGAGCCTCTCTATGACCAAAGGACAGAAGGACAAACAAGGTAGGTGATTTATGATTATGCTTCTGTCAGCTCAAGAGCAGAAGACCCCCTCCTCCCATCCCCACTATTCAAGGCAGGAAAGCTGGAACAGATCCCCAAAATACGAGTGGGGCTGGGGGAGGATCTTACCGGCTCCTACGCTACACCTATTTCAGCAATGAATAGAACCGCCGTGAGGATGAATGAGGTTTTCAGCTTTAACCCCTCCTCCGTGTAATCCGTTTAAGACATTGCTGAGCTTCAAGATCTGGGGGAAAAAAACCAAACTCAAAAAACCAAAAAAAGCCAACCGCCCCATAAACCCTCTGAAATCAGAATAAAATCGAGCACAGGCTGGGCAGCCGCTCCGCTGATCGCAGCGGTGAAGGCGAGACCTGCTCAGAGCCCAGTCCGGGTTCCCTCCGGCCGCCCCTCGCCTTTGCATCCAGGGCCGGGCGGGGACGGAGGGCGGGCAGGGACTGAGGGAAGGCAGGCGAGGCGGCGGGCGTGGGGCTGACGTCCCGCCTCGGACAGCGCTGCCGAGCCGCCCGGGCGCCGNTCTTTGCCCCGAGAGGATCCCACTGTAGTACAGCACTCCTGATGGGCATTGCCTTAGTCTAGAGAAGACAGAGAGGGGATCTCATTAATGGATACAAATATCGCAAAGGCGAGTGCCAAGAGGAATGGTGCCAGACTCTTTTCACTGGTGCCCAGTGACAGGACAAGGAGCAAAGGCCTTAAACAAAAGCACAAAAGTTTCACCTCAACAGGAGGAAGAACTTCTTCACTTTGAGGATGGCAGGGCACCAAACAGGCTGCCCAGAGAGGTTGTGGAGTCTCCCTCTCTGGAGACATTCCAAACCCACCTGGCCATGTTCTTGTGTCACCTGCTCTAGGTGACCATACCTGGGCAGGGAGGTTGGAATCCACAATGTTCACAGGTCCCTTCTAACCCTACGGGTGCTGTGATTCTGCAGGGCTGCAGTGACCCCACATCTCTTAGGGTGCAGCTGCTTCTCCATGTTTCGCTCAGCTTCACAGTCTTCTGCCTTTGAGATCATTTTTCCCTTGGCACCCATGCACTTTTTTGAAAGCACACATTGTGTGTAACATGGGTGCCTTGGGGGTTCTTCTGGGGACTAGATAAGAGTAATAAATCTTTCTTACCCTTCATCCAAGCGTAGAAAAATCTGGGTCAAGGTTTTCCCAAGTAGGAAGAGCTGCTCTATTGGATTCAGTGGAGTTTCCCAGGCAGGTTCTCTTGAAAAAACACAAGTCTTCATATTTGTGGCATCAAAGCACATTTGCTTCATTTTTTTTGCTATTCAAGATTAGCATATAGAGCAGCAAAGTATTCCTAACCAGCAACCAGAAAACATTTCTAAACTAGATTTTTGTTTAACCACAATCCAAAATATATGAGTAGAAATATGATTTACTTCTTGTTTTGTTTCTTGGAGCATTTGTCTGGGGATTTTTTTTTTGGTTGGTTTTCTTTCTTTTCTTTTTTTTTTTTTGGCGGGGGGGTTAGTTTAACAACTAATGTACATTAGGGTCAAATCCAACTTGCAGCCACAGAATTCATTCCACATTGGTTACTCACACCTGTAAGAGATGAAATTTGAGCAGTTTAGTGGGAAACATACACTGAAAAAATAGGAGATTGTTGATTTGCTGATCAAAGCCTGTGCATACAGATAGAGTTTGCCCTCATCAGTAATCCTGTTCTTTACTTTTAATTTAACCTCAGAGTTAACTTTAGTCTTATGTGAGCCCTTTTCAGAAGATCAATAGCATAACAAAATCTGGAAGTTATAAATAACCAAAGGTTCCAGATATGGTAATTGTGCTGTAAGAAAGGTGTACAATGGAACACAACTTTTCACTTTCCTCTCTGCAGGCTGTAAAATAGAAGAGGGAGTCTGGACAGTTATCTTATGCTTGTGATTAATATGTACCTAAAATCATTTGTACTCCAATGATATATAATTAAATTTGACACCAAAATGAGGCTAATAATGAATCTAAATATTGTCTGAGAAATTGTGAGCCTCAAACACCATGTGCTCCCAGAGAGTGTGTATATAGGCCCAGATACAGTGTGTGCAGGCACTCAGACACACTGGTGTCCTTGAAGCAGCTCCTCTGTGGCAGCCAGTGCTATTATTCTCATTAGTAAGGAAGTGGGTATTAAGGCTTATAAAGATCACATTCTTCCTTTGGTTGTCTGCAGAACAGCCCTTGGTGGCTGTATGCACTTGAAGCTGTGTGTGCTGGCTTTTATGGTGCCCACCTCACTGACCTCAGGCATCCTGCTGAGTTAGAGTTGCATATTTGTTACAGACAAATCCCCACAGACTGTACCTTCAGGTGAATATAGGCAAGGAAAACAGCAAGCTGTGTGTTGGTTTTTGTTGGAGTTTTTTGACTAAAAACAGTTGTATGGAACTAGAGAACAGGTGGATCTCATATAGCCCCAAGAAGTGTAACCTAAGCCTTATGAAGGGTTTTATAGACCTCCAAAAATTTCTTGCATGATCATGATTCCCATTTTACAGGTGAGGAAGCTGTGACAGAGAGAGGTGAATTCACTTATCTAAGGTCATCCAACAGGTGAATGACAACACTAGGAAGCAAATTCAAATTGTCAAGGCCCTCATCCACTCTTAGATTCCCTAATGTAAGAAACTTAGTGGTTAAGCATTGACATATCCAAGAACCTTCATAAGGGAGGTTAATCTCTACAATAAATTTGTCAAAAATATATTTGCATTTTTATCTCGAGTGTCCCAGAAATAGTAGCTTTTCAGACAAAGATCTTTTATGCCTTTACTACAGAACTGCAAGATAAATTATCCACTGATTTACCTCTTCAGCAAAATATCTAAGTGCACACTTATCTTTAATGACACACTTACATGCTTTGCTGAATTCAAAGCCTCAGCACTAAGGTTGAATAGATATTCAAGAATTCAGCTTCCATACAGGCACATAAACATTAGATGTTTTCAAAGGTTTTCTGTGCTCAGCACTTCTGGTTTCCACAAAGGTTCCAGACAAATCTGATCTGCAGATCTCATATGTGAGGTTGATTTGCATTATCAATTTGTTTTCAATGAGGAGGTGCTATCGAAGCTGCTGCTACAAGTGTCCCCCCTTCAATGAGATTGCTTGAGTTTCTATTGCAAAGCAATAACTGGACACCCAAATGGGATTCCTCTTGAATGAAACTAATTGCAAGGTGTACCTCTGGAGGACACTTTTCAGGTTTTTAGTCCATTGAGTCTGACTATACGTAGTTGAGTAAAGCACAAAAATGTGTGGAGGGTGGAGTTAGGCCCTCAGCACCAGGTGTTCCTCTTTGCAGATCTGTTCGTGTGCTATTGCACTATTTGCTGACGTAACCACAGCCCTCGATGTCTAGGGAGAGGCACAGCTCTTTGTAACCTTTAAAAGTGAAGGGGACTGTGGTGGGTTGACCCTGGATGGCTTGGTTATCAACACCTTCCCAGCTACCAATACAAAGTAGGGAACTTGGAGGGCTATGGGAAAAAATAATTCCATCTCAGCCAGGCCCAGTACAGGGACAAAATAAGCACACTTGTGATCAAACCTTTATTACTGCCTCCTGGATAGACATTGGCTTTTGCAACTCATGGTTAGGGCTTTTCTAAATGTCTTCAGATGTTTGGAAGTATTAAGTGATAATTCTTTCAAACAACCTTCCAAATCATTACATATTAGGTATAAACTTTCTGTGTCTCCCTATTTCTTTTTCATCTTCTGAGGAAAAGCTACCCAGAATTACTATGTGGCAACATTTGGGTGTTGCACATGAGAGGGGATTTCTGAAAGAGATGATGTAGTGAGATGCATCCCATGTGTTATAAGCAAACATGACTTCAGTTTAACCTCCATCAGGTTGACCCCTGTCACTGGTTCCATGTCCTGTATCAATAGATGCCAGGCACCACCTGATTGCTTCCTTTGTCCTCATAGGGGCTACACAACCGAGGGTGCAGAATTGAACAGGCTGCAGATAATATTGATACCTTCTGCACGTTGGTTTTCTGGTTATCCATTTGCCCCTATAAAGTATTAGTAACAAAATAAGCTTTTTCTTTCTCTTTGCCTTCTGACTTCGTAAAGGGGTGAACTATCTTCAGGCCCTGTTACTCTCAGAGGTGCATGAAAGCTGATTAATAGCCATGTGGATGGACTTTGCCACAGGATTCTGGAGGAAGAAAAATTGGTACTTTACCATGGAGGTCACCAGTGTTCTTTGCTGAGTAAAGACCCAGTTCAAAACAAGTATAAGAATCTTCTGAATTTCAGTCAAGTGTATAGGTTTTACAAAAGTAAAATGTATGTACCACAACTACAGTAAATGCTAGCCTAAATGTTTTTCAGAATAGAGAGAACTGAAGCATATTTTTCTATTTTCTTCTAATTTGAGATCTTAAGGCATTATTCAGTCTGAGAAAGGAGTGTGATCTCTAGTGCTACAGTTAATACCCCAATATTAGATGTACTGTGTAAGTATCAGTCATTTGTTAACCTGATGTTTTTCATGAAAGCATTGATAGAATACTACAACTTTTAATTATGCCAGTTGTTAATAATGCAGAGTAAATTCACCTTCCTCACAAAGGAGAAATACTCTTTTTGTGTATATATTTGGCTTTATCAGGATGCCAAGAGACACAGTGCCGAACAGTTCACCGTGTGGACTCTGATGTCAGGTACATGCAAGAGTTCATTTCTTGGTCATGCTTTCCATAGGAGCCTCCAAAGAAAGGCACTCCTTGCCTGCTACTGTACAGTCACTACAAGGCACATATATACTTGGCACTGCTTTGTGAATCAAAATGTGTGACTGAATCAGCAACAGCCTACACAGCATTAGGATTTAGCATATGGCTTTCACACCTCACTTCTGCTGGATGGGCTGGTGAGCACTGCTCAGCTCCATCCCTGAAAGGAAAGAGTTGCAACGTCATGACAACAAATTGCTCAGTAGTAGACTTTGAAGGTTCTTTACATTCACTCACCTTGTGTATGCAAGCCTTTGGTCTGCTTGCTGGAAGCTGTGTAAAACTCATTCTGGGTTCAGCACTACGGGGTTAGGCGAAGGTGCCTGTAAGGGATTTAGGTGCCCAAATTGCAGGATAGAATTATTATATTTCACTGTGTCAGGCCAGGCTAAATGCTCGTAACAGGACTGTATGATCTGAAAGATGCAGCTGCTGCCTAGCCTCAGTATTAGTATTTGACTCAGCAGTTCATTTTTGGTCCCAGACTTGTACAAGCATAATTTCCTTTTAACTTCTTGGCTTAATTTTTGGAGGTGGGTGGAGAGTTTTTGGCTTCTTTGCCATTGTTTGGGCATGTTAAATTTGATAAAGATCATTTCTGCTGGGCAAGCTATCAATACCTCGTGTTAAATCTTAAGAATATTGAGCAACTTTTCCAGTTCCTCTGAGATTCAGTCAATTAAAAGACTATACATAAACCCCTCAATTTTATGTACAAAGGGGAAAGTTTCTTTGATGAAATCCAGGAATTTAGATCAAAACACTGTTTATTTTCCTAAGGTTGACAGAGAAAGAGAAAAATAAGTGTTGTTTTATTAACACCAGAAATTAATTTCTTGATCTTAAAAGACTGTATTTTTGCAATGGAGAGGATCTGTGCTGTAATGACAAAATCAGAGAATTTGGGGTTTATTTTTCCTTTTGAGCAGAAGCACTTCATAGGTAGAGAAAAACAATAGCAAATTAATGTAAAAGATGCCTGCTACAGTATATAGTCATTCAAATGTAGCCACTCCAGATCTTAATGTAAATCCTGTTTATTTCAGCCATATAATTCTTAACATAAGCAGACTTTAGGACCCGAAATGGGAATGCAGAGTACAAGTGTGCTATTAATGAGACATTTACCTTGATGTTTGTGACATTTTGCATGCTTGAGGGATTAGTAAACACACTGGCTATTTTACTTCTAAGTAATCTAGGGGGGATCCATTACTTAATCTGTTTTCTAAAGCAAGTCTATTTTGGGCACTGAATTTCAATTCACCTATAGTGGTGGTAAGCATAAGCTGTCTTTTATTAGGCATCTTTATGACCCCTGCTGTGAAAGATTTTCAGACAGGCCAGAACAGGGAGGGTCCCTTTTGCTGGTGGATGATTACAACACCTGTCAGAGCCCAGCCTTAAGTATTCAAGGAAGTCCTGGAGCTAGGATCCGATTTCTTTAACAGAACCTCCAAATATACATTTAAGAGGCTTCCTCCTGTCTTGAAATTTAAGACCCTAAATAGCCAGTGGAAAAAGACAAAGTCTTTGTAACCTCAAACTTCATGCTTGCCTAATTTATTTTTATGTTGCAAGTGATTGTGTGTTGATTTTTTTGCTCCAAGCCTGTAACTTTTCAGACATCTGTATAGTTGATGACAGCTATGCTTCTGTGTCTTGGTAGTAATTTTTCAAGGAAGAGTTAAAAACATATATGATGTAAGGAAGACCTGTTCCAACTTCAGCTTTGGCCGACAGATGGTGAAACAAACATGAGCAACAGATGAGTGAGATGATAACAGCAGGGAAAATATGAATAATAACAAGAAAACACAAATATTAAATCCATTACTCTGAGAGGACCTAATTCTGCAAAACATGCAAGCATGAGCTTTATTGACTTGCAACACACTTGCTGGATTAGCCTTAAACAGACATAATCTGTTTTATGTCCTTCACATAAAATGCATCTATTCACAGAAAATGTTGTCATTAACTTCTAACAATTCTGAGAAAGCTGTTGCATTAAATGGGTAATATGATTGTCAGAAAAGGTATTAGGTACCGATAGATTTCACCTGCCTTCCTGCCTGCCTGCCCATCCTGTTTGATTTGTTTTGAGAATGCCAGAGCACCCTCCATGCTAGCCGGTTGCTCCATAGCCCAGAGTTTAGGTTAGATTTTACAGCCAGGTAAGCTAAATACGTAGAAGTAGTCAGAATCAGCTGATGTCCTAGAGAATTTCTGAGTTCAGGGTGGAGTGTTGGCTCTGTTAAATTTATGCACATTTTTGCCACAAACTTAATCCCAGTTGAGCTTTAGCCCCTATACACACATGCTTACGTGTGCATGTATCTATGTACACAACTATATGAATAATACATTTTTTCAGTGGTATTGAGAAGACCTTTTAAAGCAGATGTCTGATTGTATAAATATAAATTATAAATATAGTCAGACATCTGTTTAAAAAATTATAAATACATTCAGGCATCTGTTTTAAGAATGTCTTTCCAATATTTTTGCAAACATAACTAAGCGACAGAAACAATTCAGGGTGGGATACAGTTGTGACAGGGATGGGGGATGAGGAGGGCTGCCCAGACATTCAGCTGTTCTGCTCTCCTGTGACTGTATGAAGTGAATGGTGGCCCAAAAGCCCCTTCTCCAACCTCCTCAGGATAATATGACAGAGTGTCTTATCCAGCCAGCCCAGGCTGCCAAAATAAGATCCTGACACAGATAGCACCTTCTGTGAGGGCACTGTGAATAGCAGAAAACACCTCTGCTACATTAAGTCTGTTTGGATCATACTTTACATGGAGGAAGTACTGCAAAGAGATGCCCAGTTGAGCAAGGGGATGCAGTGAGTCTGTGAGCTAGAAGCTCAGGGTGTATCTGTTGAAGCTGAGATCTGTCTTGCAGCCACGTGCACCCCTCATGATGTCTTATATCAGCAAGTGGTGGCTCTGCTAATGGTTTCCCTACTTCTTTGCAGATGTATTGTGAGAGGTTTATATGTATCCTGAGAATACTTGGAACCACACTCTTCGGGGTGTCCCTCCTGCTGGGAATCACCGCTGCTTACATTGTGGGCTACCAGTTCATCCAAACAGACAACTACTACTTCTCCTTTGGACTCTATGGTGCTATCCTGGCATCGCATCTCATCATCCAAAGCCTGTTTGCCTACCTAGAGCACAGGAAAATGAAACGGTCGCTAGAGACTCCAATCAAACTGAACAAAACAGTTGCCCTTTGTATTGCTGCCTATCAAGAAGATCCTGACTACTTAAGAAAATGTTTACTTTCTGTAAAAAGATTGACCTACCCTGGAATTAAAGTTGTTATGGTCATTGATGGGAACTCAGAAGACGACGTTTACATGATGGACATTTTCACTGAAATCATGGGTAGGGACAGTTGTGCCACTTATATCTGGAGTAATAACTTCCACGACAAAGGTCCGGGTGAGACAGATGAGTCTCACAGAGAGAGCATGCAACACGTATCTCAGCTGGTCCTGTCCAACAAAAGTGTTTGCATCATGCAGAAATGGGGTGGAAAAAGAGAAGTAATGTACACAGCATTCAAAGCACTGGGGAGAAGCGTGGATTATGTACAGGTAGGTATTAGAGCACCAGGTCAGTGCCAATTCAAACACACTTTGAAAGAAAGCAGCTTTTGTATATTTTGTGCAGCATGTTAGAGGCCATCCTAGTCCCTGATGAACACAGTGCTCCTTTCAGTCTGTTTGGAAACAGCTTGACCATTAAGGGTATTTTGCTGCCTTTTAAAATGGCCAGTCTATCTGAGACTGTTTAAAATCTGTGCACCAGCTACTGGAGAAATCTGAAATCTTTCCCTTGCCTTCAGTACTGCCCCCTCATCCAAATGGTTTTGCTTCAGACAAAGCCAGTGACCTCCTGAAAGTCCCATCTCTGCTCCTGTGGGTGAAGGTCTCGGGTAAGGCTTTATTTTCTGAGTTAGTTAGCAGCCCCATACACGAGCAGACAGACAGGTATTTGGTCTCACTAGGGAATATCTTGGAGAAGTGGTGAAGTCTGTAAAAAAGATGGGGATATATTTTAAAGGCTTTGAAGGCCATGTGTAGTATTCAATAAAAGGGTCTATGTGTAGATTTGAAAGAAAATTTCTTCAGCTAAAGCCTGAAGGAGCTTTTGCTTCATCACTTACAGCTGCATTACCTCACTCACTGCAACTTGGCCTTTAAGGCCCTTGTGACACACTACTCACTTAAAAATGAATTAGGCTGGGTCCTCTCTCCCTGTTTCCAAAGCAGCAGAGGCACATTTCTTTCCAGCTGCCTTGGATCCCCTGAAAGATTGTCTGTGTTTTTGCCTTACTTACATGGAAGCATTCCTCACTCCTGCAAACAGCCCTGCTGACTGTGGGAAGGGGAAAGGGTCATGTGTGGAAGAAGGAGGGTGGGATCAGATACTCTGGCTGGACACTGAGAACCTTTCCTTAGAAATCTAGGCCAAGAAGGCTCATTTGACTAATTTCACTGAATAGGAGATGATTTTCCTAATGAACCACCCTCGGTTCTTCCCAGCTTCTCCCACACTCAGAGCATCCAGCAGTCTCCTGCAGTGGAGCAGCAGCTCCCCACGAGGTGCTCTCTGCTGGCTCGGGGCTGCTGCATGGCTGAGCCACATGTGTTTCTGGGGCCTGTGCCCAGCCTTGTGTGGGTGTGTGTGCACGCTCTGCACAGCACAGCATCCACGTGCAGTGTCCTAGGGATCTGGAGAGGCTGCCAGTAGCTGGGCTGAGACCAGCGAGTCTTCAGTGCACAGGAGGGGCAGAAGCTGAAGAGTGCCAGGAACCGCTCTGTTACTGGAGCTAGGAGAGTAAGGCCAAGATTTAAAAACCATCCTCTACCACTTCCCAAACTGAAACTGATTTATGCTTTCAAAACAATAGGCTAAAGCTTTCTATTGTCTGCACTTTGGTTTTGTGCTGTGAAGAACTATGATGGGATAAAAATGCTGATTTTCTTTATTAGCATGGGTTTATAATCACTTCACACCAGATTGCAGAGAAAGAAGGCAGTGAGGAAGCAGATTCATTGCAAGTTTCCTCCCTCAGTTCAGCTCTTGTGTTTTTCAGGGAACCTGGAAAAAGTGTTTCTATTTCAACAGTCATAGCATAAACACAGAAAATAGAAGAGATATTTCTGTTCAGTTAATATTCCTGACCTGGCTCAGAAGTTCTAATGAATTTGTCAGAGACTGTAGTGCTGCTGTGAGCACAGTCTGCAGTAGTGACTGATGCCACAGTCACATCTATAGTCACATCTGTAGTAGAAATGCAGCCCCTTGGTGGCCCTGGCTACTGCCGAGTCATAAAAAAATGCAGCTAAAATGTGGCTCTGTTTTATGAATGAATAAAGGTTGAGATATTTCAAATGGTCCTTTGGGGTGATCCAGGGTAAATTACTTTAAACAAGCCAAATATTTCAAGGGCTAAGCAGTCTGCATCAATGATTAAGTGCTTTAAAAAGTGCCCAGTCAGCGCCACTGCCCACCCTCAAAATTGTAGGCCTTACAGCTCTTAGAAGACACCCTGGAATTATGAACAGGCGATCATGAACAGTCAGACCAGTGCAGATAATGAGCTGTTACTCATTAGTGGTGTCTAAGTACTGAAAACTTGTTTCCATCCTAGAAGAGTTTATGAGTGTGCAAGTAATCAGATGGAGGAGTTAAACTGGCAGGTATTATCAGTGCACAGTTGTGAGGTAACCAGGGAGCAATTCATCTTGGCTTGATAGAGGTGCCTGTGTGGACAGTCCAGTGCAGTCTGAACTCAGAGCAGCTTGGATAAACTCTCACTGCCTCTAGCAAGTAAAAGAACAGCTCCCTTAAGGTCAGTTGTCCCTTTCATGTAACTCAGCCCTTAAGTGGAAAGATGACAAATTGTCTCTTGGGCTGTCCTGGGCACACCCTGACTAGGCAGGTGTCAGTGTTTGGGCTTCTAAGTGTCTGTGTTTCTCTGGGTGTGTCCTCTGTTCACCTGCAAAAACCTCATCCAGATGGAAAATGATGGCTTATTAGATTTGTCCCAGAAACCCAGATATACCCACTGTGCTGGCATTCCCAGGACATGTGATGGCATTTTGTTAAAAAATTCAGTGTTTCCAGGATTCCTCATCTCTAATATATCAATGAAGTGGCTCATGGGCAGGCCATTCTGCCATAGGTGAATACATCTGATGGGGTGGGAGCTGCTCAAGTGACAGGCGCTGGAGGGAAAGCAGAGGGGCTGGGAGGTAGATGACCCCAGCCCACCCCAGTCATGGTGACAAGAAATGGCATGCCTGTCACTGCCTGAGCACCCTGGGAATTCAGCAAACTATAGACTCCCTGTGTAAAACACTCAGCAATAGGTTAGTCCAGGAAGACCCAGGTAAAAGTATAGGCATTGTTTTCCCTCTTGAGTTGCTCCCTCTTGTTTTGCTCCCTTTCTATCACCCAGTGCTGCCACTGATGACAGCATTCCACTAAAGCTGGAGTCACGCCTTGGCCAGGTCACGAAGATGCTGTGGGATGAGGCCATTGAAGAGAGAAGACGGATGCATCAAGTTAATGGGAGCTGGAGATGCTTGTGGCTTTTCTCCTGACGGAGATATGAGAGCTTTCATCACCTTTCTCCTCTTGGCCCCTCTGAGTGAGCATGGAGGGGAGCATGTTGGCAGAGTCCCAGCTGCATCCCCAGCTATGCAGTTCAGTTATCCTGGGTAACCTCTCCTCTTGAGTCTGGTCCAGAGCAAAGCCCCAGTGCTCTCCTCCCACTTCATAGAGCAGACATAAAGGTTACCTCTCCCCTGGAGTGAGAGGGCTTATGTTGAATTGAAAGTTTGCATGAAAGGACACCAAAATTAGGATCTCCATTACAAAGTCTCAGCAGAATCTGTCTTAATATGTTGTTTATGCAGAGCTATTGGCTTGCTCCTATTGACCCCGTCTGAAGTCACAGGAATGCAGTGTGGGGACAAACTGGAGGCAGTATGAGAATTTGTAGGGTGGGATTCAGCCAGTCACAGGAGTGATTCTGGGACAGTCTCTGCTCCAGTTCCTGGGTGTCTGTGAAATGAGTTCACACACTATGTGGCCAGTTCTTTCAGCTGCAACAACTGCAACAAGGAGACACCCTCTTGTTTTAAACGGGCTGCAGCCCGAGTCATTCTCCTCAGAGCAAACGAAAGCAATGCCAGCTGTCTCACAGACCAGCCAGCCTGTCTGAGCCCTCCTCCTACTCCCCAGGGGAAAGCCAATTTCCTAATGTACACAGTGTTTAGTTGACTAGGAGTGTTTGTGTAGCTGAAATGCCTTGTGTGTCACCTACTTCTGCCTTGGTCTTTTGGAGTACTGAACTTCAGGACTCATGCCTTCTGGCCTTACATATTTTTTTATAAGAATGCCAGAGAAAAATAGCAAGTAGTTTCTCTACATTAGATGTCAAATCCCTGCACTACTAATAACACATCATGCATCTAAAATTAAAAATGAGTTTGTTCTGAAATACAAGATACATATTTTACATGAATTGCTAAACCCTTCTGTGAGTGAAAGAACAATTAGGTTTCTTCCCAGACTCCTGCTTGACTTTTTTGCTTTTTAATAACAAGTGCCTGGGATTTAACTCCTCACTCCTTCCCTCATATGGCAGTGGGAAACATTTGACCAGGGTGCTCCAACCATGCAGCTGATGCAGGGAAATTCTATGTCAGAGCACAACAGGAGTCTGCTGCACACCCACAAACACCGTCTTAGTCTGCAGTGCCCCGTATCTTATTCTAAGAAGCCAGTCCAGTGTGCCAGTAAAACAAATGGAGCTGATACAGAGGATTGTTTGTGTGCACAGCCTTAACAAGCTCTGTGCAGCACTTGCCTGGTACAAGTGACCTTTAACAGAAACATCAGTGCAGACTTCAAAGTCAGATTTAATTGCATTCAGGAGAATACGCGTTTAGAGTCATTATAATCATTTGCATGATTTTTATTTTCTTCTGTAGTGTATTCCTTAACCCATTTTTGTTCTTGTTTTTTCTTACTTGTAGGTCTGTGATTCAGATACAATGCTTGATCCAGCCTCATCAGTGGAGATGGTAAAAGTTTTAGAAGAAGATCCAATGGTTGGAGGAGTTGGAGGTGATGTGCAGGTGAGTACAACAATTTTCAGATTAACAGAGGTGTTTCAGCAACTATTTGCATTGCAACAGATTTCTCTGCCTGAAATAGCATTAAATATAATTTATGTGTATATACTATATTCATATATATAATATGCGATGCCATTATAGATGCTCTCATCATACCTTAACCTTTTTGTCCATTGAATGGAAACTCTTCTTGGATGTGAGCACTGTATGGTTTTAACATCCAAAGCAAACAAACAAATAATATTCTGCCCCCTATATGTGAAAAGGGGGGCGCTGGCATTGTCAGGATTGTTGTGGCATCTTTGAGCCTCTGGGTATAGGTGCTTGCTCAAGGTACCAAAGAAAAGCTATAGGGGGGCAGGAAGTTGAGAACGGGTCTCCTGAAGCCATGTCCACCAACCTCAATCACTTCAATTACATTATTACTAGCAGCCAAGACTGTTAGAAATAAAAATGAATTTTGAAATGCTCTGCAACTGTGGACTCTGTGTTGCTGGGTCTGCCATCTCTGTGAGGCAGGGCAATAGAAAATTTCCAAGTCAGACCAGCTCCATGTGTTTTAGGATTTTCAGCATTACTGAGTTTGGCTGATTACCACAGCAAAAGGCTGTTGGTACCTTTTGACACAACTCCTTCTACTGCAATTTATAAAGAGAAATGTGTATGAATATTTCAGTTAGCCCCCATACTCAGTTGGGCTTTTTATGAGAGATAGTGGAGAAAGAGCTATGTAAATGAGCAAGAACTTGCTAATGAACGCCCAAGTAGTCAGAAGTATTTCAGGCATGTGGCTCATAACTCCAGAAATTAGGATTCCCACAGAAACCTGAATAGCTTTGGAGCTCTAGACTGACCACAAACCAGGCATACACAGCCTATGCATGTGAAATTCCAGGCATGTGTGAGCACAAGTGAAGGGAGGCAGTACAGGTTCAGCTGTGACAGTGAAGGTTCATAAGCATCTGCATTGGGAAGGATGTGTGTCCTCTGTGAGGAAAGGTGACAGAATGAAGGCTTTGAGCTTTTTTTTCCCCTAGTTCATTTTCCAGCATACACCAAACATATTTGAGCCAGGCTTGAGCCTGTACCCAAGCCCTGCTGCTTCTGATATGTTCTGGAATTAAAACTGACAGAAATTAGGACTATCAGAGCAAAAGACTATTTTTTTCTAGTTACAAGCCAATGCTTTATAGTTGTAGAAGGCCAAAGATCCACACACTTTCTTGTCACATCCTCTGACACAAGGCGTGTGTTGAGAACCTGGATGTGAAGCCACAGACTTGCACATCTGCATGTGCTCGTACATCCACTGAGTGTTGAGACTGGATGTGCAGTTGGGTTGTGTAGAAGAGAAAGACTGAGACATTTATGTGGGCCTGAGGAAGACTCTACTGGAGTATCACCATATGTCTTGGTACAAGGTAACAGGCTGGTACTGCAGAGACAGAACAGGTTGTTCCTCACAGGAATGCTAGACATGGGGACACAGTTCAGGGTTAAACCTCTAGAGCCAAACTTGTGATACCAAAAATGTAGGGCAAAGACCATGTACTCCACTCTTCTCATGCTCCAGCATAGTTTTCGGAAGGCTGGAAGAAGTCCTGTGAGTCCCAAAGATGTGTACGGGCAGGAAAGCAGCAGGAGGCCATGAACTCACCAGGTCCTCTTGGTAAAATCTAAATCCAGCAGGTCTTTAACTGGGGGCAAAAGGGAAGGAAGAATGAGACAGAAAATAAGGAAATTTCATGGTGGAGAATAGGAGAGGTTGCAAGGAAAAGAAGAACATCTCAGTGAAGCAGGCATTTGAAGGTTTCATCTCACCCTTCCTTTCGATGTCCTGGCTGAAATGTTTGTGTAGCTCCTGGGTTTGCCATGAGTTGAACACAGGAGTGAAATTCCCACCACATTTCATCTAATGGTGCTCCAGTCTCAGCAAATTCCTTATTGATCCAATGTGCGCATTTTCTGTTTTAAGAGCTCGTCTAAAAGGATTTTTTTTTTTATTTTGCAGATTTTGAACAAATATGATTCCTGGATCTCCTTTCTGAGCAGCGTGAGATACTGGATGGCATTTAACATTGAAAGAGCCTGTCAGTCCTACTTTGGCTGTGTACAGTGCATCAGTGGACCTCTGGGAATGTACAGAAACTCTTTACTCCATGAATTTGTGGAAGATTGGTACAATCAAGAGTTTATGGGCTCCCAGTGCAGCTTCGGAGACGACAGGCATCTAACTAACAGAGTGCTAAGTCTGGGCTATGCAACAAAATACACAGCTAGATCCAAGTGCCTTACGGAAACACCGATAGAGTATCTCAGGTGGCTGAATCAGCAGACCCGCTGGAGTAAATCCTACTTTAGAGAGTGGCTTTATAATGCCATGTGGTTCCACAAGCATCATTTGTGGATGACCTATGAAGCTGTAATCACTGGATTCTTTCCTTTCTTCCTTATTGCCACAGTCATTCAGCTCTTCTACAGGGGAAAAATCTGGAACATTCTCCTCTTCCTGTTGACAGTTCAGTTAGTTGGCCTGATAAAGTCTTCCTTTGCCAGCTTCCTTAGGGGCAACATTGTCATGGTTTTCATGTCACTCTACTCAGTGTTGTACATGTCAAGTTTACTGCCAGCAAAGATGTTTGCAATTGCCACGATAAACAAAGCAGGGTGGGGCACGTCAGGAAGGAAAACCATTGTAGTTAATTTTATAGGACTCATTCCAGTCTCCATTTGGTTTACAATCCTCCTAGGTGGCGTAATTTTCACTATTTACAAGGAATCAAAAAAGCCATTTTCTGAGTCAAAACAGACAGTTCTCATCATTGGCACAATACTCTATGCATGTTACTGGGTTTTGCTTTTGACTTTGTACATGGTTCTTATCAACAAATGTGGCAGACGGAAGAAAGAGCAACAACACTACGACATGGTGCTAGACGTATGATGTTTCCATGGGAAGTTACCCAGAGTTGTAAAGCAACCCAACAACCTTGTAGTATCTGTGGCATCAGACATATGTTGCCAAGGGAAATGGATCACTGCTGCTGGGAATAGGACACATATTCCTCTGGGTTCATTTTCATCCTGCCAAAGTAAGGAAAAAAAAAGGAAAAAAAAAAGAAAAAAAAATTTTTTTGTTTCCAAGGGGGGAAGGACACAAACCACACAGTTACGACCTGTTCACAAGAAAAGGGGAGAACTTCTGTGTTTATGCACTTTTTTTATTGTGCATATGCCTGACAGTGTTACGTTCTATATACCTCACTGATCATGCTTATGTGTGTGGACAGAAAGAAAGGGAGTCTGGAGAATCAAGAAAAGAACTGTACAACCCCTTGCAACCTAATTTATGAACTTCTCTTTTTTATAGTTCTGTTTATAGGAAGGGTCTTTTGTTTTAGGCTGCCAAATGTAATGCCAAAGGTAAATTTTAAGAGGCCATTGGCTGAGCTGTATTTTTATATTATTGTATTATTTGTGTGTGTGTATTTTTAAGCCAACTTTTTTTTTTAAATCACATATTTTATATTTTACTATCTGCCAAAAAAAGCTGCCTCCCCAACATTTTGTTCTTTAGCCTTTTTAAATATATTTGGGGACAAAAAAAATCATACATTCTCCCCTCAAATTTCTGCTGAAATGATATTGTTCACAACAGAAAGAATAAAAAGTCTCTGCATTTTTTGCAACTAATGAGTGGTTATTTCTGTGAAAAAGCATTTAAATGTGCTCTTTAAGACATTTATTAGGAAAGGCCCGAAATTTTCAGGTTTTGTATACAAACATATTTGTGCATAAAAAAAGGCCAAAGGGGTAGATATGTGCAATTTGAGGTTTTTGTTTTGATAACATTGTAAAAGGGAAATTTGCTTCTCTGCTGAGAACTTAATATCCCTGGCATGCACAATAAACCATAAAGCAAGGCAGGCCTCCATGCCACTGGAAAAGACATTGCTATGGAAAGCCTCCCACTGATTTTATATGGGACCTGAGCAGTCAAAAATTTCTGACTTGGAAAAATCTTGGGCACATGAAACTGCTATTGAATTCACTGATGGTCCAAGTTGTTCATAATCTGCTAGTACCAAGAAAATAGTCCAGGTTTTTGTTAAAAAACCCCACGGAACGAAAACCTGATCAACAATTTCATAATGTGTGTGTTGTACTATAAAACTTCTGCAGAGCCCTGCATACAGTTTACAGAAAATAAACACATCACCTTCTCTGACATCCAGTGTAATACAGACCCCAGTACTGCGCCCAGTAATTTGTTTTTGACTATGGCATATCTACCAGAAAATAAACCAATTTTTTAATCAGAAAACATCAAGCCTTAGCAAATGCATCATTTCCTTGGTGCCTAATAATCAGTCTTGGATATTTGTTTTGGACCACGGTTTTGAGAAATAATATTCAGGACTAAATTCTGCAGTCCTTCACCAGCCAAAGGAATGTGGCATTGAGCCCTAATATACTTTATAAAGAGCAACAGAAAGACCAGCTGCCCTTCTTAGATTCTGGTATTAAAAGCACTGTGGTAAAGCAGAAATCAGCATATGATGCTTAAAGAACTTAGAAGCATTTTCAGCTTCTCTTTTTTATGCAGACATGAATAGATTCTGCTGTAGAATGAACTGCACACACACTACCTTATTGTCTGATTATCTTGAGGTACATGATTGCTTGAAAGTCATACTAATATTATGTTAATGATTGGAGAGTTGATACATGTTGATTACAAAATAGAACAGTATTAAAAAAAAGCAAGAGAAACAGTAAAAATCAAAAAAACTTGACTATGCCTTTTAACTATTTATGATGTAAGTTAAAGCTTGGGTTAACATTCAAATGTCAAATAAATCTTCTCATTCTATAAAAATATTGAATTAATTGCCTGTATTTATTCTAGCAATTATTCAATGTATTTCCAATATAGGTTGTATAGTATAATTGTTACTTTCATAAATAAAATATTTTTGATAAGATTATGACTAATTCATGGTATTTCTCACCAGCACTTTTATTTGAAGCCATAAATCTGCACAGTTTGAAGGCTGTTGTTCTAATGTCACCAGCCTGATTTCCAAGTGGGAATTTGCCATGGAGCACCTGTGGAGAGCAGTGCATGCCTGACGTGGCTGAGGCTGATCCCTGCTCTGAGAGGCAGTGCAGTGCACAGGCAGCACTCAGAGTGTCTGTCAGCAGCTGCTAGATCAATTCAGTCAAAACACTTCCTTCCCTTTTTCCTCAGCTTCCTGATTTACAAAACAGGAATAGCAATCCAACTTCCTTTGGGAAGCACTTTGAAGTTTATGGGTAAAGTACTTAAGTACATAATATAGGAGATGATGTTTTCCAGCCCTCCTGTCCTCTGGAAATTATCACCCTCCACAGCTTGTGAAGCAGAGGAGGATAGGTCCATGGCCTTCTCCTGCTCCCCATTAGTGCTGTTTGTCAAGCCCCCTTTGCCCTGGCACAGCTGAAGCGCAGCTGTATATTTTGTGTCACTGGAGGTTATGGGCAGCAGCCACTGCTGCAGGGACACAGGGGCAAAGTGAAATCTCACACAGGCTTGCCACAGGTCAGTTACTCAGGAGACAGCTTTCTCAGCCCTCAGTGCTTGTTACCCTGTGTCTGTATTGTGCCCAGTATTGAGTTCCCCAGTACAGGGACATCATTGATAAGTTCCCCAGTACAGAGACATCATTGAACTTACTGATTGCTATAAATTCAGTCCAGCTTGGTTTGGACTGGACTGGAGCATCTCAGACACCTGGGCTGGTTGGGCTCTACAAGGGATGGCTTTGGCAGGAGGACCCTAAGGTCACGTCCAGTATCTATAGGGAGGTTTTCAGGAAAATGGTTCCAGGCTCTTCACGCTCTTCAAACTCTGCTTGGTTTGATGACAAAAGACTCCAAGTTGAAAGGGGAGAGGTTCAAGGTTCCGGGTTTGGCGTAGATATGAATAGGTACTTCTTCCCTATGAAGCCATCTAAGCAGATTGCCAGGACAGTGCATCCTCCCTCCATCCTGAGGGAGTTTCAAGACTAAACTAGGTAAAGTCCTGAGATGCCTGGTCTGACCTTGGAGCTGCCCCTACTTTAAGCAAGGAGTTGGGGTAGAGATATGAACTCTCCTGTCATCCTTTCTGAAACAGGTGCTGACAGCTCCCACCCGCACAGAGGCTCATTCCATCTCTGTTCCAAACACATCCATCCTGACCTCAGGCACAAACAGCTCAGCAGCAGTTGGTACTGAGTACCCAAAAAATCTGAGCCCTTCCTGTGGCTGGGTCACTCTCCTCAACATGCTTGTGGCTGTTTAGAAAAAGGTTTCAGCAGAAAAATAGAGTATGAAACAGGTCACATTGAAAGTGCTCTCAAACAAATTAAGATTTTTAATAACATTTCATTGTTTTCATTAATAGTAAATATATTTTTGAGATCTCTGTCAAAAGAAGAAAACACATTAGAAGAAATATTCATAGTCTGCTTTGAACATTTTTAAAAACACAGATTTTTTTTATTAGTCACCTCTGATAGACAGATGGTGCTGAAAAAAGTCCCACAAATTATGAATTCTACATAAAAGATAAAAAAATATATAAAAAATGCCATTAATTGGCAATACCTCAAGTTATAAATCATTTACATAGTAGACTAATTTGGGTTTGAGAGCATCTGTTTGCAGAGACCAGGTGTGATGCAAAACCTAGAATAATCAGAGGTGCAGCAGGGAGGAAGGACCCCTCCTCTTCTGTCTGCTAATAAGCTTAATTTTGGCCAAGAATCAGGTTTCTTTCAATGGGAAATGCATGAATATTTAGCAGAACTTTTCTAGGAGGCAGAAAAATTCCTGTCAGACACGTACTGCCAAACATGTCCTGATGCACAAGCTGTTGCAAATCTGTCTATTAAAAATTTTGGTCTGAATTTTTTTCTTAGCAAGAGTTAAGATGGTAAAGAGAAAACAAGACTACTGAAAGTTGTTGATGAGATTTGGTATTACTGAGGCTTTGTTCCAAATGCCGCTTTTCTCTGGAGTTAGCACAATCATTTTAAATAAAGTACATTTTTCCCCCAACTTTTATTTAGCCTAAATTTGCTGCTTCAGCTTTGTTTTGGATGGGTGGATGGATGGATGGATGGATGGGTGGATGGATGTGTGCCAGAAATTGTTCCTGCTTCTTCCAGCTATGGAAGAAGCATGTTATACTTTTTAGAATAAATATACTTTTTATAATATTTGTCTTGGCCAAATAAATCCAACTGATTCTCCTAAAATAGCACTAAGATTTCTATAACTTACCAAACTGCCTAGAGGAAAATAACCTTGTAGTTACATTGTCACTAAATAAAGGAGAGATCCAGGCCATATAGCTGAGCTTTGGTACATGATAATACTCTACTGTTCAAGTGTAAATACAGTCTGTGGCATGTTTTTGTCATAGACCAGAGACTCCTGCTCCAAAAAATGCTGGACACAGGTGAGATTGATACATGGAGCAGGAACTAGCCTGGTCTGGGAGATTGTAGAGCTTAGGTGTGACCCCTGTCATCAGATGATGACCAGACTGAAAAGAGTCCCTGGCTTTTTTTTACTAGATTAAATACAAGCTATCATTACCCCACTGAGAAGCAAAAAGCAGGTCAGCTCACGTATTTACCGGTCATCATGTGAGATCTTATTCTCTCAAGAGATCCTTAGATGTCATTCAGTTCTGCAGTTTTCACACTTTTCTTTTTTCCACACATTTTCTAAGTCATGTCAGGAAGCAAGAAAGAAACACTAACTGGGGTCTAGGACCCATTGGATTAATACTTCCATTGCTTCTTTTACAGCATCCCTGCTGTAAAAGTACTAGACTGTCTTCTAGTACTTCAGTTTGTTCCCGTTGGACACACTCTAGAAATTATATGGTTATGACAGGACCTTCTTTCGGCTGGTACTCATAAATATCAGTGAGAACAGGAAGCATTAAGAGCTTGCTCATGATCAGTGCTGCTTTATGTAACCCACGGGAGTAAAGTCTGGAATCTGACATTATCAGACACATTATTAGAAATTACAAAACCCACAGAAAGAGCATGTGAAAGAGTGACAGCTTGTAGGGCTGACTTTCAGTAGGACTTAGAGAAATTCAGCAGCAAGCCCTGGCTTTCCCAAGGCAAAGCCATTTTCCTTTCCAAGGACGGCTCTATGAAGAATTTCATGTTCTCAAGAAAAGACTGATAGAGGTTTTGTAAGCATCTCGTGTTCTCAAAATAACAGGTGCTGTTTTCACTGTAGTTTTACTCTATCTTTGTGTGTGTTCTCAAAACATGCTCTCTCTACCTCATCCAATAGTGGTAGAGAGGCGTTGTGCCACTTAGCCAATCACGTAGCTGTTAGCGGAAGACCCTGTAAAGGGGTATGGATTTTACAATAAAGTTGTCTTCTGATTCTTTGGAATTCAGAGTCTTCTCTCCTCATTCTATGCCTTACAGTGACAACAGCTAGCAAGTGAATCACAAGAAATTAGATTTTATCAATTCCTCTGCCCATACAATTATTTATTTCATAGTCTTTATGAGTAAAAGTAGCACTTCTTTCTATGTCTTGGCCCTACAGCACTTTGGGGACATACTGTTACATGGAACACTTAGTCATGAAGAACTGAATATGGCTAAAAATAGACCAAGTGGGCAGCTTGCTCTAAATTAATTATGAGATTGTGGCCTGTATCTGCTCCCCAAAATTGTTCTTCACTTTTCCATACTGATTCTTTCTAATGAATGTAGCTTATAGGCTGAACCCATCCAGTGAGTTGATACTGCAGATACCAGTGAATTCTGTCTGCGCTTATTCTTCATTGCCTTCCTAAGAGTTGGTTCTGCCACCATCTGTAATACCTGGATAATCATGACAGCACTGTGAGATGTATTAGGAGATAGCTCAGCATCAGAAGAGAAAGTCTGTGAAGATCATAGAAGAGGGCTCCACCTTCAGGAAAGGAAACATTTGATAACAGAGATATAAAAGAAGCATTGCACAATACACAAAATCCTTATTTCATGCTTATACTATAGAGAAATAGACCTTTTTCCTTACAAATGCCTGTTGCTGTTCACTTCCTATGGAGGGAGGCTCAGTGGCCAGCTCAGATCATGGTTCATAGTTTAATTCAGGTTGGAGGGGTCTCAGGAGATCATCTAGTCCAACATCTTGCTCAAAGCAGAGACAGCTCTGAAATAAAATCAACCCAACAGAAGAGCCCATCCCACAGTCAGCACAGCCCTTCCATAAATGCTGACTTTTGTAGATGCTCAGATTTGGTCAAATGTGTAAAAACATATGCACCCTGAAAGCCTTGTCTACACAAGAAAGTATGATGTAACCAAAATCTTTGTGATTTTACTTATTGTAGTCTAAGTGTTATTATATTTGGTTTGGTTTGATTTATGTTTCTTGGGAAATTATACTCACACCTGTAAAATTGAAACTTCTGTTTACTAGCTTGTACAAAGAAAATTTTACTTAAATTGTGGTAATAAATTGATTTAATCAAACTGGCAGAAAAACATGACACTTTTATGTCGGCCTATGCCAGATCAGTCTCACATGATTTACCATAAGATAAACCCAGTGAATTTACAGCACTTTTTTTCCATGAGGTCTGCCCTGGGCACATACTTGCTCTGCAGTAGGTATGAGGTAGTTTAAGCCTGCAGTGTCAGAGTCATTAGTTATATTGCATTGGCCACAGGGCACTAGAGGAAACACGGACAGATAATGTATGATAATTAAGGCAGTGTAAACTCATGCCTTAGGCTATTCCAAGCTTTTAGATGTATATGTACCTTAAGCTGCTCAGGACTGCTTTCTAGGTAAGCCAGGGGCCTGTGCCCTGTGTACACAAAGAGACCCGGGACTTATGAAGTGAATTGTGAAGTGAACGACCAAAATTTCAGCCTGGTTATTTAAACTGTTGGAAAACTCCATTAAGAATGTGTTTTCAGAATAAGGGCAATTCCAATTTGATTTAGTAACACCTCCTCTTCTCCATTTTATTTTTTTTTACATAAGACTTTAAGGCAGTTTACCTCTTGCACACTAGAAGTGTGACCAAAATGTGCTCACATGATCACAAGTGTAGGATATGGGGTTGCCATCCTGCAGGCACTGGAGAAGATGCTGAGAATACCACCCACTGCAAAGCAAATGAAGCTGAGGTAGTGGCAGGTGTGCCTCTGGATGTGCACTGTCTCTGCACAGGACTTTGCACAGGCCAGAACTGAAATACCTGC
This sequence comes from Irena cyanogastra, assembly GCA_013397155.1. Lineage (NCBI taxonomy): Eukaryota > Metazoa > Chordata > Aves > Passeriformes > Irenidae > Irena > Irena cyanogastra. Next base: position 1,809,260 of record VWZV01017164.1, on the reverse strand, counting down.
CTCCCAGTGCCAGCTCCCACTTAGCTCAGGCTGAGCAAGAAGCAGGCTGTTGGCTGAACGACTGCGTTATGCCCCTCTGAGGCAACTCCAGCATGACAGATACATAGGCTGCATGTATGTTGTACCCGTGGTAGAACAGAACATGCTGTATGTGCAGCAAACCCGTATTAGCCAGGAACCACAGAAGGGTGTGCAAGTAAGACATCTGGTCCTGGCAGCAGAGGAGGGAGAAGAGAGATTTCATCATGGAAAGAAGCATAAATAAGCCGTAAAAAAGCTAACTCACTGCACATCCCTTTGTGGCCAGATGAGCATTACTGTGGCTGCTCTGCCACAGGGCTCTGGCATTGGCATATCAGTGTGCTACCATAGGGGGAAAAGAGTGTGAACCTACAGTGCCTTGTGCTGGGTGCAGCTGTCAAGGTGCATGGTCCTCTTGGCCCACTGGAAGCAGTTTACTCTTTTCTTGACATTGTTTTATACATACTGCAAGATGACAGCATGATAACAGGCAGCTGCTAGATCCATTAATTTCAATTTTTATAATTATTAGTCTTTAATTCTAGTAATTAATTATTTTATGGTCATTTGGCTTAACACAATTCCAGTTCTAAAACACATGCTGCAATCAATTGGATTCATCCTATGGAGAATGAGTCAATCACCTGCCCATCCCCAGCAGAGCTCACATGGGTGTCTTTACCTGTTGGGGAGCCTGTGTTGTCCTCAGCTGCCAGCTCGGTCCCTCTCTTGCTTTGTCGCTGCTCTGATTGCTACTTATGTTTTTAATTAAATTAAAGGAGTGTGAGGTTCTGGCCAAATTAATCATGGCTAGGAATCAACGTTCATATTTCTCTTGCAGCTTTGAAGTCTGTCTAATCTCTCCCGTTATCACTATAATATCTGAGATGTGATGAGAGCTTTGTAAGTACACAGATTAGACAGATTGCAAAGTTAATGGGGACATATGGGTGTTTTTTCTCAGCCATTATTCTCTCTGTAATTGTAGTGGAAAGAATCTGTCAGCAGAAATGCACTCATCAGTAATACATTGCTGTAGTGTGTTGGTAAATGTTGGGGAGAGTGCTGGTCTCTGCAAGTGTGTTCTGCACACATGATAGATCACTCCATATCCTTTGTTTGTTTCGGTTTTTTTAAACAACTAAGCAGTGAAGAAGTAATTTGGAAATATATCTGACATTGACTTCAGCTTCCCAAGAACTGTGGAAAGTTTTCTGATCAACCCAGTGTTGAAATAAAACAAAAAGCTTATTATCCTTGTGCGTTTCTTCCTGTGAATTTTGGGTGATACCTTATGCGCCAACAAGCAAAGCCCCAGGAAACTCAGCATCATTGCAAGGGACACCTGTATCCTTTTGTTTTTCAGCCACTTCCTCAAATCTAATTTGTTACTTCTCTATTCAAATCAGTAGAGCCAAGCAGGTATAAAGCTAAAGTCTTAACCACCCACAGCAATTACACATGTTTCATAAGATTAGGCAGGAAACACTTCATAAATTCCAGTAGTTAGCACTTGTCTTAATTGAATTGCTCCTGAAGCTTGAATGGAACTGGTATTTCTCTGCTCTGAAGGTTGCTTTTCCCAAAACACAGGTCCATAACAACAAACAGATGTTCTCCAAGGGAGACAAGGCCACATTTCCAGTATCGGTTACATGATGCCTCTGTTTTGTACATTTATCATGTACTTCCTCATCTAAAATAGTTGGAAAAAACCTTTGGTTTGATTCACCTACGTTGAATCCCTTGGCATTAACAGAAGTTTAAAAAGATCATGCAATTAGCTCGAGTTTAATGCATATTAAATAATTTGATCTTGACTTGTCATGTTGACAACAGGCAGAACATCGTCACGATGCAGGGACACATGTTTTTCTAAGAAAAGTAGAAAAGGAGCTAATGGATCATTCCTTAGATCCATTTAGGCTGCAAAGCATGCTATGCTGTAGGACTGTATCCTAGCAGAGCAGCTTTTACCTGTTTGTATGAGGTAAATACTAAAATAACTTGCCCAGAAATATTGTGCTTTAAAAGACTTGCATGTAGACTGATGATAAATAGCTCATATTAATTTAGAAATAGGTGAGGCGTTGCAAGATGCTCCCACCTTTATACCTGTTGCCATAGAGATTTTATGCTTTGCATTTTCACCTGCTTCTGCACCAGGTCAGTCATGTTAATGCAAACCATGCTCATCAATGCTTATTCAGGTAAAATCTTTGAATAGCATTATCCAGGCAAATATCAATCTCAGTCCCTTTTATGACCCCAGCTGTGGAGGCAACAGCAGCAGCCAACAGCCAGGGTTATTCACTTCTTTGAGAGTTACAGCTCCATCAGAAAGCACTGTCTGTCTTTGCCCTGATACAAGTAGACTGTAATCCAGCTGGCATCATCCTGTGCTGCTGCTGCCAAACTTCTGGGAGGGAGGGGCTGCATATTTTAAAAACCTTGTCTGCACATGTCTGTTTATTTAGTATATGTTAAGTCATTTATTTTAATCAAATAGATCAATGAAACTCTTGAGAGTTTATTCAGGCACACCTGTTTTGTTTTTTCTTTTAAGCCTATGTTATTTGGAATCAAAGCCAAAAAAGCCATTCTTATACCACAGTAAGCCTGTTCAAGAGTAGAAGAGGCCTCCTCCATGGATTGTTCTATTATTATTATATTCATGCAGTAAAACTCAGACAGTAAAATTCAGACAAGCCACAACTCATTGCAAACAGGAACATACAAATGCTAAAATGCTAGAAGGAGCAGTCTTACATTACTTACATAGGAGCAGAATACTCAGGAAAAGTATGTTCCAACCCACAACTCTGGGAGTCCTCAAAAACTGGTTGTTTTCAGAGGAGATGAGTTAAAAGAAGAGACTGGCAGCAGAGCTGAGCTTGTAACTCCTGTGGTTTTATTTGTAACTTCCACCCATGAGTTCCACCCAGTTAATTGCAAACTGAAGAGAAATGAAGAGTTTTTTCCCAACTCTAATGGCTATAAGGTCACTGTTGAATTTCTTCGTGTTAAATCCAACACTAATTTTGCTTTAGTATTTAGCAGAAAGGTAAGAAATTCTCCATTTAAGGAACTCTGAAGCCCAGTGAAATGCATTCCCATTTAACATACCTCTGTTAAAAATTTGAGTCCTCAGAAATTGTTTTTCACTTAAAGTTCTGAGTATGTTTGTTAATTCTGTATAGATTCTGTACATGTAAATGCTCAATTAAACCAGATTTCCTCCAATGGAATTCTAAGATTTCAAGACTGTTTTATAAAACTCAGTGAAATGTTTCAAGAATGCGTCACCTAGCATCATTCATTGCTGAATAATGGCCAGTTAGATAGGTTAGGTTGTGGCACTATTACTACAGAGTAATGGTCCCAGTGTAAGAGTAAGAGTAAGTCCTAGAGTTTGAATAAAATTTCTATCACCATTTGACTGATCTCCAAATGCCACACATATAAAATGGATTCTAGGCAGATCTTGATTGTATCCTTGCTGAGACAGCCTCTTTGAAATGCAACCTCTTTTTTCAACCATGTGTCATATAATTGTTATCTATATATTTTCACCAACCATGTAACCTTTGGATCATAGGTCCTTGCTCAAGACATGGTCCTGTGAAATGTCTTGAAAGTTTCATCAAAATGAGAAATTGATGTCTACAGCTTCCCTCTCTTATGCTCTCTCTGCTGTTGCAGTTTGACTCTATTTGTTCCCAAAAAAAGACGTTAGCTAACTTTATTACTTACTGTTTTCTATTCTCCTTGCTTTTCTCCTGCCTTTCTTTTTCATGATGTCAGCCTCCAATCCACCACCATGGCCCAGAGAGTTCCTGTTGGTCCATAAAAGGTTTTGTGTTAACTCAGTGAATGCTCAAGGCCATGCTCACTTGCATAAATAGCTTTTTCAGCACAGTCTTGCATTTTAGGTCAGACTGTAGATATTGAGTAGGAGTCAACAGAAGGCACATGAGGCTGGACTACCTCCAGTCCTATCAACTGTGTCCTCTGTTCCTTGCCCTGAAGTAGTTCCCAAACTATAGTACAGAGTCACCACCAATATTCAGGCAAACACAAGCACCACGACCATGTAAAAAATATAGAGGTGAATAATGAGTTTGAGGCTTTCTTGATCTGTTCTCTCAAACCCCAACCAAACTTAATCTTCTCTTCTGCATTTATTGTGGCAATCGAATCTTTCATTTCACCTCTTCTTCCTGACAAGTCTATCCTACTTCACTTGCTTGAGCTACCGGAACTGAAAGCAGGTGGTTGCTACAACATGTTTTGGAGTGGTTCAGAGCACTTTACATCTTCTATCTAAATGTACTGTGCAATGATGAAAATTTGAGTCTGTGCTGCTCTTAAACCTTGAATCAGTTCTATCTGTAAGCTAGAAGAGGATTCCCTTCATTTTCTTTCCTAGACCAACACAGGACTTAATGAATTCAAGATGTGTATATTCTAAGTCAGTAGGGACACTAGGATAATGGGAATTACCTAATTGACACATACCACCACCCACACACTTCATAAAATCCAGTCTCAAATTTACTAGTATTCAATTCAGAAGCAGACTTTTCCCAGTGTAGCTCCATGTAAAACTGCTACACGTTTCTGGTCCAGTGTTGCATAGCTACGGGTCTAGTCTTGTGAGGTACAAAGCCCATACACATAATGGAGGAGGCAGTGATCTCTGCCTGCATCTACAGATCTAAATTCGATGTGCATTTTGCCTGAGGAAAGACTATTATGTTTTATTTTACTTGTTTTAATAAAAATTCTTTGAAGTGCTAATTATCCTTCTGCTGCCACTTGTTGGTATATGCAGCATGTACTGCTTTGTGATATTTCTGTCTTATCTGTTTACTATTTTCTAGTGAGTGGCTTACTATGAGCAATTCATTCCTTCATTTGCTCTTTTACCTCCTTGTAACAACATTTGAGTTCAGGGTGGAAACTTCCACTTCTCTGCTGGTAGAGATCAGACAGTTGACAGAATTTTTGCCAAGGTATACAGAATTTCTACACGGGCTTTTTCTACTGACTTGGCTATTTGTAGCCCACTTGGTCCTCTCATAGTTTTGTCAAGATATGATTGGTACTGTCAGAAATGTTGCTTTTTTTTAGATTTTGTTGAGACCAGGTTTCAAACCCCCCCACAAATTCTGTTAGCTGAGCTACATGCCAGAGTGCAGCATATTTTAGCAACTGTCTTTTATGCACTTCATTATGCGTAAATGTAACAAGCATCTCAGTGTTCTTCATAATGAAAGGATTCTTTGAGTGTTAAATACTCCTTTGGTTGTTTTTAATCAAGCTTAATATGTGTGAAATTTGTGGGAATGACAGTCCCATAGACTAACAGCAACAACAGGTACAGCCAGAAATCCCAACTTGCATAACATATGCATAACATACCACCACTTTCCTTACTCCTTGGCCTACTCAGAAGACCTTGTTGATCGATTTTTCCTCATGGACTATTCAATTAGAGTACTCCCTGTTGTCTTTCAGCAATGATATCCACAGGTGGCTTTTTGATATCGGAACTTAAGGACTAGATGCAAATACCACTTGCTTTCCTTATGCAATTTAATTCACTGTGGAACTTTATGCAATTTAAATCTACTGTGCTTCACAGCTGGAAAAATGGGCAAGACTTTTTCGCAGTTGGACAGTGCCATGTTAGCCATCCTCAAGTATTCTGGGGGGCTGACTTGTCAGTTAGATTATCAGATTTTAGCAAAAATCGCCCAGCTAGGGTTATCTTGAAGCAAAGACCCAGAGCAAGTGGGTCAGGTTTATAGGTTTGTTTCAACTTCACTTAAAACAATAGGCTTGAAGTGTTATTTGCCTGTTCATTTCAAAGGGTTGTTAACTAGATGGCCAGTGCTGATAAATGTCATCACACTATGTCCTTTTTACAGTATGTTCCAGATCAAAAACCTGGACTGAGCACATGTACTCTTCTTGTGTTGCCTGCTTACAGAGCAATTATGTCCTGGGTACATTTTAGGCACTGCAGAGGCAGGCAAACCCATCTTAAGTTGCCTGCCCCAGGGGAACTTGTTTCAGGTTGACTTGGGAGCACTCAAAAAGCATGGCAAAGGTGAAGGAAAGGAGAGATGGGGAATCCTAGGGAACTCCAGCAGAGAGGAATACAGGCAAGAACCTCCAGCAGTCTTTTCCTGTGTTGTGACCCAGGCCCAGTGTTCACCTCCCAAAGGGCTGCACTCAGCTGTGCAGTAGAAAGAGTATTAAGCAAGTTATATTTACAGCCTATTCAATGCTGTAGCTGTGTAGCTGGTCTTATAAAACTGCCTGCAGACATAATGGGCTGACAAATATATTCTAAAGACCGTACAACAACATAGCTTGAAGTGAATCATGACTGCCATGTAAATCAAATGCAAAATCCATGTTAATGCTCTGAACTGTATACCCCCCCCGCTTTTTTTATTCTTTCCCATTTAATCTTCACTTTTTACTCTTTTCAGGCCTTGCCAAAGCAGTCTCCTAGACACAGGGACATCTTTGGTTGTTTACTCACTCAGTAGCAGTGAAACATTTTCATATATCTCCTTCCCTGGTGATATCTATATATATATAGAGAGAGAGAGAGAGAGAGAGATAGATATAGATAGATACAGATATATATATAAATATATATAAATATATATATGCATGTATATGTATATAGATAAATATATTTTGTATAGAGTTTGTATATACATTTGAATTGAAGAGGAAGAAAAGGTATCACTTTTCCAGACATAAGTCAATAATGAACTGAACATCAACAGCTTTCAAAACTTGAAATGAACTAAAATCTGCAAATTTCATTTTTTCTGATCATGCCCTATCTCATCTATCCCAGTGATTTCCAGTCTTTCCCATCCGTGTTCTCTCCCCTTACAGCTCCAGCTCTGTCCATTCCCTCTCTCACCACATATATGCTTTAGTAAAACTTGTGTTTTTTCCACACACCGGGCAAACTTTTGCTTAGGTTTTAAAAACAGAAGGGGAAAAAAAAGTTCAGGAAGTTGTTTTCACCCCCAAATTTTCTGAATTCAAGGAGTGAAAGAGATATGCTCTTAGGAAAAAAACCACACAGCCTGAGGGACAAGGCCTGGACCCCTGAAATAGCTTTTTTTGCACTGAGAAGATGGAGCTACTCTTCCTTGTCTACTGCATTGTGAAAGAGAAGTTGTAGTGAATTTGTACTGTGCCAGTGCAAAAGCAAAGTGAAACAGCAATGCCCCACATATCCTTATTTCCAATCCATTTGAGCAAAATCTACATCGAGCTTCACAAAGTCAGAGCCTTTCTCTTTTGTTCCTCAGCTCCAGCTTGAATGATCCCAGATTTTCCCCAGCTCTTCAAACGCATCCCCGACACTCCCTGGCCTCCGCAGAAAAAGGAAAGCTGGCAACTTCAAGAGCAGCGGCCACTCCTCCGGCTCGGCGGCCGCCGCACATCTCGGCTTTGATGTGGCTGACGTCCCCAGCACCGGAGCGGCCGCGGCTCCTGGGCTCGCATTTCCCCGCGGCGATGAATTGTCTGACAACTGACTCCTGCCAGCCGGCACCTCCCCGAAGGGCCCTGTCCTGCTGTGGGAACCGGCCCTGCCGGCAGCCCTCAGTGGGCAGCCCGGCCTGCAAGTGGGGCACTTGTGCTTCATCAATGTTCCTATTTTGCTGAGAGACAACCTCGGGCCTGAGGGCCTGAGCTGGAGTCTGAAGGATTGAAAGTGTTTCGATGTGAGGGCTCAGCTGTCTCGTGACAAAACAGAAGCCAATTGTGAAATCTGGAGGCATTTCCAAATTTCCCCAGTTTCTAAATAGGCATTAAGATCAGTTCGATGTATAACTTCAACAGGAAGCCTCCATGGGTCATTGGTTTGTGACTCCCTTTACTTCCTCTTTTGTGCCATCCTTCTCCTGCACATATCCTCCATCTTCCACTTTAAAGAAATAAGGATTTATGAAATTGTTTTTCTTCTTTACCAGACTCTGTCCACAAAAAAAATTTGCAGAAATGAAAAGTGCAAACAAACAGTGGCCATAGTTATTTATAAAATAACTTTTTTTTAATACATATATTTTTTCCTGGGGAATAAAGAACTCAAACTGCATAATTAAAATTGGAAATGTTATTTTTTTTTAAAAAAATGGAATTGCTAAATCTACTTACACTCTGTCCCAGCTGCAAGCTTACACAGGGTCAACACAGTAACACATTCAAAAGATCATTCATAATATGTGATTTAGGACTGGGCCATTCTATGAATTAGGGTTTTAGGTAAAGATCCTTTTATTTTTTTTTGTTCTGGTGTATTATACTAGGACACATGCAACTGAAGGAACCCACTTGGATTATTAATCATAGCCCATAATCACAAGTAAGTCTGCATAGTGCAAGTGACTTGACAGATCAATCAACCCACCCCAGCCATAAAATAGTTTCTCTAGAAAGAAAATGAGAATAAAAAGACATCACTGGTGTCCTGTATTAGTCTTGTTAAAAGCACAAGGTGTTCATTAAAAGTTGAGCACCAATACAGAAAACCAAAATATCTCCTTATTTGCTAGCATGGCCTGGGACATGCTCCTTCTAGCCCTGGACTCAGTAGCAAGTCTTGTCTTGAGCGCGTGAGGTAGAGCAAAAGACCTGAGAGCAGAAATATTTTGGAAAGCGTTTAGGAACAGCCCATATATCGGGTGCACTGGGACTAATTCACCAACCTGAGACAATTTTGTCAAGTGTAAAGAAACATTAAATACAACATATCAAAATCTACTTTCTCAGTTGGAATATGTCAGCTTTAATCGGCAGATTTATGCTGACTTACACCAGTTAAACTCATTATGAGCTTTGGATTGCATTCTACACAGTAATCACGTAAATTAGGATATTTTACTACATTTTTACCAATACTTTTCCCAGCAAACCAAAATGGGCTTAAGCTGTCCTTTTAAAACAATATAAATACTTCTGCATGTCTCAGCTTTGAGAATGTCCTCTTCTTCACTGCTGCTGCTGGGTAGCAAGTGATTTCAGCTGATAGTTATCTGCTTGCCAGAGGATATGAATGTGCTAATCTTACTTCCAATATAAACAACAGTTGGGGCAACTTTTTGCAATGTAAATGGTTTGTTGGGTGCATTTTATGACACAGCTTGTGTCATCACAAGCACTGGTCATTGTTTGCTTTTCTTTAAAATAAAGTCAAAGTATTTCACAGCATTGTTTGGCACCAAAATAAATTAGGTCCATTTGTGTATGGTAGAGGTGCAATTGTGCACGTAGGCATTTGTACTCAGTTTTTAAAAGGGATGCGGTTATCAAGAAGTCAGAAGACCTGAACTTCATGTAAGGAGTTAGAGGGTTTTGTCAACAATGAAGAGGATCAAATACACAGAAAAAAAATATGTAGGGCTTATGTTTTTTCCTCCCCGGTTTCTGAGATGTGCACTAACATTGCATTACATGCATGTATTTTCAGGCAATTGCTCATGTCAAGAAAAGATGGACATTTGCCCTGGTTGGTCACTGTTTGCTTAAAAATTGCACTTCATTTTATTCATATGAATTTGAGACCTATGAAGCTGCCCAAAACAACCCCAAAACCTACAAGTCAGAAAAACTGAATTTGAGTATTTCTGTTTGTTTCTCCAGAGTAATTTAAAAAGACATTTAAAAACTGCTATTAACTGAAGTGAACTTCACATTTCCAGTCACTGAGCTCACTGGGAGATGAAAGGATCCTCCTGGCCATTGCTCAGCGCTTTCCTTTTGCACTGCCCTGTCCCACCATGGAGGTTATTAATTTTTTACAAGCGCTGTTCACATCCTCTCTTTGATGGATGGTGCTAAGCTTGTACTTAGATTACAGGATTTCCTAGCAAGGCCATTTTGTTATTGAGATGGAGGAAATTTTAACACAAGGTGATTTTTCATATTGACCCCTCCATTCTCCCCATAAAAAATTTGCATGGGGAAATTGCTTCAAGGAGTTTCACACCACACCAGCCTGAGGCCTTAATGGACGGTCATGGGTGTCCCAAGCACAGGGTGCAGTGATAGGTTTTGGGCTAGTCCTCACCTGCTTTTTGTGTCCAGCTGCAAGTTACAATGGGGCTTTGCCTTGAGACTGCAGTGCTGCTCTTTTGCAGTTCCCCATGGGACACAGGAAACCTGGGCTGACCTGTGGGAAGACTGAATGAGAATAAAGAGGAAAGGTGGCAGAAAGAGGGGAAAGAAAGCATCATTTCGCCTTTCTGAAATCATTGTCCCTTTCCAAAGTGAAAAAAAAAAAAAAGGTGGAGAGGGAGGCCAGAGGGGAAGAAATTTTCCTGCTACCTCATTACTCTCTACTCACTGTAAACACCCAGCTGTGGCCAGCCTAGCTTCTGCCCTTCTCGCCCCACTGGCCTCTGCACCTAAATTTCTCACAGCCTTCTTCCCAGCTGGAAATGTAAATCAAGACACATTCAGAATTTTGTGAAACAAAAAAACTAAACAAAAAAACCAAACAAAAAAACCCCAAAAAACAAACAAACAAACAAAAAACCAACAAAAAAACCCACAAAAAACAAAAAACCGAACAAACATGAGTAAGAATGTCCCATTCTCCTTTATGGAATATGGAAAAACAAATATAGCTGGTCTTCACAGTCTCTAACTTTATGTGATTTCTAGCTGAAGTTTCATGACTCATTAACTTACTTTTCTATCTAAAAAACTTATTGGCTTTGTTTTTTTTCCTTAGTGGAAAAAAAAGCTGACACCAGATGTTTCTTTAGACCCTTCCCTGTCCTGAGTGAGTAAACACCAGAGACAAACAGGCTGTTCTGTCATCTTGCTCCTCTCCAGAACACCAACAGTTTTAACACTTAGTTAAGAAAAAGAAATTTAAACAGCTACCAACTGCATTTCCCGCTAAAGATATGTAAGTCTTCACTCTTAAAATGAAATAAAAGTTTTTGCTCATGAATAATCTGACTGTTTATGAGCAGTGTGGTATGATGCACAGATACAATAAAGCTCTTGTGCTGTCCGAGCCCTTGGCTCAAATGAGTGTGTCTCCTGGCCCAGGAAAGCAACAGCCTTTTCTAACAGCCGCCTGTCAGTATTTTTAAACCTTCTCTCCTAAAATAACATGTCGATGTTTGCCTACCTGAACTTACAGGAAGACTGAATGAAAATTTGTGGGCACACCACTGTAAATGGATTTTGTCACGGTTTTTATGATGTCATCAGATTATTTATCCTGCTGCGTTGAGAAAATTAGAATTGCATTTCCCCTTTCAGCCCCCTCATCTCTGAAGGCATTTTTGAACTCTTTTTTTTTTTTTTTCAACACCTCTGAAAGTAAGGGGTTGAAATTGTGGAGAGCACACTACCCCTCCTGAGGTGAAGGTGAATGCATGGGATCCATTCTGCCAGCTGGCATTCAAGCTTGCCATGTTGCTTACAAATATATCCCAAAGCAAACCTCAAAAAAACCCACCACACAGACAATTTTAATTCCTTCCCTGTTAGTAACACCACTACATTTGTTTAGCAGCTAGGCGTGGGACTATGGCACTAGCTGGTATTTTATCTTCTATTTATTTTATACCAAGACATTTGAGAGAGATGAAAGAGTAAACAAGCTCTCAGGTCTCAAGATATTTTTGTACTGAGACCACTGCATCTGCAAATTACAGGTATTTTAAACTTTTTTTCAATTACACAGACATAAAATATTAGATCACTGCATGGTAAGCTAATATTATTTTAATATCACCTTTCATGTAGAAAAATGTTACTTCTACCTCAGTCTTTGCTTAACAAGTAATTCAAAGAACAAATCTTGGGTGCAGGTGTTTTCTCAGCTTACCAAAATTAGTTAAAATGAAGTTTCACTCTATCCTTGTTCAGTAGTCAGAAGATAGAGTTATGTATCTTCTGGGATCTACTCATCCATTCAAAAATAGATGCCTACTTTCACATGGACACAGGTAGGATTTTTTTCCGCTAGGATTCTGGTGTGCCCCAGGGCAAGACCTAATCTTGTAAGCCATTGTTTTCACTATAGGCAGTAAAACACATTTATGCATATGTGCATTTTGCAGCATTTTGCATTTTTGTACCCGGTCATTTGCATCATAATTCCCGGAGCAGCTCTTCTGTACAACCCCGGGGGTTTGTGTTGCAGCACTGGGATGGGTGGAATGTGTTTGTGGATGGTGTGGAGGGATTTCAGGCTGCAAAAGCTGTCTGATACAGGCCTGGGGGATACCTGGAAGTGAGGAAAGTACTGTCTCCTACTGTCAGTAGGAAGCAGACCCTGGAGCAAACCCTCTGTATCTGGGAAGCCAGTTGCTTCATGCTGGGAAAGGTCCTGAGTGAGAACTAATGCACCAAAAGTGTGGGCGATGTGGGGAGGGGAAGTTGGGACAAGGGAGAGAGCAAGGTCACTGAAATAGCCAGGAAGTTTGTCTGGAAACTGCTGTTACAGTAGTGCCAATGTCTTCAACTTAATCTAAAATCTGATTTCTCCTTTGGCTCCCAGCAGTTTGCAATGCAGCCCTTCCTGTGGAAACCGACCGTGTGCCTGAGTTTGTACTTAAATACTTGTAGAACTGAGGGGCAGCCATGGGGAGAAGGACACCTTCTTAGAAAATGGTATTTGTGAAACATTAAGATAGAACATGATAATTTTTGAGGCTGCATCAGAGCTGGAGATTTGTGGCAGGGTGTCAAAAGCTGTTCCTTGTATTGTTTTGGTTTCTTCTGAGCTTACAGAGTAGCCTCAGTCTCCTTCAGTGTATTACAACCGTCCAGATGGATCAGGGTGATAAATGGTGAGAAATTGCTCTGCAATTTAGCTATATATGGAAAACATGCTTTGAAAAATGTGTTGTCTTTTTAGAGGTGAATGTAGAAATTTTCTAATCTTAGACACATTTTTGGGTCTTTAGTTCAGTTTCCCAGTATACATTTATGTCTTGATTCCACCAGAGTTAAATTTAAGATTATGTTAGCTTTGCAGTCAGGAAGAAAATGGTTTATCCTTGCTTGTTTCACGTTTCTGCACCATTAATTCATGGTAAGAAGAATTTTTAAGACATAAGGTGACTTTTTTGTTGTCCTCTCCCAGGAAGGACTTTATGACAATGGCAGATTGAGAAGTGAAGACTAATTCCTATCCACTTAGACAGAATTAGGCTCATCTATGCTTGAACTTACACATCCAGACCACATTACTGCAGCTGGCACTGAATCACCTGTTGCTCTTACTTTACTGCTGAAGGAAGCAGGGTCAGACAGACTGGAAAATTCCACAGTCTGAAATGGTCTTTTAACTTTCTAAGGATGACAGCATTTATGTGGATGATCTGGATGTGGCCTACATCTCTGATAATATAATTACTCTCTAAATAGAGAGCCATTAAACACTAGTTTAACTTTGGATAGAGTTGCAAGTTCTTTGAATATTAGTTTCTTGAGTGTTTAGAAAGAGTATATTAGCACTAAAGAGCATAATTTGATGTCATAAAAATGTGTGGCAATCACGTTCATAGACAACATGAACAAGGATAAATGAATGAGGGGAGACTTCTGTGCTATGCACCAAAACACTGTGAGTCAATGCAAGCCATTCACTTTCTTCAGTATCCAAAAAAATGCCCATGCAGTGAGCAATTTCACACAATATAAGGAACCTGCTGCTGCTTTCTTGTATCACTGCATACTGGCATTAAAAAAAAAATTGTGACAAAATGTTGATTTTTTTATTAACCCAAATTCTAGGATGAGTTTCAGAGCACCAGACAAATGGCAATACTCTCTCATGAAGTGTTAACAAGGTTGAAGTGTTGTCCAGGCATAGTTGCTCTGGAAACTCACGCTGTTGCTTCATTCTTTGCTCAGAAAGACCATGCAGCATTGAACAAGAAGAAAACTCCCTCTCCACACATAGTAAGAACCAGCATCCCCTGAAATGATAATCTTGGATGTCCACCCTAGCATGCTGCACAATGTCACATGAAATTAGTGCATCCATCCAAAACATGGCCACAGGCCATAAAGAAGTGGTGAGAATACCCAACCATGGGCTGTAGGAACCCTGTTTTGCATGTGTAAACCTTATAATCTGAAGATAGTCTAAGGCATTTTGTGGGGTGTTCTATATGGAAACAGAGTGTCTCAGGAAGTGAATACACTGAAGAGCATTCCGGATAAATTTGTCTCTGGCATTATCAGTCTAATGTCGGTAGTGTCTAGAGAAGATTTAGTTTAAATATACAAAATAAGAGACTATAAATCAGCTTTATGATGTTTATATGTTTTCTTTTCCTTGTAAGATTGATAAATTCTGTTTCTTGCTTCATCTTGTCTTTTCTCAGTTACTCTTAATTTTCAAGATGCAGTTGACACCCATTTAATCCAAACACTTTAGATTCCTGTTATGAAGACATTACCTTACAGAATTTCTAACTGCAGAGCTGACTGTATTCAACTAATTTCAAGGTTTCAGATTTAGGAGGTTATAACAAGTATGGTCCACACATGCAATATCTTCCTTCAGGATGTCTGAGGTTACATTAATTATCAAACTTCCAAGAGAGGAAACATTAATCATTTGTCTCTGTACATTGCTGGGATTATTCCAAAACCTCCTTCCTTTTCTCTGTCAGTGTAAATCCAATAAGTAGAGAAGAGGAAAGTTTAATATATGGTCAGAGATAGAGAGCATGTCCTTTTCTCCAGAAGCATACATCAAAGATTTGCAGAGATCGTGCTGATTCGTCAGCAACGCTCTTAGGCCAATATACGGCCAAGGATGTGAGTAAGTCATAAGCAATGTGACTTTAGACTTCCATTCACAATTTCTACAGATGATACAATAAATTTATATTTTCCTTGCTCTGCTCCCTCATTCAATAGTCTGCTATACTCCCTTTATAGCATTTCCTTTTGCCCTTATCTCCAAGATGGTAGAAAGAGCCATGGATGTGAAACCTGAAAATCTCCATTCTTGAGCAGAGCCCAGGAATCAAACTCAAAAAGTCATATCATGAACCAGGATGCAAGCAAATGTTTTGTCACATCAGTGTCCTTAGAGTTCATGTTCATGGTGTTGATAACATGAGGGAACTGATAACATTATGATGTTCTTGAGGCACATTGTCTGTTCATGTCAGTCATGGATGAAGTTTTCCAGAAGAAACACAGCTAGCTAAGAATAAGATTGGCTGTTCATAGAAAGATCAAGCTGAATGCCATCTGCATGGAGATTTTTTAATCTAAAACTAACAGTCATACTCTGTTCTCAGCTGCATGAGAGAAGCCCAAGTTACTACAGCTAAACCAGTGGAGCTGCTCAAAATTGTTAATGGTGTAGATGTACTTGATTTCCAGGAAAGTGCTGGGAGCCTTGTTATTCATTCCCTTTTATTCTTTTGATATGCTCAATTTCCAACTAATTCTTCTTAGTTCACCTTTTCAAACTATAGGCAGTAATCCAGGTTTTCCATGCTTTAGTGAATTTACAATACCACAAGAATCTAAGCCATCTGATCTCCTTTTCTTAAATCTTAAACCATCTTAAACCATCTTTCTTAAACCATCCATGTGAGTTTATTTTCTACTACACTGTTCCAAAGAGCAAAGGTATTTTGAAATTATCTCGATGTCTAGAATTGCATGGTCTAAGTTAGTCATAAGCCAAACAGATCAGTCAAAGTCACAGTGGAGACATTCAATGTACCACAGTTCTGTAGCTTTCTTATATTAAGCTTCTTTCCCAGAAATGCAAAGAAAGGAGGGTAACAGAAACTTGAGGACAAAAGATTTTCTGCTCTCTGTGGAACTACAATGAATTAGAAGAATAAATATTATATAATTAAAAGGAACAACAGGCTTTGAAGGAACAATGTCCTTATGATCAAAAGGCTGCATCATACTCTAAGCTAAAGAGTTTTTCTCTTTATACTGTTTACCTACTTGGATTTGGTTTTGTAAAAAAAGATGCTCTATGTCCCTGAAGGATAAAACCACGTGGGAAAAGAGCAACTGCCTGAGATTTTTGTCCTGCTCTGGAATTGCTGCACCCTTGTGCAAGAGAGTGAACCTTTCCTCAAGCATGTTCCACAATCACTGGGCCATTCTCTTGGTTTCAGTCGTTCCCTGAGGCATCCAGTCCACATCAGCAGTCAGTGTGCTTTTGCAAATGAAAAAAAGGTGACTCCATTAGCCAGGACCCCAAATCCACACTGAAGCAGCAGCAGCCAAAGTGCACAGATGCTAGTAAATGTATGCATAGTTCCAGTATTGCTTCAGAAAAATGTAGTGTAACTCATTACCTTTCCTTCCCGCAAAATAGGAAACGAACACATGGCTTTAAATGGAACTGCTGATTTTGATGTTACTTATAAGGAAAAAGTCAGATCACACTGGAAACAACATGGACTTTTTCCTCGTTTGATGTATAGGAGAAAGGAAGGATTTATCACCTCCCACAAGAAATTTGGCACTTTTAAAATAAAATACAAATCTGCATTTAAATTTTTTGTGTTAGCGAATTCTTTTCTGTATGACATACAGATAGAGAGGAGTATTTAGTTTGTTTTGGACCAAAAAATAGTCATTTTTTAAATAAGTAATTTTGGAAATAGCCCCACTTTTGCATAAATCTCTGTCCTGCCTCATCCTGTTTTACAGAGTTCCATTTCTGTGCAGATTTTGGCAGAAGTCAGCTTGCTAATTCCCAAAGACTTGAATTAGCCACATGATGGTTTTCATAGAGCTGCTAAAACATTTGACTCTATTAATTGGCCAATAATATGTTTACATTTAGAAATGGCTTGCTTAGAAAATTCCCAGGGAATAACTGATGCATTTAAATATTTTTTCTAATAGATCCAGGCTCTTTTGCTTCAGTTTTGGGAAGCTTCATGTAAAGGCAGTGCCTGCATGCTTAGACGTAGGGGACCACACCAACAGATCCTTTCAGGGAGCAGGAGGCAGAATTGAACTGTCTAAGTCTAGAACTACAATCCACAAAAACTTGCCTAGCCCTGCAGGAGATAAAAAGAGACACAACAAGTGACCATTTCCCCTGTGACGTTCACTAGGTGCTTCCAGTGCTTGACAGCCTGGTTTGCTGCTACCCCTCTAGAGCTGAACATTTTGGTACCTTTCTTATGACTGCAGTCCTTTGAGACTTGCAAACTGGCCAGTCCTACACTCATCTCCCCAGAGGTCCAGTCCAGCCAGTGTTTCCTGGAAAAGTTGGATGTGTATTGACAGCACTCACTTCTGCACAAAGCACAGCCAGCCTTGGATGAATCCTGCATCTGGAAGGGAAGCAGAACTGTTGCTTTTATAGATGTTTAAAGCATTTACCCAGGAAGCTGAAGCTCAAGGCTTTACTCCTCCTCATCCAAAGGCAGTTCTAGCTCAGATCTGCAAGGTCCCACAGGAGCACTGGGAGGGAACATCCTCCTCTAAGTATGTCAGAACTGATGTGGCTGAAAAACGTGGAGCAAAAGGGGCAGGAATAGAGTAAGCCACAAATGAGGGGTGTTGTCCTTGTGTCTAGGAAGCACAGACTCCAGGCTGCACAGCACAGCAAAGATCTCGAAGAATGTTAGTATTTTTAGGCTAGAACCCCAGTGAGGGAAGTTACCCCCAACACCTAACTACTGTCCTTCTGCTGTCGCAGCTGCTGATCAACACCCTTCATTTTAGATGGGAGACTTCAAGTAAACACTTCTCAGTTTGCAGGACACTTGCTAGAATTTCAGTTAAAAAATTAAAAACAAATTTTTGGAAATAAATTTTCTCATGAGCTCTAAGAACAAAAGCAAAATAACAGAGCCATGTAAGGTAACATTTTCTCATCTTTAAAGTAGAACCATATAACCTACATTTTCTTGTTGCTAAACTCAGATATGTATAAATTCTTTCCTTATTTATTCAAAATTTTTTAAAACAAGGGGTACACTGGAACATCTTAAAGAGTGCAGTGATTTAATTCCATTCTTCCATATGAAGAACAGAAATTAATTATTTTTATATACAAGAGAAAGCAAAAATGTATAACCACGAATTGTTTTTCATTATAAGGACTTCACTGATGGCTTCTAAATCACTAATTGTACTTGCAAATTAATTTCCTCCCACTACAATGGAAAGAGATTAGTTATTAAAATTTGGTATATTAATATAAATTATGTCTGTGGTGCTTTCTAAAGTAAATTGAATATACTTTTGATGTTGTGTGTAGAGCTGGAAGAGTGTTTCAACCTGCCCATTTCTCTAATAGACTGAGAAAGACATTAAAATATCTGTATAGTCATGGAGCTAAGGGCACAGTGATAGGCACTAGGGAAGATTCTATAAAAACTGATGTTTCTGATCTACAGCTCTCTTTAATCAATGAAAGAATTATGTAAAAGCCAATTAGACTTTTAAAACTAACCAAACTACATTTGTATGAAGACTTTCAAGCATTTTTGTGAGCTTAGTTCAATTTGAAAGTTAATTTCATAAAATCATAGAATTGTTTAAATTGGAAAAGTCCCTTAATATTGTCAAGTCCAACCCTTAACCCAGCACTGGCTAATCCACCACTAAACATGTCCCTAAGTTCCACAAGTACACATCTTTTAAACACCTCCAAGGATGGTGACTCCACCACTTCCCTGGGCAGCCTGTTCCAGAGTTCGGTAACCCTTTCCATGAGCAGTCTGTTCCTGAGATCCAATCTAAACCTCCTGTGGTGCAGCTTGAGGCTGTCCCTTCCTGTCTTATCACTGTGACCTGGCAGAAAAGCCAGACCCCCACTCAGCTACAATCTCCTTTCAGGGAGTGTTTGACAGTGATAAGATGCTCCTGGAGCCTCCTTTTCTCCAGGCTGAGCTTCCCCAGCAGCTCCCTCAGTTGCTCTTCACAGGACTTGTGCTCCAGACCCATCACCAGCTCAGTGGCTCTCCTTTGTGGAGATAGCCTCCTTTGCATATAGCCTTTGCAATTTCCAAAATATTTTTATATTTTCTACCCATCTGTTTCAGTTAAATAATTAACTTCGCTAGAAGAAGTACCTTTTCTATGAGATCTCGTTCTGTATCCAGAAACAGTTAGAGCAGTGTTTTTCCTCATTTAAAAAAAATATGTATTTTTACTTCACAGGGAAATAAGTTTGTGCTAATGACCTTTATGAGGTAAAAAATTACTCCGAAATACCTAAGGACCTTACTGCATATTGGAATTCTTTGAAGAAGGAAGTTCATCAATCATACTCTCATATTATGTGTCTATAATACATCTTATACATGTGGGTTTAATTAGCGAGTATGTAAAACTTACGTTGAATACTGGAGTACTTAGTTCTACAACAATCAGCCTGAAAACCTGTTTTTAAATTTAATACTTAGAAAGTGTATAATCTGGATTTTCATCTCTAAAGTATAATTTCTACATGTATGTCACAGGTAGTCTGTGGAAAAAATAGCAATATTCAGAAACTGAGTAATGTTGTAGCAGATCCAATTTCAAATTAAACTTTTCTTTGAAACTAGAAGATGTTAACTATGCATTTGATAAAAGCTTAAATCATATTTTCCAGGGAGGGAAACAGAGGAAAAAGAAGCATGTGGAGGTCAGTCTGGGTGTGACGTCCATTACTACATAGGTTTAAGTCCCATTAGTCATTTCAGTGTATTTTTTTTTACTTCTAACATGTTGGCACTTTGAGTGTTTGTGTACATTGTGGGAAAGGAAAGGGAAAAGAAAAAGGAAAAGGAAAAGGATGAGGGAAGGAAAGAGGAAAGGGAAGAGGAAAGGGAAGGAAAGGGAAGAGGAGGGGAGGGACTGCAGAAATACACCCTGTCTCTGGGAAGGTGGCAAGATGGATGAACACGATACAGCATGCAAATAAACTTCTTAGACTTCATGGGCCTCAGAGGTACAGTTCTTAACTAGGCAGGTGTTCTGACTCCTTGTTAGTTGCTCTCACCTTATACAGCATTGTCGGCTACTTTTAAAATGTGATCTGTGTAGTGCTAATGTGATAACTAAGTGATGGCCATCTCTTATTCCCAGTTTTCCCCTTTTTTGCAGTAGAAAGGTGGAGCCCATTGCCAATCTGGGCTGAGAAACAATGCCTTCACTGAAAGATGTTAGAAATATCCATGAAGAGATGGTATCTGCTTTGTAGGACAGCTCACAGAAGTTGCTCAAGGAACAAGAAAAATGGCAGAAAACACAGTGATGTGGCAGTGACGCTGAAATGGGTGATGATATGAGAAAGAGCAGACTCACCAGAATCATCTGCAGGTATGCACAAACTGTGACAAAAAGAAATGCGGGAGGATTTAAATAACCTTGCCAAGGTGCATGTGTGCACCCTTGCCTTCACCTCTAGATCTGTTGAGAAAAAACAAAAATATCTTTAAATTATATTCCACAGAAACATCACGAGTCTATAGGGTGCTGTAGACAAACAACTTTGTCTCCCCAGTGTGAGAGTCCTGGGCCTGGTCAGCACATCCAGAGATGAGCTGGAGGAGGCCTGGAAACAAAGTCCTGCAGCTCCTCCTGCTTTGGTCCAATTCATGGGGAGGAGGACACAATCATGGGACTTAGTACTGGCACAAGCCACCCCGAGAACATCCTTGTTCCCCACTTTAGTTTCAAATGAGGGAGTGCATTTGACACATGGAGACTGATCATAACACTGACCTGAAATAATGCTTTTGGCTTTGGCCTTCCCTCTCCTGAATTTGCTTTACCTGTCTGTTGTGCTTTATCACTGATCTATAACAAGAACCTTTTGTAGCAGAACACCATCTTCTTCCTGCATCTTTGTGCAGCACTAAGCAACTGTAATATTTACAATATCAGATTTTGGGTGACCTGAGCACTCTTTTGGTTTTCATAAAAGGGGTAATTAAGCAACTTCTGTAGAGTCAAAACTTGAACACAACTAAAGTCACTGCCCAAGGCAAGTGGGCCAGTCATCATGAACAGTGTATTAACTGTGCTTCCCTATAAAAATGCAGCAGAATATGAGTATGGGTTTTCAGGGATCACAGAGCCATGAGAAGCAGCTGCAGAAGGTAGTCTGGCCAACAGGATAGGCAGAGATTTGCTTCTGCCTGCTCATGGGAAGTAAACTAGATGACGGCAAAGATGATGCCTTGTTTGTGGTACCAAAGTTTCCTCCTAAAGAGGAAAAAACCCAAAATAGCCCTGAAAGTTCCTGCAAGTTCCTGTAACATGTTCATGACACAAGGGGTGGAAAGGCTCTGAGAGGGTCTGTAAGAGTTAATGGATTAATTTGTAAATGTTTTGAGATCTTGCCCTAATGTACAGAGGGAAGCTCAGAACACTTGCTCTGCATGTATTTGCAACTCCATAAATAAAGACCACAGTGCCAGGTATTGAATTTCACACATTAATCCACAGGGACCTGCAACCCAGACAGATGGCTCTGAGGCAGCAAGGAAAATAGTTCTTTGCTGGTTTTCAACTCTATTTGATTAGATGGATTTCCACAGTATGAGCAACCTTACAGCAAAAGAACTGGCACTTCTTTAGAAAACAGCTACAAGCAAAACTTAAATACACTCTCTGAAAAAAAAGGTAGTGTCTGTCTGCAACCACCAGGAGGACTAAATCTGGGCTGATTTGGGTTCTGTTTCCCACAGTGAAAGAGTGGGAAAATGATCTTCCCTTGCTCTTGGGATAGAAATGGTATTGGATGAATCAGCCTGTTACAAGAACTTTGGACAGAATACAGGAAAATCTTCATATGATTTGAATTTGGTTAGCTCACAAGCATTATTGTTTTACATTGTTGGCAAACACAGTATCATTAATAGTAGCATCTGCCAAATGCTGCTACTTTATGGGACCTACGACAGTTGAATCTATGCCTCAGTAGCTTAGAGAATCACACACCTGTTAACAGGACTCATCCTGCCCAGCAGCAGGGACCTTGCCCATGGGTGCAGAGCATCTTCAACTTCCACAACAGCCAGGCCAGCCAGGGCTCTCAGCATTTTGCAGAACTGATTTTTATATTTCTGTCCTTTCCAGCGGACCCCTGGGGTATTGAAAAGAGCCAATAAACAAAACAAAACAATACAAAAGCCAACAAGCAGAAAAGACCAGCATTTGCTGAAAATGCTGACCAACATTTGCACTAATTCTGTTAGTGTGCCCCTGAAATTTCCTGCATGTCCTGCTGTGTAAATGCAAAAAGAAAAAAAGCGCCATTTCTCCAAATATTAGGGAATATTTGCCTTGGCTTTACTCTATACAGGTCATCATTCCTCACATCTTACATTTCAGAGCAGGATTTGAAAAGGGCTTGCCTGGGGAATATTTCACTTAACTCTGAGATCTGAGTTTTTATCAGACAGAATTATTTAGGTTGGAAAAATCCTCTACGATTGTTGAGTCCAGCCATTGACATAATACTGCCTAGATCTTAAGGATCAAGTAAGTTTCGCAGAGTGTTTCCATTCTCTCTGTGAACATGGTGTGCAACATTGCTTACTGATCATTACCTGCTGCCAGCATCCTTATTCTTATCTGCTGAATCTGACAAGAGAATCATGTGAAATTGTTTTTCCCAGTCTGTGGCAGGCTTTGGGATTATGACAGAGTAGCTTGAATTTCAAAGTATGGATTGAAATCACTGCATCAGGCAGGGCTGAGAGCTTCTGGGCTCAGTAAGCTGTGATCCACCCCAACTGCAGGCCCTCTCCACCATCAAGGGATTGGATGTTCAGATCCCATTTATGGGCTGTAACTGAAGTCATTCCAGCACTTAACTTGGAAACCAACTCATTACCATGCAGCCTGTGCCATGCATGCTGCTGCTGTCATAAGCCTTATTTTAAATTTGTCATTCTTGGCTATCAGCAAAAGAACAGAAGTGCGGCACGCAGAGCAGAATAAACTCTGTACTCCAAGTTCTGGGCAAAGCTACTCCAGTATGTTAAAAAAATGTAAGAAGTACCACAGCCAGTCGAATCAAAAGCTTGTCTAGCCAAGTATCCTGTCTCTGACAGTGATTATTAGCAGATACTGAAACAAAAGTATGAGAATTAGGGTATATAGAGTCCTTTTACTGCCTTCCAGCCTCTAAAAATCAACTGCATAGAGATTTCCTGAGACTGAAATTACATCCAGGGCACAGTATCTAATAGTCAACAAAGCAATCATCCTCCATCCATGTGTCAATTCCTTTTGGCATTTATTTATTTAATGTATTTTGCCACAACGTAACTACAGGCCACACAAAAAGTTTTCCTTTTTTGCCTATTTTTAGTTGTGCCTGATAATTTTATTGGGTGCCCCCAAAGATTTTATATTCTGAGAGACTGTGAATAATCAGTCCGATCAGTCCCTGTTTGTTTTCCCTGCACCAGCCAGGGTTTATGGAACTTCTGCCTCAATTATAATTTTCCAAACTGAGGAACTCTATGATTTAGCAGAACAGAGACATGCCAAAGGAAAAGAGACTTGCAGGAGGACCAGTTGTGGAGGAGTTTCTGGAGGCAGGACTTGCTCCAGGCATCTTCTCACCCACACTGTAGACCTGTGAAGCTGAAGAATGGATACTTTGTCCTGACAGCAAGGAAGCATCAGGCTCAAGTGTCCAAGTAAGGACTTGGAAAAGCCAAGGACTATTCCTGCTCTGCAACTCCGACATTCCTCCCCAGGGCCACTAAGATATAAAGGTGGATAGCAATTTTCACCTAAGGGTGGCATGAGAACCCATCTGCCACAAGGCAGGAAGGAAAGAAAGGAGATGTCACCAACTTCTCTGATGAATGTGACTGCCTGTGTTGGAGGTCTTAAAGAAGCTGGGCAGCTGAGTGGCTGAGGATGGGAGGGAATTTTCTGTGTGATTTCACAGGGAAGTCTTAAAACCCACCTGACCAGGAACATCAGGTTGATACTTTTTATGAGCAAAGAGGACATTGATACTAAACACAGTATTTAGAGTCGAAATGGGGTGAAGATTTTAATTGCTGGGCAGGAAAGGAAGTAGATCGTAGGTTGTGTACAAATTTGGAAAAGGGTCTGCACAAACTGTCTGACACAATGGGAGCAAAAATTCACCTTGATCTAATAGTAAGGCACAGAGAAAATAGAGGATGAATCTCTGAAAAGAGAGAGTTCACAACTCTTAAAAAAATTAGAAGGAAAATAGAAAATACCAAGTTTCAAAAAGAAAGTCCAGGAAACTCTGAGTCCATGGCTGAATTTTCATGGCGCTACAGCCAGAGCAAAAGACAACAGGGAAAGGAGGGATGTAGAAAGCTCCTGCATGCAAGCTGGGAGTTGTTCCCAGGAGCAATAGTAATAATAAGAGCACAGCAGAGAAAAGCAAGCATGAGATCAGCTTTCCTGACCCTTGCCTTTACTGTCCTTAACAGATTGTATTACTGCTATAGATAAAATTAGATCTTTATAGGAAAACCTCTTTTCCCTTCTCAGTTCAAGTCTGGTTCTGAGTCATAAACTCATAACTTCAGCTTCAATCCCTTTCACAAAGATCCATGTTGTAATATAGGCCTGTAAGGTCATTAAACCCAAGGGTATGTGGAGGAGATAAACAGCAACAAGCACACTGCCATTGCCAGAAATAAAAGCCTGTACAGATACATATAATCTTGTTCTGACTTTGCAGAAAAGTAAGGTGCAAAAGGAAAAGATGTCCAAATGTAATTATTTAACACCTCGTATACAAGATGAGAGATGGGCCTGTTTCACCTCATGGATAGGACAGGCCATGGGAGGGGTAATGCCAGAATTACATGTGCACATGAAAAATCCAAGGAAACAAGTGAGCCAGAGTGTGAGGCAGCCGCCCTGGTGCCCCTTCCCGCTGTTGTCAGGGCTGCCTCCAGAATGAGCAGAGCCAGGGCATAACGCCCCAGGTCTGCTGGCCAGGAACAGTCTGTTCAAAAGTGTCACACTAAAAACCCTGCCTGCACGACAATCCATCATTGAGGATTTTCTGACTGTTCATGGAAACGTCTCCCTCACTCACAGTTTTGCTTCAAACAAAAACCATCATCAGTGCGAACTGGCGGCCAGAGCACATGTTTTCATTAATCAAGATGTTAATCATGGAATCACCAAGAGCTCTGCCAGACAAATAAACATACTCAAGACATCCAGGACTAGTAAACTTTGCCCTTTTAATGACTGCTTTTTCCATGATTCTTTGTCTAACTGGGATCAACAGCAAGCTCCCTATGATAACATGCATCACGGGTATTTTTTAATAGAAAATAGTACCTTGAATGATGCTTGCCTTAATTTAGGATAATGATTGCTAAGAACTGAGTGCTTAATTTGACAAAAAATAATAGATGATACTCTAATCTGGAAATAGCATTGCAAAAGGAACTGCAGCCTTGTGACCTTTAGCCCTAGATCGTGTAAGTTTGGCAGGATGTCTTGTTAACAGAAAGAAACGGAAAGTTGCTTTCTCATGAGTTTTCTCACTGCTCCTCTCCCCTGCTCCTACACTGTGAACTCATCCCTATGGAAAAAAAACTATCTCCTTCATTCAGTGCCACTCCTTGATCTGTGATTGGAAATGGCTTAAATAAAAGTCCAGTCTTGGCATTCCTCTTCTCAACTACTGCAGGTTGCCCTGCCCACCTCTGCATGAAGAATGAAGATCTGTACAGCAATGCTAGCAGCTTTGAGATACACTCTGTAAATCAATAAGGTTTGTAAAATAGCTATTCTCCCGGTATGAGTAACTTGTGATCTGTATTCTTGAATTTTTGGAATCAGCTTTTTAGCATCTGCCTCAAGGTCATGGTGCCTGAGACCACTGGATGCTGCAGTGCAGTTAGCCATTATATTTACAGAGGTTATGGTCTCTTTTCTTTAGCCATTTTCTCTGCTAAAACCACCTTCCCAGCATATTTGACTCCACTTTGCTATAGCAAGGAGAAGACAGAAGATCTGATCTCTCCTCTTATTGTTGCCCTCTCTTCAATGCAGCTACACAGTAAATACCTCTTGGCCTAGAGAGCTGCAGCTCTCATTTGCTCTCCTCTCCCTGACAAGCCCCTTAGGCCTGTTTTAGAGTTGTCCTCTCTTTGTCCCCAATGTTGCTTGCACAAATGTCAGCACTTCCTGCAGTTTCTAGAAGTTATTATTTCTCAGATAATAAATATTCCATAGACAAATCCTGTCCAGCATTACCCAGGATTGGGTTTTCAGGTATGTGACCTGCTTCAGGACTATATGAATGAACACTGAGCAAGTGAGTTACAGAAGAAATACACAAACCTGCTCAGATAAAACAAGACTCACTCAGTGAGGTCTATGCTATTTTAAGTTCAAGATTTAAATTCATGGCCAGCTGAATATGACTGGTGCCAGCAGAACTGTCCCTGATGAACCAGCCTCATCTTCTGCCTGGAATGTAGCCAATCCTCTCATCCAGGCATTTTCTCACCAATGAGCAGAGTATTTTGCTGTAGAGCATCATGCCTCTAAGGTTCTTCACAGGTCTTCAAAACAAAATACATTCTTAGGAAGTTACCTAAGCTGAATATCACTCCTGTTGGGTCCTAAACCTCCAATAGTGGAGGCACACAAAAGTAGAATGTCCAGAGCTAATGTTACAGCTTTGAAAAGCAGATATCCAACTCAGTTTTGTGGCCACCATGTGTTTGTGGGCTGAATGACTCAGATCTGGTTGGCTCTGGTGTCTTTAGGCACTGAGATGGGTTGGACAAGGCAGGATGTCAGTATTCCCCAAGCAGGGCACAGGGCACCCATAACAATGCATCACAGCACTGACTTGTCCAAATACCTACAGGCCCAATAAACAAAAAACTGGCCATGCCGATACAGTGCTCATCAGCTTCCAGCTTCCAACTTTGTTGGCTTCCATACTTGGAAACCAGTTGAGCTTGAAGTTATGACACATTCCTGATTTAAGCTGTTGAAAATTAAAAAATGACAGAGTGGTTTTCTGGACTAACCACATTTGCCTGCTTTTGGTTTTTTCCCTTACAGTAAAATAAGAAGAAATGGTAGGCAATTTTTGATTTGACATGTTCCTCCTGTCTTTTCAGTTCACTACTATTAACTGTAGAACAGCTACAAAACAAGAAATTAACTAAGCAGGAGATAGTACTTTGCAGCTGGAAATGATCTGATCATATTGATTAGGACAAGCAAGTCTAGTATCCAGCAGAGCACGCACAGGTTTTTCCTCTGCCTAATTTCTTGTGCCTGTTCACAAAGCAGTTTGCTTCTAACTGTAGGCAATGCTCCCGACAAAATGTAGAATCAAACAAAAAATTAAGCATCACCTCAAGCTGTTACCAGAACAATTTACAATTTACTCATGTTCCTTTCTCAAATATTCTCCTTGTTTATTCCAGAGCTGTCTGAATTAAAAAAAAAATAAAATCTGAGAGAGAAACATTTTCCAAAGGTTAGTTTAAACAGGTCAATAAATGAACAGGAAGGAAATGTAGAGTCTGCCTGTGCTCTCTGTTGCTGCGTGTGAAACCATTCTGAAATGTTCAATTAACTGATAAAACCACATTTAGCAAACTTCACTCTCCATCACTGCCCATACTCTTCACCTCTGCCATCCTGATTTAAGGCAGTCCAAGAATCCCCCTGCCGAAGAGCCAAGACCTGTTGTCTCAATAATCCAGGGGAGTATTCACTTTAAATTGTGGGTTTAGAGGTGGGCCTTCAGCTGAGACTGTCTCTGTAGAGCTTCCCTCCCTTCCTTCCCTGACAAGTCTATCCTCTAAGTTTGCACACCTCATTTCTCTGCCAGTAATATGATAAGATCAATAAATAATAAGGCTATTATTATAGCTTGCTGAATTAGCTTTTTACAATTGAAATTAAAAGCTTAACTTATAGTCACAAATGGCTTAAATATTTAGCCAAAGTAATACTTCAAAAATTGCTCCTTCCTTAACCTATGAGATAATTCATAAGATACTGTCTTTTGGGAGTTAGAATAAATATTATGAAAGTCAAAAGATGTCAAATCTTCTAGGCAATAGAATAGCCTAAAATTAATTCTAGTAATGAATTTTGATATAGTGATTTCTAACATGTCTCTTTGGAGTGATAAACAATCTGACTTCCAAAATCCAATATTCAATACATTTATGAGTAACCACATGGTAAAATGACAGCCAGTTTATTTCAGTCCTGGAGTCTGCTTCAGCATAGCTGCTTGTGGTAAACTTTTCAGCTCTTTCTTAGCAGGCTTGCTGGAAAATTGCCAGTTACAGAAATCTCTGGCAGTTGTGAAGTGCAGCTGTGGCGATCTGCTTAATTTTCCATAAAATTAATTTGCATCAGACAATCTCCAGCATATACTGAATCAAACACACACGGGTCCATATTTCAAAAGCACTATGGTGATCTCACTGCACCGTATGAATCATTTTCATACATTTTTATTGCCATGACAGATAACGTAAGGCAAGTGATTATGGTTTTTAACTACTTCAGAGTTCACATGAACTTTTTGACCATTTAGCCAAAAAGAGAAAAAAAGAAAATTAATCTTATGTAATTTTTGTGCAGAGTCAAAGCCTGTAAATCAAAATTGGTAACTGATATGTATCAGCTCTTTTAGTGATATGAATCCACCTCACTCAGTACACACAAATAAACTATAAATATATTTTAAAATTATTAATTCAGTGAAGTCTTTGAAGCTTGCAAACATTTAGGAGAAAGGAAGACATAGAAAAAATTTCCTTTTTTTTGTCAATTTCTTATCTTCTGCCAATCTTGAGCTCATAGTATGAGCATAAAATTAGCTACAGAAGAAATTGGCCACTTCCACCTATACATTTATTTTAACTGATTTAACCATTATTTTATATATTTCTCTCTTTATTTGATCAAGTGTATACTTTGACCAGCATAGAGATTTAGTTAAAATTGCAATTTCTTCTGTGTCATACATATACCAGCAAAAACCCTAACACAAGCACAAACTGTATCAGCATTAAAGCGTCTTTGCCAATACTGTCAGCTCTCTGTTATCCAGACTAACAGGAGGCTGGAAATAGCTCCTCATACAAGGGATCTCTGTCCCTGCACCCTCCTCTGGCTGGACATACACTGCATTGCCCCACAGTTGTGCTTCTGGCGAGTTCTACCTGCTGGGAGTCAAACTGCACCTATCCTGCAGCCAGGGCCAGCTGCTGCCTGCTCACTGCACAGCCCTGTCCTTGTGGTGCTCAGGTTGCACCAAGGAGTCCCACTGAACTCAAGTTCGAGCTGGCCCTGAGCATGGCTGCTCACATGCTTTTGCATCCATGACATGGATGAGACCAGTTAGTTAAAAATTTTGTTTGCAAGAAGTTGGTTTATTTACCTGGGGAACTGTTACAACTCGCATCTACACAAGGGAAGTGTGCTGATGCAGTAGAGCAGGGTGAAGACTGCAGTAAATAATTTGAGGTCCCAAATACTGTCTTTGTTTATTTTGTCTGGATATGTTTTATTGATCTGATTCACCTGTGAATGTTTGCTACATAATGTGTTCATCTGTTAAGGCTTTGATCTAGTCTATACTGCTTATCCTGCCCAGTCCATGTATAAATGAGTTTGAGAAAATTTACCCTGAACAAAAGGTTACTCAGCTACTGAGAAGAAGAGGGAATGCTAAATACTTGGTAATTCACTTTGGCTTCCTCTTACTGCTACTCAGCTGATCTTTCTATCCATCTCAGCTATTCTAGCTACAAATACAGAACAGTTGTTTTATACTGTATGACTTTTTCAGATTTGGTAGATTATCTGGATTCACAACATCTGGTTTACATGTGATGGTGCTCATAGCAAGAGAAGCAGGATAGTTTGATGAGGTTGTGTTTCTGTCAATATGTTCTTTGCAAAAAGGATGAGTTTTTTTGTTCTAAAGAAATATTTTGATGACCTATGGTATCACAGAGGGAGTTCAAGGAAACTGTTAATACATATTTTTAATAGACAGCAGCTTTCCAGGACCTGCATCTGTTCAAACATACCATTTAGTCTGTAGAGATGAGCTAACACAGACCACTGTGCACCAGCAGAGGCTGGGAGTCCTCAGTGAGATGTGTCTACTGTATCTTTTCTCCAGTGTTAAGGATAACAGGTGAGCCATGATATCAGAAGTTCAAGAGGTGGACTTATGAAGATTTGAGGTAACTAACTTCCTCACTTTTTTACATATTTATATTCACTTTATATTAACAGGGGATTAATTCAGTTGCAAAAAGAATGCCACTGGGTATTTTTCATGACCTTCTGCTGCTGCTCCAGAAAGATCCGTCTTGCACTGGGTCTGTCATCTTTATACTGGACACACTACAACAACTCACATGGCACTAGTTGTTTAGGCATAGGAAGTTGTACTTAGATATTAGCCCAGGTTCTACATAAACTCAGAAATTCAGCATTGAAATAACAAGTTCCTGTAGGAAAAAATATAGTTAGGAATTGCAATACTGAGTATAGCAACACTTCAAATTTAGGCACCCCTTTGAGGATTTATTCTACACAACTTTGGGAATGTAACTGAACCATGTAGATTTCAAGGCCATTTGCTGCAAATTCTCTCTGCAGTTAATGGAAAGAGGCCAGGCACCTTCAGAGATGACAAAGACCTTACATGTAGGTGTCCCATGTACTCCCTCTGAACTGTAAAGTCATTAGTTTCTTACTGTAAATGCCACTGTCAAAGGAGTAAAATTAGGTGGGATGGGCCTAGAGCAAGGTCATGCACTATGACTCTCAACCACGAGACAGGGACCTTGACTCCCTCTCATGGGGAAGGATGGTGTATAGAAGCCAGCAAGCTGAGTGGAAACCTCTTTGAGCAAGGCAGGAGAAATTCAAGAAGTGCAGAGGCAGTTTGCATACTGCCATGGGAGCAGTACTGAGCCTCATACTCTTCTCTGAAGTCAGACATTTGCCTGAAGGTCTAAGGAGGTTTCAGCTGCAGTCACCATCCCTTGCTGGGGGATGCAAACAGCTGGTTATTTGCCCAAGTTTATAATGGCCTAGTGAAAGTAAATAGATGAAATATCTGATGAAAGTTAGCATCCAGAGTCAAGTGGGTTGAGTAACTATAAGAGGAGAGATCTTGAGTGATCTCCTAGACCTTGTTTGAAGAGTTGTTATTGCTGTGGTTTGTTTTGTTATGACAGGAAAAAATATGACAAGGAGTACAAGGAGAGGTAATCTATTAATTAATTCAGATATATACAAAGGGTCCGTCCTTTTTAAAATAACATCTACATTTCAAGTGCATGTCAATTAATTTTCTTTATAATGAAAAGCTCACCAGCACTAAGATTTTAACTGATAATGTGAACAGTGAGAAAACAATACATTATCAGTGACATTAGCCACTAAGGTGCCAATATATCCATGGTGTCCCAAAAGGCCTTCTTTTACCCTTCTTCTGTAAGTACAGTACTGGCAGAGGTGAAATCTAGCATATTTCCTGGTTTTAGCTCAGGATTTGTGAACACAGTGGCTCTGACCAAGCTCAGACACCAGCTGTATCTCCTTTCTGAAAATCTGTGTGAAAACCAGGGACTAAGCAGACCAAACTATTGTTTAACTTAACCACAGGATTAAATTATGTAGAGGAAAAAAGCATGTTAAAACCCCCAGCATGCATTCTACATCCATTTGTGGCTGTCCCAGCCCTCTCAGACACTCACTTATATGACCAAAAGGAGCCTTATTCCCACAAACAACTTTACAGCTGCTCTTGTAGGAGCTCCCTTTTTAAGCTGCTGCACTTCTTTTGATCTCAGTTAGGCGTAGGCTTTTTCCTGTCTTGCCAATGTCTTTTAAAGTTCCCAGACACTTTGCAAAGAAGCAGTCTGGTGTCAGCTCTTCAGCTTTGTCCCCCGTATGTCTTTTGCCCCTTTTATAGCTTCCATGAGACTGTGACAAGAAATTTATTGTGAACATGCTACAGTAACCAGGTAGGCCTTATATATCATCATAAAAGAACACCTTCCTTGCCTTCTCAGGGCTGATACATGAGAATGTTTCCCACAAAATGTGCCTGTTCCAGATATTACATTCTCATGTGCATTCCTCATTCAAATATGGGCACATGAGGGCATAAGCTCATCCTCCATAGGCTCTATCCAATTGTCTCCTGAATGAAAGGGTCACCAGCAGAAGACAAAGATGGGATCTGTGTCTGTGCCAGCAGACACGGTAGCACTGTAGACAAGTACCTGTCAGGAGATGTTATTATGCAAATTTCTTCATTAAACTAACATTTCCTTTTTGCTCTGGCTCAAGTCTGTGTGTGTTCTACTCAATTATGTCTCGGCTTCCCGACCCATTTCACACATAATTAAGATAAATATTGTTGCACTTCATTAATAAAGCATGGCATTTAACTTAAACAATCTCAAATTCAACTCCCATATAAAACTGGCTAAAAGAACTGCTGCAAAGATGGTGACATTCAGACCTGAATATTTTTTAATTATGTACGAGTTAGACATTTAGATGCTTTTTATTATAAAATGGAAAACTTTGATGTAGCAGACCTTTCCAAAATACATTCTTATTTTGCAAACTTACTATGATTATGCTTATCAACAAATGCTAGTGGGGAAATTTATACTGCCATCAACCACCTGTAGTATACAAATTGTAGTTTAACTCCATTCATTTAACCATCAGTGTTGCTCACTTTCTACTAAAGTATGCAAAGTGGTTTTTTTAATAGCAACGCTCTGGATGGTGTGTAAAAGGTTAATATAATATGGTTAATACTATTTACTTATACTGATTAGAAGCCAGTGGCAAGTTGATATTATGACCAGCAACTCCTGATCAAATGGAATACATATGCATGCAGTGTCCTTTGCACATAAATCCTGGTTGAGTTTTCTTCATCCAGTGCTAGTTATACTGTACTATGTTGCTGTCTCAGACAGCAATCCTTCATTTAACGTTTTTACTATACTGTAATTGCTTTTAGGAATTTAAATTTAAAGATGGAATTCTTTTTCAGGGGTATCTTTACCTCGGTTTCCAGATTGTAATTGGCAAATCCTTGTCATAGTTTCTACTGCCTTGATCAGTTTGGTAGTCACATTAATGGTCTGTAGTTGGAGCTCTTTGTAGCAGGATGTCATAAAGGAACACAATCTGGATAATTATGCAGTGTGTTTATGGCTTGGGCAGAGTGATGATTATCTGTGTGATCTTCCAAATATGTGTTCCACTTGTAAACCAATTCAATCTTATCTTCAACAGGATAGAGGATTAAAGTTTCCTGAGCTCTTGTGGACTAAAAAAACTATGATATCTGCATAGGGGAGAGAGACTTATCAATACTGCAGTGAGAGCCTCCTGTTTGGTATCAGAGAATTTACATGATGAATTTTTATGTATACTCCAGATATTAAGGCATTAGAAAACAGGTAAAAACTAGTCGTAAGACACATATCCAATGAATGGGAAGCTGGTTTCACTGATCGTGGAACAAGTTCTTGCATTGCCAATAAAACACTTGGTTCAAGCCTGTGAATTAATGCCAGGTCCCTCTTTACAGGTTGGAATATCCTGATTTAAGGAATTTTTCCATTTCTCTGATTTCTCTGATTTTAAGCACTCCTGCCAATGCAATTACTTGTGAATCAGTCAGTTACCTCTGGAAAAAGTGTCTCTGGTTGGTCAATCTAGCTGTACTTAATAATGTCATTTTAGATTATTGCACCATTCCAAAAAAAAATAGAGGGAAAGCTACAAACCATTTTGCATACTAAGGTAACATCAAAGCAGGATTTGTCTGCAAATGTCAGACTTCAAAAAGGCTGCACCTACAATAGCGAAGGTTTTCCATTTACACAGAATACCTGTTAGAGATCAATTCCAATCCACAGAAATCTGATTAAGGCTTCTCATTTTACAGTTTACTCAGCCCCAATTCCCATCCAAAGAATTCACTTGAATGAGAACTGTAAGATCCTGTAAGTCAGTTGTTTAGTTTGGCTGTATTTGACTTCATTCCAAGTGTTTCCCCATTCCTGGCTCCTACACACAACTTTTATATTATGTCATAAATACTGTCATCAAACTAAATATGCTATGCTGTAGATAGGTCAGCTGGAAAAAGATTATCACCGTAAATGGCAGAATGTTGTATGAAGAACTGGAGCAAAGAAAAATTGGTAACAAATATGGCTGACCATCTACTTAGTAGAATATTTTTCAGGTTTTTTATGTTGACTCTCATCAGAGGCCACTTCAACTCCAAAGGAAAATAAAGCAATTTCAGCAAGAATTAGGCAACAAATGATTTAGCATAGCTGAAGGCACTCATTCTTTTTCGATAACAGAGAAGGCATGACAGAGAGATGTGAGCATCTCTTGCAGGATTTATCTCTTTGTGTCTCTATATTTTCCCCAAGATAATCTCAATTAGCTTGAGTCCAAATTCATTCTTTTTTTTTGATGAGTGCCTTAGATTGGGCAAAGCTCTCAATAGAAACAGTTCTGCTCAGCAAAACAAAGGAGTCTGAATTGCTGTAATCTGCCTGCCAGGGAGGACAATGGCCAGGAAAATGCAGCACCTGAATGTTATCATCTGCTAATAAGAGGGTTCACTTGCTTTGCAAACACTGGCAATACACTTCACTTAAATGCTTCTTCTAAAGTATGGTGTTATTTTTACTGTTCTTGCCACCTTGGCTTGCCAGTGCAGGCATGCCAGACCTTGATAAAATCATAGGGTGATTCTGCTGTGCAGACAAACCCTTTATAATGGTCTGAGAAGAGCTGGGGGTGATGCTAACCTCCAAAAAACCCCGTGATTGTAATGAACCATTTCAGTCCCATCTAAACCCAAAAGAGTAGTCTCTTGTCCCAGAAGAAATTTCATACCCTGTGCTGTTTAACCTTGTTCTTCTTCCCATGGAGAGCTGTAAATGGGCTCTTTATTCTACCTACAAGCCTTAGAAAACTTTTTCATAAGGCTATCTCTGCCGAAGACATGTGATCTCATTGTTGTGGCTAACTGAACAGATCATTCTTGCAATAACACTTCCACTTCAGAGCCCTACAGTAACCATAGAACAGGCTTTAGCAGAAGACACTTCAGTTTCTAAATCCATATTTAATTTGTTTATTTTGCCAACAAACTGCAAAGACATTTTCTGTATGAAGCAGTGATGATTTGTCAGCAGCAGCTTAGTCTGCATGGTTTTTTACAATGACAGTCATTGTGTTCATATATTTCAAAGAGGAACTGTGGAACCATCACTGAGATTTGTGTACTATGGGAAAAGAAGTTCCCTGAACTTGCAAGTTCCTGACCCAGGGCCAGGAATCCACAATGTCCCCAGACTGAAGGCTGAAATCCTATATGGTAGTACTAGCCCAAGCCTGCATTTTGAGGAAGCCCAGTCTGTGCATAAAGTTGCACTGGAGTCATGCACCCTGACCATGAGCCAAGTGAGTTGTCAAGAAACCAAATAATTTTCTGATGGCAGCTGATTTCCTGGCAGGAAGGGTTTCCTCAGAACTCTGCATGGGTCCTGTCTGTTTGCCAAGACCCACCCATGTCACAAAACATTTTGATTTCAACAAATCAGTGGTTTCCAAAAAGCCAGGGAAAAAAAGAAAAACATAAAGAATAAAGAGTTGTTTAAAGACAAAGTTCTCAACCAATTCAAATGATTTCACTTAGTTTTCCCAAAGCTATAAATCAGTGCAATTGCTGTGTTTCAAAACAGGAGCCTCCAGTTGTGTTAGCTAGTTTGGAAGAATCTTACACACCAAGTCCTGAGATGGCCAAGAGCACTGCATTGTACAAACACCCTGATCAAACCATAGCAGTATACCTGCAAGAGCCTCCTGCTCTCTTGTGAAGATCCTCCCACAGTCCCCAGCATGAAGTCCACGTGCCTGTTTCCCAGGAGGATGAATGGCTACAAAATTGTGCTTACCACAAATCTCTTCCTTCAG
Source organism: Irena cyanogastra (assembly GCA_013397155.1). Lineage (NCBI taxonomy): Eukaryota > Metazoa > Chordata > Aves > Passeriformes > Irenidae > Irena > Irena cyanogastra. The sequence continues at coordinate 1,773,200 of VWZV01017164.1, read as the reverse complement.
AATAGAAATTTCAGTCTCTGGTACGTGGAGTATGTTCACTGCCTTGCTGTGCCCTGCCACCTTGGAGTGTAATTTAAACAGGACAGGTAACAACCAGTAAAGGCTTCCCGGTGGTCACTAACCCGCAGAAGACAAACTGTCCAGCCAGGGTCACTGGCTATCTCATCTGGCTCCTTGCCTGAGCTAGGTTACTGTCACAACAACTTAATTAGTTAAAAATGATCCCAAATTAAAGCACTGGTAGAACCAGCCTAGAGAATAGCTTTTGGCCTATTGCATTTTCCAGTGATTCCTCACATTTATTCTCAAAATGAGCCTCTTGGGATTGATATTCCTGCTGAGTGATTGACCAAAGGTCTTATGCAGAGTAAATGAGAGACCCTGGCACCTGGCAAGATACATGCCACAAACTTCAATCTCCAGAAGCATTTGTGCGTCTGTGAGTCAGAGACAGTAGGGTTGCTGTACAAGATTTATAATGACCTTCTGCAGTTGTGATTGCTTTACACTGGCATGCTTTGCCTGTGTCCAGAATCAGAGCAAGCCCCTGCTTCCTCGTGGTATGGATTTCCACCAGCTTCAGGCCCAAGGGCAGGTGATCCTCTCCTCTGCACCATGCATGTTGTCATCCTCTCTGTGCTGTGCCAAAAGACACGTAGGAGAAAACAGGTGAAAGTCCCTGCATTTCACTTAGAATAGTTAAATCAGATTGTCTGTGACAAAATACTAGGAACATACTGTTCTTTTACTCAGGCAATACAAGTCCTACAGCCAGTCCTTTCTCATCTGCACTGCCCCACCCTGGAGCCCGTGCCAAGATATCTCCCTGATGTTCCTTGTGTGCATGTATGCTGGCACCTCAGGAGCAATGAGGAGGGTGAATTAGGGGAGCTTTGGAGCTCAAAGGGCATCAGTATTTCAAGAGGGAGTAACACATTGTTAATTAAAGCAACTGGCTGGGGCGGGGCATAAAGTGAGAGAAAGGCAGGAAGGGGACCACCGAAATACATGGGAATGAAGATATGACAACATAAGTATTACTGTACTATAAGTCTCCAACCGGTCACCAGTCATATTTTTATAGCAGAACAACAGTTTGTAGAATTATAAACTGCCCGTGCAGACAGGCCTTTAATGTTTCAATGAGAAAAGCAAGAACTGGAGTCACTCAAACAAAGCCAGAGCCTTGTGTATCACTATTTTGCTGCTTCTGGAAGTCTCAGCAGTATTAAACTGCTCCATTTAAATAGGTTTCCTCCACATAATAGAATTAGACCTGCAGTTTCTGCAAAATTCCTGAGTACTCAGGTTTGGGCTGGGAAAGGTTTCTCTTCATTCAGTATAATTCAACAGAATGCTCTAAGAGTATCAGGGAAGCCTGGCAGCATTACCATAGCACTAACAAATACAGTTATCCTGAGTAACCACCCTGAAACAAGAAAAGACACTTTTTGTGATGACTGTTTCTAATGTCCAAGTTCCTTTGTTCAGATCTTTTCTGTCTTTCACAATCAGTGGGGCACTTAGGCTGTGCGAGGCGCTGGGATTGCAAGCGGACGGGCACCGCACAAACACCAGGTACCAAAGCCCTGGAGCAGCAGAGGTAATCCATGAGCTGGTTTGAAGACAAACTCCTGCTGTATCTCTAGCCTGCTTGCAACCTCAAAAGAATGTGGGGATGTTTACAGACTCGGCATGCCGAAAGCCAGCGCAGCTGGAATTTCAGCTCAGCTGGCAAAGCGCTCCCACCGAGAGCCAAAGTGGCCAACGTTCTGCTCCCAACAGCCAGTCTGTCCCCTAACGTGGTTTATTAGCTTCGTGTGTGCAGCAGTTTGGAAGTGTTACGTGGGCACAGCAGAACAAGCATGTCTCAGGGGAAGCCAAAGATGGAAGGAGAAGCTGGGACAACCAAAAGCTGGACGTGCAGCTGGAGAGAAATGCCTGGCTGTGCCTGCATGGCTCCTTTGGGGGTTTCCTGAGGAGGATGAGGTGAGCCCAAGCCCTGAGCTTCTGTGCCCTCTGGTGGCAAGCAAAGGAGTGGAGACAGAAGAGGTCACTCCTGTCCCACCTGCGTCAGCACAGGGCTGGCACAGACATGCACAGCCGTGCCCAGCCTCTGCAGAAGAGGCCCCACGGGACTCACGGTGGGTAGCAAAGATGGCATTTGAAATGCCATGGCAGGTGAAATGCCTCCATTCCCTCCTCTGGCAAAGAGTGTGTGTCACTGTTCGCTCCAAACAACATATGCCCCCAGTGCAACTGATGAGGGAGGAAAAAAATCCACTTGGGAGACTTGGAGGCCCCTTCTCCACAGTCCATTCTCCCGCCAAAAGCATAACACTGAGCTAATGGCCCTGTAACTTTGTTTTGATTTCCTGAGCAGTCTAAAGTTACCTAATATCTGGCTGGCTTCCCTTAATGGCTTTCCAGCAAAGTAATTCTTAAAGAGTTTTCATCAGATACCAACTATCATGAAGTTAGTTATCATGAAATTTCTGTTCATATTATCAAATGCCTTGATGACAATCTTGCCTTTGTTTCCTTTTATTTTCTTTTCCCTTCCTGCCTGCATTGATTATTTTCTTTAACTTATATAGACAGGAGATACACACACACTTAAGTTTTTGTTTACAAATACACATGTACATGTTTGTAGAACCATTTAGTTGTTTAGGTTGGAATAGACCTTTAAGACATCAAGTCCAACCATTGTGTAGACGTAGATGTAGATATGTAGATGTCTATGAAGGAACCATGAAGTATCACAAACCTCTGGGCCAGCCCCTCTTTCCCTAGACTGCTTCTCAGACACCTGTAAAGGTGACAGATAAGCTCAAGGATCTCAGACACCATCCACTTTACTAATTTCTGAGAGAGCATGAGACCATTTTAATGCTTATTCAGCAGTATCCTGTAGTAATGATGCTGTGGCTAAGACACAGCTGCTCCCAGAGCTCTTTGACAAGTGGAAAAAATGTGAGTAACTTGTTCTTGAGCTGGTGTCATGCCCACTTCTGCATGCATCCAGCCAACACAAACAATGAAAGGACAGGGATAGGCAGTTCACCTATTGTTTCACCATCCTTCTTGTCCTCTTAATTATTTGAATCTCTAGGGGAACTAAGAAGAATGATGTTTATGCTTAAGCTATGAAAGAGCAAGGGACTTCTTGAAATCTAATATTACTGTGTTTCCTTGTGCTGACTATATAGGTTGTGATCACAAGTAACAATAAAGATTTCAGTGCATTTCCACAAGATACCTTTTCAGGTGCCAGAATTAAATCAGTGTCCCACTCTCTGAATTTATTTCAGAAGGCATCAGTAATTTCAGTGATTGTTTTTTATCAGAGGATTTTAGAGCAACAGTGCTACAGGGCAGCTCTATCTCTGCATGGCTCACCAAAGTTCCTTGTTCTCCACTCAAATCTGAAACAAATATTTATAGCTCAGTTTGGAATGAGATGCTTCCAGCCTATCCAACTGCACCTGAGCAGAGACCATGTCAGTCAAAGCTTACACTCTCCTGGCAGTCTCTCTTCTGTTTCACTAGGAACTACAATGATAGGACAAGGAGTAAGGGGTACCAACTGAAAGAGAGAAAAATTAGAAAGATATAGAGATATAGATAGATAGATAGATAGATAGATAGATAGATAGATAGATAGATAGATATTAGGAAGAATTTTTTTTACTGTGAGTGTGGTGAGGCACTGGAACAGGCTGCCCAGAGATGCTGTTTTTATAGGTATATAATGAGATTATTGGCTCTTACAGTTAAGGGGTGAATAAAGTGCATGAATATACAGTGTGTGTATATTAAGAGAAGCTTTATTGATGTACAGTTATGTTATTGTGGTTTGTTGTTTGATGTCCTCTGTTCTCCCCACAGTCCCCTTTTCCCCTCCTCTGTATTGTTGTCACAGGACAGCCTGGACAGGTGGAAAGAAGGAGTGTACATGCACCCCTTGCACGGGGCACTTGGGAATGGAAAAGCTTATTGCTAGGGAGGTGCAGCATGACAACACCCGACCCTCCAATCAAGGTGCAAAGAAGAATTGACTGACAGATTTTGGCAGGGCCAGGGCTGGCTAATGCAACACCCCCACCCCCAACACCCACTCCAAGGGCTATAAAAGAGGCAGACCAGCCCTTTTTTGAGTGAGCCATGTCAGGCAGGCAGCCATGGAAGGGGGGGAGTGGTGATTCCAGTCCTGTTCTTTTTCCTTATTGAGTCCTTTTGTTGTATTTTTTTTTTTTTTGTTAAGGTTAAATAAACCTTTTAAAATTTTTCAAGTGAGCAGTTTTTTCTCACACAGTGGTTGCCCCAGCCCTGTCAGTGTTCAAAACCAGGTTGGATGGTTTTGAGCAACCTGGTCTAGTGGGAGCTATCCCTGCCCATGGCAGGGGCTTGGGTCTGGATGACCCCTAAGTTCCATTCCAACCCCATTCTATGATTCTAAGAACAGTTGTTTGAAAAGCATTCTGGTATCAATCTCTTAAAACCCTGCAATAGATTAGGTGGAGGAAGAAATCTGTCTCAAGGATGCTTTGCTACCTCATTTATAGGTGTATATACCCTTTATTTGAGTGGGGCATAAAAAGTAGAAAGAAAACTGTATATTTTTTTGAGAGTACCAGTTTTCCTGTGACTATGTGAAGAGAAACAAGCCATTAATAAAATTTTGCTCAGCACATCTAAATTTCATCTCTGCAAACTTTGAAGAAACTGATCACTTGCTATTGTTTTTTGTAACAAGGATGTCTCAAGCACAGATATGCCCCTTTCAAAGAACTGCTTATGTTGCAAATATGATTAAATCAGGGAACTGCATTTCAAGCAGTGATGTCCAGATTATGGTGCAAATTCTTTTGGTGTTTTTATTGTAGTATCTTAGTGCATTAAGGTCGCATTAGATCTGTTAGGAGCTTCTAGCCATGCAGAGAAAGCAGTCTCTCAGCAGACATTTAAATTATTGTCAGATTGCCATGCAAGGAGGAAAGCATCCTAGCTGTTTTGTTATGGTATAAACAAGGCATTTGATTTACCTGCAAGCATGACACCTCACAAGCATGCAAGTTCATGAATCAGATGAATTTTCATAAGTTTTAACATGAGTAAGAACTTGCTCAAACGTTAATATCACTGAGTATTTTGGCATTTGTTAACTTTCTTCTGCTGTTTCAAAAACCCTGCAAGAAGTGGAAGCAGAGCCTGCTGTCTGGAGAAGCAATTAGCCTGGCCTGTGAGCAGTATAGCTGAATGAAACCGTAAATGAGATGGCTCCAGGGCCTCAGAAAAAGAGGACATGGACAGCCAGTGATCAGCTGCCTATGGTAAAAGAATTGGATTTAATACCACCTTAATCAAGTGGATTTAATACCACCTTGTTATCTGTCAGGCAGATAATACTGGATAAGCATCTTGTAGTAGGATTCATCCAATCTGTCATACATTGGGAGCTGGGGGAGTATAAAGTTCTAAATAATCAAGTCACATAAAGAAATCTACTGTTTTACTGATGGAATTCTGTCAGCAGAAGGACCAGACCTGTTCTTAGCTGAAAGACTTCATCCCTTGCTTCTAAAGCAATTGTGGCTCAGACTGTCCTCAGGCTGTGTTCAGAGCAGCGTGGTCTCCCCGCTCTGCCAACTGCTTACTCGAGCAGGACCTCCTTGAGCTGGGCCTGCCACCGTGGTTCAAGGGCATTTAGATGAAAATGCAGTTGACTGCTCTCTGGGGCACAACCAGCTAAACGCTCTCAGAAGTCTCTTGGCTTTAGGACCTAGTTTGTTTTGCTATATAGGAAGAATATGGCCAGCAGGAGCAGGGCAGGGATTGTCCCCCTGTACTCGGCACTGCTAAAGCCTCACCTCAAACCTTGGGTTCAGTTCAGGACCCCTACAAAAAGGACATTGAGGTGCTGGAGCAGGTCCAGAGAAGGGCAATGGAGCTGGTGAAGAGTCTGGAGCACAAGTCAGATGAGGAGCAGCTGAGGGAGCTGGGAGTGTTTAGCCTGGAGAAAAGGAGGCCCAGGGGGTCCTTATTAGTCTCTACAACTCCCTGAAAGGAGGCTGTAGCCAGGTGGGGGTCAGCCTCATCTTCCAGGGAAAAAGGGGAAACAGCCTCAGGTTGTGCCAGGAGAGGTTTAGGTTGGATACTAATAAAAGTTTCATCATATAAAGCGTTGTCAAGCTTTGGAACAGGTTGCATGGGGAAGTGGTGAAGTCACTATTCCAGAAGGTGTTTAAAAGACATGTAGATGTGGCACCTGGGGACACGGTTTACTGCTGGATTTGGCAGTGCTGGGTTAATGGTGAAATTTGCTGCTCTTAATGTGTTTCCCAAAAATGTAAATGATTTTGTGATCCTATGATTCCAAATGTCTTCTAGATGGGTGTTTGAATCTTCTGTGGCTTATCTGCTTACTTTTTTCTGCTCCTGAATCAGGAGTAGAACTGGTCTGTTTAAGTGGAAAAGTGAGAAAAGGTAATAGTAACTGGCTGAAAGTGTTCACGTTGGCTGAGAATGGGTGAAATGAACAATTAATGCAGACAGCCACTCCCTGTCCTTTGCAGACTCCCTTTTCTCACTGTCAACTTCAAAAGGATGGAAATGCTCCTGACTACTCCCCATAACTCCTGATGGACCCTTGCTGGATCTCAGTGAGGCTCATAATCCACATTTAAAAGAAAATCTATATCACATGTAAGTGATATATACAGCACGATTTAACTGTAGAAATGGAGAAGTAGCACAGCAGTCACCCTACACTTCAACATCATCCAGAAAATATCAGATTTTTGCATCTTGGACTTAGTGAATTCAAATATCAAGGCCTAATTCTTCTTTCATGCCTCTGTAATTCAGAAGTAACATGAGTGGAGAATTTTACTACTGAAGCTAAGATGAAAGTTAGAGATGAATTGCTACAACTTTCAATTTTCAAAGAAAATATTTTAATTGTGATGCAATGCAGTGGGTATTGAAGAAGCTAACATTACTGTTTATTTTACATGATGCCCAGTCCTTTTCTTTTTCAATTCCAAGGCAAAGCCCCTATTGACTTCATTATGAGCACAGTGTGATATGCCTCAGATAACATGGGAAAGTGCAACAGATCCGTGGCTATCAAGATATAGCACTTACACAAAGATAAAACCTAACTCTGTGATCACACAGGTAAAGGAGGTAAAGGAGGGCAGCTCCCACTTCAATCAGGGATACTTCACTGGGGAAATGTCAGTTCAACTCTCCTATTTCTTTAAAAAGAGAGTTGATCACCATTATTTTACACTCACTAATCTGTAGCTTATCATAAGGCCACTAAGCAGATTAATTTGCTGCAAAACACACACTCCATGCCTAATGGCACAGCACAAAACGACTGGGGTCCAAAAGCCATTTGCATCAACACCTACACCTGTAAGTCGTGGCCTTGCTGCCAGAGGCCAAGTCCTGGAATAGCAAGGGCACATGGTTTCAGTGCTCCAAAACTATCCATCATGGTTAGCCTGGAACTTTCCAGGATCTCATAGTATTCCGATAAGAACCACGCTTATATTAATCTTCTTGACTATGCAAAGGACATGATGTATTTGTTCATTCTGCATTACAATTTTGAAGCTATTCAGCAAGGAAAGTCTTAGAAATATAAGAAATACTTGATTAATTTGAACATCTCTGAACAAAGACTTCATGAGTCAGATTCTCGAGCAGATGGGATACAATTTTCAGCAGAGGCTAAATAATTTAAAAGTCAAAGATCTGTTTTCAAAGAGACAGATGTTTAAATATCATTGAAAGTCAAATAAAAATAAATTTGTGAGTCCAATTCAAAAATATTATTTCGGTCTGTGTGAAAGCATTACATACTCTTATATTTTCATATATTACATACTCTTATATGTTCATCCTTGAGAACATATTTTATTGTCAATTTAATGAATCCAGTCTCTGGATTTTGGTCTGGACATGTTCACATATAAAAAAAAAAAAACAGAGGAGAACAAATTCTCCCTCACGTGGGAATTGGTGGTGACATGGAACGTTTCAGACTATGCAGGTATTTGGAACACCGTGTTTCATCCTGGGCTGAAGCTATTGCACAGGTCTTTCACTCACATGAACAGGGAGAGTTCCTCTGCAGTATGGAGCGGGTGAGGCCTGGCACTATTGCTGGACAAGGCCCATCCTCTGCCATCAGTTCAGGGTTTCTGGGAGGAGGAGGAGGTCTGATGACACTCCCCCTGAAGATCAAAGCACCCATAGCACAAAAGCAATCAAACCACAAAAACTTTCTCAAGTAGAGTGGTGCTGAAGGGCTCTGCCTTCTGGTGTCTGTGGTTTCCCCTGAATCAGCACAGCCTTCAGATGGGGCTCTTTGGAAGAGACCATCAGGATCATTAGGTTGGAGATCTTAAAAATCACCGAGTCCATCTCATGCCCTAACACCTCAACTGCATATCCTGTGTGAGAAGGGACATGTAGTAACCTCCTGTCACCATCCCCCTGGGTGGAATTAAATCCCCACTGACGACAGGTTTGTTCACTCCTCTGCCAGCTCTCGCTCATGCCCATGAAGAGCCACCCGTGTCTCAGCCACTGCTGGCTGTGCTGCACTGGGAGGAGCTGGAGGGAGCTGATTGTCAGAGTGACATCAGAGCAGGTGTGCTGGGAAATGAGCCGGGAGGGATTAAACTCAAGCTTAGACCACTGTGACTGCATTTGTTTTAATTTCCTGGAGAGACACTGTTCAGCCTTAGGGAGGCACTGGGAAGGATGGACAACTACTATGCTTGTCAAAGGATTACAAACAACAACAAAAAAGCAGGAACTTTTTGAGACTTAGAACAAATAATTCTTCATTTCATAAAGATTTCCGTCTTATTGGTGATCTCTCTCACTGTATAACAAAGGGTGACCCATTTTGGGTTATTCTTCTATTTACATCTAAGCCTCTGAAGGACCCAGAAGTCCTGAAGGTACCAATTTCCCTAATTTGGGACTTTCCCTTCCTCTACTAGAAGAGATCAAAGGAGACAGTGCGGCTGTTTATTGGTGTCCTGCTTTCACTATTTGACCTGAAGCTGGGTACAGCCTTTAACCCTCCCAAACTGAAGTTTGTTCTGATTAGATGCCACTACATTTAATTGAATTTAACTTGACAACATCAGTATGTGACTGCAGGGAGCTTACTTCCAATGTGTTAACAGTCCTGTAATGCTTAGATTAAAGGCTATAAAACACACAAACTACATTTCCTTTGTTTGCATCCTACATTCATGTGAGCAAGGTTTTGAAACAATTGCATGAATATTTGCATTTCCCCCTTCCCTCACAGCGGCACCAGCCCTTGAATTCTCATCATCCCTACACAACCTCAAAGCTGAAGAACCTCAAAAACCTGCTGTCCTGCATCCCCCAGCACCATCATTCGGCCTCTCCGGGAGCGCCGGTGCCGCGCGTCTGTCACCGCCGGCTGCCCGCGCTGCCGCGGCCGCGCGCAGGAGGGGACAGGCCCTCGGAGGGTGGCAGGTGGCCGCCTGCCAGGAGCAGCACAATATGGTGGCTACTGCCAAGCCAGCTGGGTTCTCGCTCTTCCAGCTGGTACAAAAGTTGCCAGGCAGCCTCCACTCCAAGAATTTAAAAGCATTTGGGGCTATAATCTATGCCATGTGTTTCTCTGTTTTTACTACATAGTAGAAAATAATTTATTCAGATATGCTAAATTATACTTTTAATGTTCCACAAACACTTCATTGTGAAACTCGGTTTTGGCATTAACTAGAAAATGCAGTACTTTGCTCATTGTGTATATTATTATAATGGTTCTCTTTTGTTTAATCTAAATATTGTAGCTCATTTATCTTCTGGGATGTCACAATCGACTTTGTGCAGCATAGTTCTGCTGCTGTCTATCACCTAAATAATTAATACTTAAACGTTTTATAAATAATTAGTTGATAACTAATTTTTTGATGTATGACATCTACACTATTTTGTCCAAAAGAATCACTCATATTCTTTCCTTTTTAGTTCATATTGAGAACCTATAGAATGCTGATCATTGTCTTTCTAAACAAGAAATGCTGAAGAAAAGATTCTTCTGAGTAATTCAGTATCACTCAGTTCTTGAAAGAATTTAAAATGGCTCCTTTTTCATAAATGAGACATTGTCAGCAAATTAAAAATGGAAATAGAGCCTGGGATATTCAGTTAAAGATTCAGAGATCTCTGCCACTTGAGCTCAACAAGAATTTTCTACTGTTAGAACTGCTATGGAGCTTCTAAGCTTTTTTTAGTTCATAATCAGACATGAGATGGGAACGAGATATGTCAATACATGCCTTTATTTCTAAGTCTCTCATTGAAGAAAAGAAACTGCTTCAGTTTGCACGATTCAAAAGGTATCATTTTCATTTCCCTCTGCATCTTTAAGTTACACTTTGCTCTCTATGGGATTTTTGGTGCAAGTTCAGGAAACGAAAGTGAGTGAGCAAATGCAGTTTTATTTTCTGTTGTGCATTGTTTTGTAGGAAGGCCTTTCCTCCATTAGATCTCCCACATGACCACCTAAGTATCCTTCTTCTTTCTGGGAAAAAAAAAACCAAAAACAACCAGCCAAACAAACAAACAAACAAGCAAAACCAACCAACCAACCAAAAAAAACCACCCCTCAAAAATACACCAAAAAGCAAAAAAAAACCACCCAAAACCCAACCCCAAACACACACACAAAAAGCCAAAACATTTAATTTTCTTGTCCTTTTCTGTCATTTGTCACAATGTGTAACCAGTCCACAACAGAAATAATTATCACAAAAGTCCACACAGCCACAAATAAATAATCTCAGAAAATCTGTTTACACCCCAATGGAATATGAGTTCCACATTCCTCTCAAGGCAAAAAAAAATAAAATCTGGTTTTATCTTTCCTGTCATTTTATTTTAATTGAAGTTTATCACATTCTTTATATTGGCTTCCAAATGCCTCACCCTTTTTCCATCAGGGGGCAGCTCCTAGAAATGTGTGAAATCTTTCATTTGAACTACAAAAGCCTGGAAGCAGACTTGCTGTGAATTCATCCTACATTTGCAAATTGTCAGCGAATCGTTAAACTCGTGTCTGCTGGGTTGTCTGCAAGGTTGTGTCTGCTGTCACTGTGCAGGTGTTGCTGGCTCTTGTCCTCGGGGACTTCCACCACTGTTGTTCTGGGGCCTTTCCAGGGAAAATGTGGTGTACCATTTAAGAGGCCATTCACAGTCCTTTGTGGTTTTCAGACACCTGTGCATTGTGCTGGAAGAGAAACCTCATGCAAAGCTTCGTGATTCCCCGTGAAACTTTAATGTGTTTCCTTTCCTGGCAGCTTAAGCAGTAGCCAGATGTGGGTTATGTTCCAGCCTCCCGGGGTCTGTGTACACAAGTGTCTGACGATTGCAGAGCCACTTCAAAGCAAAAGCAATTTTGGAACCATGTTAAAGCTGACTTGACATACCCAGGAGTGAGAGCCAAGCATAGATTCTCCTCTGCAGGTAACAGGGATTTCAACCCAGCAGAGATCCCAGTCTGGAGACGATAACATCTGAAACCACCACGTCAGGATTTGGCCACCAACACTGCAGAGGACACCTTGCCCCTGCAATGAAGCTGTGAAGTTGTGTGGAAGTGAAAGGCAACAGGAAAAACTAATGTGTTTGTGGATAATGTGGGAAATACTCTATGGAGAAGAAAATTTACATTTCTTTTGAAGGCTTGTGAGCCTTCAGACCTGATCACAGCAGTGGTCACCATCCCATAGCAGCAAGCTGAGATGGCAGCAGCTGCTCCACTGCCTGCATTATTCATGTGACCTGTCTGGACAACCTCAGCAATCCTTGGAATTTAATACTTATTACATACTTGAAATAATAAAAATTCTCTAATATTAACAAAGAATAATATTATCCCTGTAATTCCTACCATAGTCTGTGTTAAAAACTTCTAATCATCTGTTGAGACATCTGAGAGATTTGACACATGAGCTCCAGCAGATCTTGCTGAGGCAGGTGGAAGCAATACCTCTGTCAGGGTAGGAGTCAGCCATGGATCAAAACATCTGGATATCTAAATCAAAGCATCTATGCTCCCATTGCCATCAGCAGACATGGAGGGCTTAATTCAGTTGCTTAGACACAAGCACCAGATGCCATTTGAGAAGTCCCAAGTGTACCCACCTCACCTCTGGCTGCCGCCCTGAGGAGTGTGAGAGTTGTAGGCCCTGAGTTGCATCTGCTGGTCTCTGAGTTGTATCTGTGACCCTGAGGTTTTTTCTGTGTCCTGGCATCTTCAATGCCTGATACTTGCGTGTGGGTGACTGAATGAACCCCAGCCAATACACCAGAGAGCCTGGAGAGCAGATGGGAAGAATTAAGTGGATTTATTGTCAAAGCTATGACACGAGGACATGGAACACACCTCAGTGACAGCAGCTCCTCTGACCAGAGCAAGTATCATCCCAGGAAGCCTCATCTCCTCTGTCCACCTCTACCCCTAGTAATCCTAGTGTTATTTTTGAGTTTAATGCTTCTTGAGTTAGTTTAGCTGGAGCAAAAGGAGCCATGGCTGTGAAGAGACACCATAAATTGTGAGTGGATTAGCAGCATCCCTGCTTGAGCTGTAGCCTATACCTCCCAATGGGCCAGTTAACTTGTGTGCAAGAATATTACCACATTGAATGGAAGGGCTTAGTTTGTAGATGGAATTCAAATTAAGGGCAATACACTGGTTACTTTTGCAGCAAAGACAAGTTCTTAATATATAAAGGATGTTTTAATTTTAAACTAGATTTGAAAATGTTTCAATGAAAGGAGTTAATTCTCTGTTTAGGTAAAATTCACATAAGCTTTTAATTCCATTCTCTAAACATCAATAGTTTTGTTATTATTCACTGTTCACTTAGTCTTCTCAATAGCAGCTTCGTAGCTGGTAAATTCAAGCAGATGTTTCTGTTTCAGTTTCATGCCACTGAAAATAGCTACAGACCAGAGAGCTTCTTTAGAACATGCATTTGCTTTAAAATGATTATGCTCTTACACTGATTTACATTTGGCTTCTTGATCTGAAAATGTTTTATTTCAGATTTTGTGCCGATCTGCCACAGATAATCAAGTAGCTTTTAAACACGCAGATGACAATTCAGTTGTCCCTCACAGATTTTCTGTCTTTGACTGTAAGGAATATCCACAGGTATAAGGCAAAACAGTCTCTGAAAGCAGGAATTCATGTGCTTTACAGTGAAATCACAGTCCTGATCTAACATACATGCAGGAAACTGCATCCTAACAGTCCAGTCATTTTGATTAAGACCTGATCTTGCAAGACTTATGGACAGGATTTTTCCTAAGTCCATTTACCATAACTACTTCAAAGCTTTATTTCAGAAAAACCTGTGAGCTCCTGCTACATCAAGGCTGCAGTGATAAAATGGCCATGCTGTGGTTTTTATTAAATGCAAAGATGTGACATTTTATTTACAGCTCTCTGACCTAGTAAAAGATCCATGCAAACACTGGGCTGGTTGATATAGAGAGAACTTGCAGCACATTTGAGCTGTACCATTACTAAAAGCATTTCTCTAGACATTCCCTTATCCTTCTTGGATTGTTCTTGGCATTTTTGGAATATTTATGAATATTTATGAAGGCAGTTACTTGTGTACTAAATGGAGTCTGTAAGTCACCAATTTCTCTGGAAATATTTGCCTTCTGTGAAACTTTGTTAGCTCTTCCACACTAGTGCCCCTGAGGGACTAGAAAGTTTGAGCACAGCATTGTAAAGCACATCCTATAGAATACGTATAACCCTTTAATCAGCACAACCGCAGTGCAGCAGACTGAGGAACCATCTGAAGAAACTCAGGGAGCATTGTGCTTTAGTCCAGGAAAGCTGGTCAGGAGGCTGTTCTGTAAGACCTTTGCAGATATGTTCTCAGCTACCAAACCTGTGCTAAATCAGCTGCTGAACAGACTTACACCAGTTAATAGATGACTTTTTTTTTTGATTAAGTAAACGATCTTAATAAATTCAAGGCTACATGGAGAAAATACACTGATTTATTGGTCCAATACAACTTACCCTGAAAGGAAAAGGAGTTTCACATTTGACTTCAAAGGAAGAAAATCTGTACTCTAAAACTTTAAACAGTGTAATAAACACTAGTAAAACATAATACTTACTAAAGCAGTGTGAATCATGCTCCCAAAAGGTGCACATTTACTTTCTTTTATGCTATTTGTTCAACTTAATACTAATGAAAATGAAATATGATTGGTCACCGAGGTCATACCTGAGTACTGAGAGTTAAACAATGTATCAGAAATAATACTATGAAATATATTTGCAATAAATGCTAATAGAATTAACCTGACTGCTCAGTTGCAAATCGGTGAAAACCAAATTCACCAACATGCTTCCCAATAAACTGAAAGACTGCACACTGAGTTCTAATTTTTAATATTCGTGCACAATACAGAGCCATACATGCATTTACAGATTGTGTAAAATTGACATTAATATCAATTGAAGTGGAAATAGGTCAAGATTGCTTTGTTGGACTGAATGCTTCACAAATTGCCTATTTACAATAGCTCACTTAGCTCTGCTAAGTGGTTTCACAACAGAAGACCATTTTTTCTTTCTCTTTCCTTTGTGTTCTTAGTTATTCATGGTTGGTGTGGCATAGAACAATGGAAGTCTATCACAGCAAAGACTAAATGAAGCCTGAGTTGAAGGTGTCCTGATTTATCTCTGTAGGAGTCAAATCACATTCCTCTTTTTAAGACCGCTGGAGACAGATCTTGCATGTTCACAATGCACTTTCCCAGTGAAGTCTGGCTTATCAACACCATTCTTTTGCTGTTTACAAGGAAATTGAGCAAAGGAAAATGATTTTCATTTCAGCCTCCAGCCAGCTGTGCTGTCAGACAATGAAGCATGATGCTGAGTGCAGAAGAGCAGCTTGTCTGATAGACGGTAAGTAATTAAGTATTTTCTGTCCGGAAAAGGTTTTATGTTGTCCTTGGGCTTTAGACAATTGTATTTCTTTTCCTAAGCTGCATTCCTTTGAGAAAAAAAACTAAACCAGACCAAAATCAGACCAGGATTTGCCCTACTCGTATTTACTGTGAAAAGATGATGCTCTCCCAGCTCTGTAGAGCAGTGACCCTCCAGGTGTAGACCAGATAATGGATGTTTCATTTAATTTTATTTCTTTCTCTTGTGCCTTTCTGAAAGAAAACGCAGATATTGCCATTAGCAATGCTGCTGGATGTTGACCCTGAAAGCATACCCCAAATTACACAAATGTATTACTCCTGTGTAATTCTTGAATACAAACAGGAAGAATGGACTTTGCCTTTCATTTCTTATTAATAAGATAGAAATATCACACCTTTACAGAGTCTCAGCAAAGACCTTAAAATATATAAAGATACAACTGGAACGAATTGTTGAAAAGGTACTATTTCTTTTTATTTCCACAGTTTTAGCTAATAATGAGAATAAAGCAAATAATATAATTAGAAGTGAGCACAATACTTACAAAAGGCTATACATAAAAGATCCTTCATTTACATGAAGCAATTATATATACATATATATATATATATATACATATATATATATATATATATGTAATAAAACTCCTTGGGAAAGATGAATTCCTGATACTGAAAGCTAAGTACATTGACTTGAAACTTCTTTATGACCTCCTAATACCCTGTCATTTGAGATACTTGCACAGTCCTATCACCAAGGAATCCCTGTGTCTCACTGATTTTGGATTTACTCCCCCTTCTAAATGGGACATCAGTAATTTCCTCATTTTGCAGATTCAGAAATGAAGGCCTGATGTGACCTTTGCAGGTCATTGAAAATCTGGGACAGTGGAGAAAACAGAACTCGTGTTTGGGCTGAAGTAAAAATAATCTTCCTTTATGAAATCTTCATTTTTTTGGGAAAAAAAAAACAAAAAACAAAACAAAAAAAAAAAACCAAAAAACAAACCAAACCAACACTATGAAGGAAATGTTTATGAGTTATCACTCATGAGACTATACTAACATGGAACCAAAAGAAACCTTGAGACTTCTTTTGAGGCTGGAGTCCTTGTTGAGAGAATGTGGGAAGTACTAGTGAAGGAAAAAAATGGATGGAATGCTGAATTACTGTGGAGGCTTTCATGTGGTATGATTGTGCCTCTGCACATGTGTGGATGAAAACAAATTCAAGTTATGGTTACAGAAAAAAAAGATCAAATGTTTATTCTATTGCAATTTGACCAAGAGGTGTAATTAAAACAGCTGTATCATTGGATTTATTGCAACAAAAATGTAGGAAATCTGAGATTATAAATTGTGTTGGTTTGTGTCTTACATTGCTTTTATATTATGAACATCCTGTTCTCCGCTTAATCCTACAATCCCGCTTACCAGAAATGCCGCTATTTGAGTCAGGGTTATGTTCATCTCTAAGTGATATTTTGTATCATCCAGAACCATCTGGCTTCCCCAAGGCCACGCAGCTCAGCAGGGCTAAGGTGATTGGGACATACTGCTCACTCGGAGTGATTTCTTCTGTTTTGTCCAGCTGAACTCTGTGGCCTTGCACAATCTCCAGGAATTTGGGTCCTGTACAACCCAGTGGCCATATCACACTTTTAGTAATTCGTGTTTCACAACTAATGTACTGTTATTCTTCATAGTAATATATGGCAACAAATATTTGTTTCCATGCCACCTTATTTCAAAATTAAATCTTCAGTGTATGTAGCACTGCATAGGTATGGACTATACTTTATAATCTGAGTCATCCTAAGATTACTTGCTTTGGCCGTATTGTCTTGAGCAACATCAAAGCTGAAAGAAATTGTGAGCAAATTGGATAAAGGCAGAAAGAAAGAAGACAAAGATGCCATGGCAGATTTTTTTTTTTTTTTAAAGGAGGAAACTGAAAGAGAAAACAGGAAACCCACAGAAACTTTTCTCAGGTGAGGCAGACTGGATGGAAAAGCCCAACTGAGTCCAAAGGAAAGAAGCAGTTATACACATTTAAAGGCTTGACAGCAGAGCAACAGGAAAAGGTGTTACTAAATAATGGTGATAGAGAAAGAAAATAGAACTGAAGACTCAGTGAAGAGTAATCTACAGGATGAAAAACAGAGAGAACGTGAGCATTTTAATCCTCAAAATAATGCTATTTTCAGCCAGTTTTTAACCAGAGGTCACATATCCTTAGTCCTTGGAGAGGTCTAAGACATCTTGGAGATAATCAAGGAGGAAACTGAAAGGAAGGAAGTGTTGAAAGTAGAGGAAAATAATGTATTCGTAAGTGGCAACAGTAATGAAAAAGACAGTCTGGTTAGAAACAGATGATGGGATACATGAACAGCAAGAAGTGAGAAAAGAGGGTTCCATAAGAAGCATAAAAGAAATACTTGAGACAGATCAAAATGGGTTTATTGCTACCAGATCCCAGATGTAATGCTGAGAAAAAGAAGTTGAAGAATAAGGAAATGTTGAAGCCAAGGACATGGAGTTGAATTACATTTTCCTTTGGTCAGCATTCCCTTATTCCTTAGGGGAATAAACCAGCTGGAGGAGACCTACACGCAACCTGGTGTCTGTGGGTGTTACTATCCAAGCACTTAAATCCAAGGGACAAATACCAGTGAAAAATACACATGAATAAAAAATAAATGCCAATGCTGCCAAGATCAGAGAGGCAGTCATAGCTGTGTGGGGGTTCCATAGATGAATCAGAGAGAAAAGGGATGATGGTATGGATGGGCGGGAAGCAGCCAGAAGAAAGTCCAGAGGGGAGTGTGGGAAGGAGTACAGACAGGCAAGGGAAAGAAGCACTGCTGAGGGCAGTACCCAAAGAGATGGGGGCAGCTTCAGAGCCATAAAGGAACACTGCTCTGTAAAGACAAGGGTAAGAGCAAGAATTAGAGCACAGTGGTACACCAGATTGGAAAGGACATCAAAGGAGGTAAGTGATCAGTAGAGAACTGGACTATTCAATGAGTGTAGGGGATGAGATGAGGGGAATAAAGGGAAATAAGCATCCAGAATTAACTAAGTTGACACATTGGTACAGTGGAAAGGAAGAAGTGAGGCCAGAAGAATGGTAGAAAGGCAGATGGACAACACTCCATGGTAAATGAAGGAAAGAATGTGATTCAGACAGCAGATATGGCAAACTAAATGTTTTACTGCAGAGTTTGATCTTGGACATGTGTATGAGAACAGCAGCAGTTACTAGCTGGACTTTGGAAACTGGAAGCTGTTACATACATGAAGGAGGGGAAGCAAGTGAGAAGTTCATAATCAGGGTAAACTGAATTCCTTAGAGAAGGATTAGAAAAGTTGTGAGGAGCTGTTGCTGAGGAAAAAAAAAAAGAGACTGTATGAGCCAAAGCAAACCACAGGTCAGGAATAAAACTCATCCATCTGAAGACTATAAGAGCAGTTAGAAGAAACGACCACAGACTTTCAAGTCTGCAAAACCATTCTTCCATTCTTTTTGTTATCTGAATTGCCAGTGTCTGGAATGATCAAGATCATTCTTTATTGTTGCAGTGAATCTTGTAAAATGAAACTTGAATGTATAAATTATTGAGTTACTGCTTCCTCAGAATGACTCATTAACATTACAAAACAAATAAGTAGATAACATTGCTAATTTGATTCAAAGCCTTTGAATATACATCATCCATAAACTCTGACTTCAGTGAGTATAAACAACTCTGTGAGTGTCCCCATAGGACTGATATTAATTAGCAACAAAAAAGCTTTTATAACTCCTACATTTGGGAACTGCGTCTTTTTATTTCTTCATCATGACTGTTCATGAGCTGAAATTCAAATGTTAACTCATGAATTATTTATTGAAAAATATATTAAAGTACTCATTAAAATCTTAGGTGTCATTAAAGCTAACTCCACACTTCTTTCTGTTTGCTTCATAATGCCAACCTACCGGATTTACTGATGAGAAGCTTATCAGGAAATACAGTGAGTGTTACATGAATAACAAAAGAAATCACAAAAAGCAAATCCTGAAACTGGTATTTCAAACCTCAACCAGAATCCTCCCAGGTAATCTCTAAGTCTATCCCAAATTACTTAGGGATTTAAAAGACATCCATAGTATCAGGCAATAGGTTTTAAAACTTTGTTGAATCAGAGTCTTAAATCATTCCTGATGGTGAACTGTACTGGCACTTGTCCGAGAAAAAAACAAAGCATGCTCTTAGTCCTCATTTCTTTATTCTGTTCATCTCTTTTGAACTTGGGTGGAGGATGAATCTGTGTATTGGGAGGAAAGGTGTGAAAGCAATAGCATGATAGCAGGGAATTTCTTGGAAGACATAGGGGTGAATAAAACATACAGACAGAGAAGAGGAATTTACATTTTTTCACAACAAAGTTGACAGCTGTTATGTCATGAGTCTATACTTGTCCACACTTTGTGTGCTGTCTTTTTGCTCCACCTCACATTTGTCTTTCTCTGTGTACGCTGTACATTTTCTGGGCAAATCACTGCCTTTCCCTTTGTCTGGAGAGAAACACATCCTTTTTTGGCACTGGAGCAAGCTCAATAATGAAGAACATGATTATAACTGATGAATGATATGGATTCATCTTTCAGCATCACAAATTATTTGCTATGATTCAGAGTCACGAATTCCTTTTGTCCAAGGCTTTCTCTCTGAAGCTGCTGCAACAGTTACCTTATATTGTTGATATGACTGAAATTTAGGGTTGGGAGGAAACTGGGGCCAAGATTTTGAAGCACTAAGCAACTTCCCTAAAGCCAAATCCTTTAAAATGTCACATGTTGGACGTCTAAAACTGGGTATTTGTCAATTTTTAACATTATTTAAGTTTTGATGATAATAATGATAAATGTTGCAATAGTATCTAATACTTATATAGTATCTATAAACCTAAAGTTTTTCACAAATGATTTTTCCCAAATGGGTCATCAGAGTCAGAGTTAGTTAGATTCTGATATTCTATAGTCAGTCCTGATGTTGTTGAATAAGGAGCTTTCCAGAAAGAGTTACAGTTTTTGTAACACTTCAAATGTTTGAATGTTCAAGCAGCTACAGCTGTCTGATGTTTGTTAGTCACAAATGCAGAAAGGAATGCTGCTGCAATATTTAACTCAAAAAGCTACACTGAGTTTGAGATGATGATAGGGTTGTGACAGTGTGTGACCCATGACAGCCAGCAAGTACCTGATCCACAGCTCCCTGGGGACTGCCAGCTCCAAGCCCAAAGACAACAGTCATGTCTCAGAAATGTGCAGTACAATGATGCCCATGAAGGAGTAGCAGTTCTACCAGCTCCGTCTCAATACTGGATGCTGCACTGCAAGTTTCCTGAAAATATTACTGATCCAAAGCACTTGATGCCTTTAACCTTTTTCATACACTTGACTGAAGACTGGGATAAATAATTCAGTATGCTCTATTCAATCTCCTGGGGAAATTTGTTCCACACCCAAAACTATTCTTCAATCAGGAGTTCTTTCTATGTGTTCAAATCAGCGTCTGACCACTTCTATACTGGTCAGATCAGGTCCACCATTTAGAGTGAAAGGAAATATCTGAATAACCTATAAAATGCACCCTCCCTCAGGATGTGCAGAACTGAAAGCAACTTACTTCATTAAGTAGAAGAAGGAGATTTTCAAGAGGCTCCATAGCACAGAAAGCATTTATTTACAGGATCTTTCCTGTAGTCTTTGGAGAAATGTTGAAAGGTGACATTTAATATGGATCTGACAACTGTCATCAGGAAATTTGTTTTCTTTCCACATTCTTAAATTGCTGAAAAAACTTGACCCTCAATAAAATTGGAAGATATTTTCCTTTATATATATATGCCAGATTTCCAAATGTCTGGAATCTAGACTGACTTCTTCTGCCTGAGTGTAGCAGCCAAGGGTTTTCACAGCACCAAGTAAATTGCTGTGCTGATCCCAAGCTTGCAATATCCACAATAGTGGAAGCAATGGATTTTTTGGGGGATAGCTTTGCCAGCATACAGAAAAATATTTCTGAGACTCACTCACTCTTCTGGTGTTTAGTTGTTTCAGGCTCCCAATCAGTGCCTTTTTGCAGTTTTTCTGTCAGGAGCTTTACGAGCTATAATGACTTGTGTCCAAAAGAGTATTCAACATTACCAGATCTTCTGCCCTGGCTGGAAATTGAAGTTGTCACTATAAGCTGTATATGTCAATGGCATCTATCGTAAAGATTGTCACACAAATAGGACACAGATGCTAAGGTTTAAATGCCAGATCCATGAAGAATCAAAAGAAAAATCTCGAAATCTAAATAATTTGTTGTTATGTATCTACCAAAATGGTAGACAAGTTACAGCGAGGGGACCAAGATCAATCACACAACTAGCAAAAAATAGTTATTCTACCCTCATACCAGCTACTGCACACTTTCCAGTTAAAAAAAAGCATTGTTATATAGTATTGCCTCTCTCAGTGGAACACTCACAAAATATTCATAATATAAACGGTTATTTTCAAACAAGCTGGAGAGGCAGAGGTCCTCTTTTCTTGTGTGAATAGTGTTTCATTCATATTTTCCTTCAGAAGGAAACAACGAAAGCAAATGTAGAAAGCAGTGAAAGCCATCATGGAATTTGTTCATCAAGCATCACTCTTTCTACAGCATTGTCCCCACAGTAGGTTTAAATCAAGTGTTGATTGATTTATCTGCTCTTCACCTTGCAGGCTAGGAGATGTCAACACCAGTGGAAAGTATCATACTATGCTGATGTTTGTATATCATTTGTCTGTGCCATGACACTTATTTCTCCTGGTGACTTAAACTGAATTTCAAATGTTACAAATTAATTTAAGTAAAACCATGTATATCTCCCCTGTTATTCCAGAACTTATTAGGTACAAAACTGAAACATTAGCATTCCCTACTAGTGAAATATTAGGGGCATTAAAGAACCAGCTGGAAAACAAATGGGGGGACTTTCAGTTTCATGGCAATGGCAGACACTGATTCAGGGGAACAAAATCTCTGTGCAGTGGAGAGATGAGGCGTACAGAAACAAGACTCTTCTTCCTTCACTTGGACCCCATTCCCATTTCTGGCTGAACTGTGATTCCAGAGACAGGCAGACCTGTCTATTCCTGGACAGCTGTGCTTCAGCTCTCCATCTCTCCTCTGTTCCAAGCCTAGTGGAAGAGGTTCCAGGAGGGCTGTGTCAGCCTCACAGAGGGGAGCACCAAACTGAGGACAAGGGAGATCTTTCCTCCAGCACTGCCACAGCCTGAAAGGGACAGAGATGCCTAATCCTGGAGCACTGTTCAGAAAGGAGGACTCATTTCTTCTTATGCAGATGACTCCACCAACAAAAGAACATTTGTGAAGCTTTCCCAATAGTCAGGTAGATAATGTGACAAAAATAAGGCAAAATAAACTAACAATTTCTTTATTTTATGTAATGGCACCAAGGCTGCTCTTTTTGAATCCACGAGCTAGAGCGATTCAAAGTTCATCTGTGACTGAGTGTACCACGCAGTATGGTGTGGGGGCTTTTCCACAGAGCCCTGTAAATCTGGGAGCTGGAAGGGGTGTGCAGGGGTGGGTGTGAGTGAGCCTTGGTGGCACCTCAGCCCCACAGGAGCCCCAGTGAACCCCCAGCCCCAGCCTTCACAGAGCTTCTACTGCTCACCCAGGGCCACAGCTCACTTTCCTTACAGTCCATGGGAGTTTTGCCCTCGCCCTTCTTGAAATAAGCCTTGACATCAGCAGAGCAAACAATGGGAAAAGAGAAGCCAAGCCCCAGGCTGAAGAGCCCATGGCGAGTTTCCATATCTTGAACTGGCACCCAGTGTTGGTATCCTGAAGGAATGTCACTCTACTTGCTCTTTGTATGCAAAGCACAGCTTTTACACTTGCAGACATATATAGAAAGAAATATATTTATTCATATCATGGTTTCTCTTTGTAGTGAGGATAAAAATCTGTGAGCTAGTCATGATAACAGTGTCTACACATTTTCTGAAATCTAATGACTATTCTGAATGTCAAATCTGTATTATCATTGCCTGTTTTAAGTGGGGCATAAAATTTCTTGACTGGTCTGTCACCTTCAAAGAGCCTATGTTGAAAATACAAAAAAAAAACCCACCAAAACCAAACCAAACCAAAAAAAAAAAAAAAAAAAAAAAAAAACCCACAAAAAAACCCAAACAAACCAAAACCAAAAAGGAAGTAAGCTAATACTGAATTATGCCACATGTGCCCCAAACCTCAGATGTCAGGATTTTTTAAGGTGTTAGGATAGCTATAAATATCAAGATTTATATAAAATGAACTAAACATATTGCCTAAAATAGTAAGAGCAAGAAAACTGTTCTACAAGGTGCATTCCAACCACTAATCTTCTATTTTCTGAAATGTTTAATGTACTCAGTGCATACAGTATACAAATATGATTTACAAATATATGTAAACTATAAGCTTTATTAAAGAGTAAAGCTAAATTCTAGTGCATTTAGGACCTCATGATTCAATTCTAGATTAACATGAGAAATGGAGTCAGTCAGATCAACATGAAAAATGAGCTCAGTACTATCACAATCAAGTGGTAGATAATAGGATTTTGTGGAGAGGACGAAATTGTTGGAGCGTTATTCTTTATAATGGCTTTCTTATATTTTAATAGAAACTAATTGAGAAATCTACAGGAAGATAATTTGCACTTTGATTCAGAATTCAGATTGAGGCAGGGAAAAGTGCACATGCAGCGGTTTGTCACCATCTTCTGAGCAGCATTCAAGTCCAACCTGCCCAGCGTCAGGCCTTTGGCTGTGGCTGCGCTACAGAGCAGTGTTGCCCTCTGCAGTGTGTGCAGCTCCGTGTGCTGGGCGTGCGTGGGGGCTCCACGGGGGCCAGGTGCTGCTGCGTGGGGCTGTGCTGTCCCAGGGCAGTGCTGAGGACACGCGGGGATGCCACTCGTGGGTGCCACTCGTGGGTGCCACTCGTGGGTGTCACTCGTGGGTGTCACTGATTTCCAGCTGGCTGCCACCAGCTGCAGGCTGGGCTAACTCAGGCCCTCAAAGAGGACAGAAGGATTACTCACTGCCTTAGGCAAATCTGCCTGTAAACTCTTTCCACCTCAGCTGTTTCTGAAAGCATGACTTTGTGGTTATAAATGTTATAATTGCCTCCATCCACATACTCTCTTTACATGAGTCTTACAACATGTTGGCATTACTTCACAGCTTACCTTTTTTTGCCTGCAGTTTTTTAAGAAAGCCAGAGCACCTCTGTTTACTAGAGGATTTGTTATAATGTGGTCAGGTCAGAAAGCCTGCCATTCCTCTCTGCAGCAGAGCTGTATGCTTTAGACCTGAGGTCATGGAGCTGTTTGCACTTCCAACAATTGGTTGCATCAAACTGTGTTGCAACACATGAAACATGCCACATCAGGGATTTTTCTTTTTTCATTCTGCCCTCGATTTCTCTCTGCAGTCCTTCCCTACCTCTCCCAGAGAGCAGCAAGTCATTTGGCAAGATGTGAAGTTAGTTTTCAATCTTTGGCTTTCATGGTTCATGAAGAAATTCTCTGCCTACAGTCATTCACAGGAAGGGCTTATTCACTGTGAATTTGAGATTTCTCTCATCAGTGGATAATCAGCCTTGATAACTCTTCTGACCTTGCACATACAACCTTACCTCAGGTAACAAAATACTTCTGGACAGCACAATAGCAGATGTAACCCATGTGCCTTTGGGTACTCTAATTCAGGTCTAGTTATGGCCCCCTAGTCATTTAGTTATTCTATTTAAACTCTAGGAATACAGCTAATTAAAGGAAAGTAAGGTGATAATGAAATTCCCCGTGCTGACAATACCACTTTGAACTGTGAGTGTCTGTTTGCTTTGCTTCATGGTTTCCAGCAGTGGTGTTTAAGCAGACTGCCTATAGGGCATGGCATTTCAAATGATGGAAAAGAGAAAGCAAATTCTCTAGGGCTGAATCATCGTTTCTGGAAATTCAGCAGTTGCCAATTTGCACAAACTGCATTCATAAATTTGAATTACACACTGTGTTAAGAGACACTCATCCAGTATGTACTGGTAGAAGCAGATGAATGGAGCAAGGCGGGGTTCCAAATGGAAAGCTGGAACCTAGAGGAAAAGAAGTGGTGCATTTGGTGTTTCTGTTTCATTTCTTTTCTTTTTGTAACAGAAATGAACACAAGACCTTTATGTGCAATGATTATCTCAGAGAGTGAATTGCCAGAGGGATGGATCATGCAGACTTTGCCCACAGAATTCCCACTACAGAGAAATGTTGAATCAGACAAAAGTCATGTCTTGGTTGCACAAGGCACTGTACCTGTCAGGTGATTTAAAATACATAGTAACCACAGGAGGTTCGTTTGTGGAGCACTGAATGCTAACCAGAAGTCAGCTGCTGGGAATGATAGGTGTCCTCTGCTGCTCCTTTCCTCTTACAGGAAAATGTAGCCACTAAGCCTGGCTTCTTCCAAGAAAAATGTAATAATGAATCCAGCCCTTTTTCTTTTTGTTTGCTTAAAGACATAAATCCCATGTATTCCATTTTTCTATACTTCAGAGTACCATGTTGGACAACACAATGGAGTAGTAGTACAGGTTGCTTAGCACTCCCACAGAATCCATTCTTCTGGTAACATCTCTGTGACAATTTAAACAGTTTACTACAGAAAGAGCAAAGCCATCCTGAATGAACGTCCATGTGTTTTATCCGGGATAAAAATGTTTCCCATAGTCTCTGACAGTCTCAGTTTACCAAGGGCCTCTTTTTCATCACACCTCTGAAAAGCTGATGCCCTGATACAACCAGCTCAGACGCCATCAGCACACACCAAAGGTTTAGTTCTATTGAGGTTCGTATGGTAACCACATCTAACCAAGCATTCAGCTTTCCATTAAATCAGGTGTTAGAAGACCAAACAGGAATTGGAAACCTGAGTGCTTGTCTGGGTCTGAGCCAAGAACCTTCCAGTATTACATTAAGTAACACGATTAACATCTGTCCTTCACAGAAGGCAGCAGCACACAGCACTTTTCTGAATGTTGGCCTAAATTATCCATAACTGTTGGAGATTTCTCTTCGTCAGGTTTCCATTGGTGGTAGCCAGTATATTTTTAAGGTGAAAGGATATGAGCCCATTTCTTCTATGCAACCGTTTGGAAGAATCAGAGCAATAGAGAGAGCAGCAAAAACTATTGGATTTTATTATCTTTAGGGTCTTTTCGGACCTAAATGATACTGTTCTAAAAAGAAAGATTTTGATAGAATGAGCGGCTGTAGACATAAGGAATCCTCAATCTTGGAAAACTTACTACAAAGTGTCATGACAGAAGACTGAAAAATCAATTACAAGTAGAATGGAAAAGGTGAATAGGAAATAAGGAATTACATATCACTGTTCCTCCCAACAGAAGATTGAGAAGGAGGAGATTAGCTGCTTATAATAGGTCATAAATTCAAAACAAACACAAAAAGGTACTTTTTTTTTTTTTTTTCACAACTAGCTGGTAAACTGTGAAACCTCCTGGCACAGGAGAGAGACTGTGGTATATACAAGGTCAAAACACAGCTGGACATATGCCTGGAAGAATTGGAAAGGCATGCTGGTGGCCCAGGCAGTCTTGCTGTTGCCAGCCACTGGAATGGGACTCCCGCCAGGGAAGTGTCACTGCATTCCTGCTCTATTTGGACACTTCCAAAAATGACCACTGCTGGCAGTGTTGGAGGCAGAATATTTAGGTACATGGACAATTCTGCTGTTTGATGTGGCACAGCTATTCTTCTTTATCATAATACATATGTGTGAACATCACCAAAAACATTGATGGAAACTTCCTAATCTCATCAAAAGATTATATCTGGCATATTTGCAGCCCTCTTTTCTCTTTCCCTCAGTGTCTGCTCAAAGCCATCATTTATTTCTCCAACAGACTTTACAAGTGTCTCAATGTTTTAATATCTCATTGTGCAAAACTTTTGCCCTTTTCTTTATGAATAGGTCATTAATGTTTACAAAAAGCTGGAAAAGGCTTCTTTTCAAGGGTCAGATCTGCCCACTTTTTCATTTCTGAGGTGCAAAGCTGTGACTGGTCTATTGTGGAAAACAGCTTGCAAAGGCTTTGAAAATGCAAATGAAATAAAGTAAATCTGTCCCTTTTTTGTTGATAGGGGTAAAGGAACAATAAAAATGTGCAGTGTTAAAAATTAAAAGGGTTATTTGATAATTTTTATGGCCAGGGCAGCTTCCAGAGGGAAATGGAGCCAAAGGAGAAATTTTAAAACATAATATAACGAAATCAAGGAAACAAAAAAGTTCCTTTTCAGTTACACAGAAGCCTTGTTGAAAGATAAATACTTGTGGGACATGAGGAATGAAAAAAGTCAGCATGCAACTGCCCAGGCTTGCCCAATTTGTAGCTCCCACCTCATGGCAATTGCTAAGAGTGTTGTAAAAGAGCTCCTTTGTCTCTGGAGAAAGTATTGCTTTCAAAGACAAGAAAAATCCACAAGCAACCTCTCACTTTGACACACAGGTCATGACATTAAAAGAATAATGTGAAGAATCACAAACCACCGGTTTCAGTTAGGAAAGCAAATGGCTTGGTAGGAGGGAGAGATATTTATGTTATGATCTCCTAACTTTCTGTTTATATGTATCTAGTTCCTTCCTAAAAAAATCCCCCAAAGCAGGCACCTAGAAAAGTCCTTCAGAATGACTTAAAAAAAGTAAAATTCTTCAACTTTGTGAACAGTGTCATCAGTTTGCACAGGGGGAGGCTAGAACAATATAACTTCTAAAAAGATGTGGGCTTATTTTGCCATCACGTTGCAACATTTTGGTGCAGGAGGGAGCTGCCAGCAGGGCGAGTCAGTGCCGCAGCAATCCAGACGCTGGAACGAGCACATTTCCTGCCGGGCACTGGGGACGGCAGAGATGCTGCAGCGAGCCTGCCAGAGGGAAGGGGACAGCGGCAGGAGGGCACCGTGCCAGCAGGGCTGGCACACGGTCCCACCTCTGACACGGGCAGAGCTGACAGTTTTATGGATTTCATCATTTTGCCAGAATCAACTTTAGCAGCCAGTTTTGCTTGAAACGCTGAGAAAATTGTGGTTCTGGCAAGACAAAACTGCAGTATTTCCTTGTACCAGAGCTAAGAGGTGGCAAACTTACCATGATGGACACATCCTTTAAGAAAACTTTCTGAGCTACATCCCTTCCCTCTGCTGACCCTGGAGATGGCAGCAATAGTACCAGAGTTGTTTCCTCTATTCCCTGCTTGCTACACTGCAATTAGAGAACACTGCTGAAAAGTGATGATCAGCAGCAACTTCACTCTGAAAGAAACTGAGGGAAGCAGAAGTGGAGCCCTTAATCCAGTAAAGCCCTCTATGCAAACCAGAAGTGTTATTTTTTTATGGAGAGGGGGAACCTGGCTTTTTCAAAGTCCTTGAATATGGGAACTTCTCAGTTTAGCTTGTGAGCTGTGTCTGAGACTCATGCACAGGTGTGGATCTAGAGTTACAGCTGCAGTACACCCTCAGTGCACTTCTCCCTGGAACTCCCCTATTACATGGGAACTCTGGCTCCAAGTGACTGCAGCATAAAAAAGGCATGAAGATATCTTATGAATGATGAGCAACTGGGTATTTCCAAAGCAGAAACCCCAAATGCAACCAGCTTGCAAAACTTCAATGAACTCTCAAGTTCTGCCAGGAAAACAGAAGGGGTGATGTTGACTAAAGAGGACTAGAGGAAACAGTTGAAAAGCAGCTGTTCTGAGATATTTTGGGAACAGCAGTAGCATATGACATTGACATAATGCAAAGATTTTCTTATTGTTGTTGTTGCTGTTACTATTATGATTTGTAGGAATTAAATTCACCTCCTGGCAGGTAGCCTGTAAAAAAAGGCTATGAAACCACTCCTAGCCCTGACCCCTTCGAAAGACACATTCAGAGAGCTCCATCCTGCAGACCAAACTCACCACATACAGTTAGAGCTCCAAAAGCTGGCTTCAGCCGACAGATATTTCTGTCAGAGCTGATTTTCCCAGCTGTGAATCTGAAGCACAAGAAGAAAAAGAAGTGCCATTGTTCTTGGTACCCACTGTAAAATTAATTAAAAATACCAACAAGGACTGTCACCTTCTCCAGGCAATCAGCAGAAGACCTCTGGACATTTCAAATTTAATGTCAGGGGAAGTTATTTGATTGATCACCTATTAAATGGCTACCTGATTTGTATGGCTGCTTGGAATGGAAATTAGGTTCTCTGTTTCAGAAAATGATGCAATAAGAAGTCTGATAAGTAGATATATTTGAAGATTATGGAATCTTCAGATCAATCTGAAGTCCAGATTTGATGCCAAACCAGATATCCGTGCATTCCTGGAAGTATTTTGGGGATTTTTTTTTTGTTGGCTTTGGGGATTTTGTCTTTATTTTAAAGAAAAAGAGTAAGTGGGAAAGAAAAAACGGAACTTGGTTACCATGGTTTCAGAAAAGGGAATGGCTGAAAAATTTAGTGTGAATTTTGAGTGACAACAAAAGACTCAAAAGGGAAATTTTAAAATATTCTACTTGACATCCTAAAAATAATTCAAACCTCTCAGTAGAGTTACCTGGGAGCTTGAGCAGAAAAGAAAATAGGTAGTAAACACAATGTTATCTGAATATACTATAAAAATCAGAACATTTCTGAGAGCAGAGAGAGATTTCCAGCCTTCAATCAAGGAGACCAAACCTTTCTCACAGAAGCTGGAATCTGTGAAGTATCTTAGCCAGTAGACAAGGTCTGTGACAAGCAGGCAAAAGTAAAATATAAAATATTGCTATAAATTTCCATTGAATAAAAAAGCAGTCCCAGCTTTCTTGCTAACCCATAGTAAAGGCCATGTCCCTTTCATAGTGACAAACTCCTAAGGAAAGCCAGATGGTATCATTCAGCTGTTTCCCACTTCTTCCTCATAGTAAACTAATAAATAGAAGTACAAGAATGATTTTAGAGAATTAAAGAGACTTCCAGTTGGGAACTGTAAATGCATCCAGCTAAAAGCTGATTTGTTTGTTAGTTTTATGAGCACAGCAGTATGGCCTGGCCAAAGCATCAAGACCTGATTTCTCTCCATGCTGATCTTTAAGTTTGCTAATCATTGCTATTTTTCAGCATTTCTGGTTTCCCATATGTATTTCAGTGTTGGATGCTTACTCTCTGAATCAGTCTGAAAAATACAGGTGACAAACAGCATCCAGCTTCCCCAGGGATGTGGTGAAGTGCTCATCCCTTGAGTTTTTCAAGATAAGGGTGTGCAGGCTGCTACATAACCTCCACTAGGCTCCCTTTCTCACAACATCCTGGACCAGATTGTCCTCCAAAGTCCCTTCCAACCTCAGCTGTTGTATGATTCTATGATAACAACTACTGGAAACCGAAAGTAGTATCTTGCAGAAAAGGCCTGAAAAGAGATCTTTTTAAAAAATGTTTATTCCTTCCGTCACGTAAGGAAAAATATCCAGTTTTGTTATGTTATCTCTGTTAGCTCATGTATTTTATCCATTTGTCTTCAATGTTGCTGCATATTATTTATTGTTACCTGCTGGGAGTGTGTCTCCATCACAGTTGTAGTCAGGGTTATAGGTGCTCTCAAAGCAAATTGCCCAATAGTTCCCATTTTCTGTGCTTTGGTTCACAGTAGAGCAGTCTGGATGACCTGAACCCCTCTGGATGAAACTGAATCCTATTCATCCCATAAATGAGGTGCAACTGAATCATATAAATCAGTGGAAGAGGAGGAAATCAAAGGGAGGCTAGCACACCAGGCTGTGAAGCACAGCAGTTCAGCTGAAACACAGAGTTCACTGCTGCTGCTTAGCCAAAGGGGCCGGTAACATCTGGCAAAGTGTTGGGCCAGTAACCCTGACTCATAACATCCCAAATCACTCCAGCATAATTCCCACAGTTCTCTTGTCAGCACCCATAATTCCCGTGTTCTTTGTAAATCAA
This sequence comes from Irena cyanogastra, assembly GCA_013397155.1. Classification (NCBI taxonomy): domain Eukaryota; kingdom Metazoa; phylum Chordata; class Aves; order Passeriformes; family Irenidae; genus Irena; species Irena cyanogastra. Next base: position 1,742,083 of record VWZV01017164.1, on the reverse strand, counting down.
AATAAATGATCAATGTCAAACAAAAACAGAATATTGGAGCCTTTCAGCTGGCTAAAGAAGTGATGTTTGCTGGGGGGAGGGAGTCAGCATGATTTATCCTACTCTTCCTATGTTCTCTTTAAAGTTGCACCACTGTATTAAATCCCGTTTTCTGAAAATGGAAAACAATGAGAAGAGACTTGCAAGAACACCACCAGCTTCCATCTGTGAACAATTTGATACTTGCTTTCGGCAAATTTCTAAGCATTCCAGTTTTAAATAGACTTTGCACCAATATTCCCTTTTGCCTGCTTGTCACTGCAGTGCTGCAGTGTTGAAATGTTCACAGAACTGAGTACAAAATATCACAAATACACTCGGACTGAGAAGTGGGGTTTTATGTGTGATTTTTATGTGTGGTTATGCCCACTGTTCTCCTGCTTATGAGAAGATTGTTGGAAATACAAAACTCTAACAAACAAATCTGGCAAAACCAGGTGGTTTATTGCTTTGAGTTGGTCAGTAGTCAGAAAAACTTTTCTTAATCCAAATTACTCAAGGAAACCTCAGTTGCTCTCAGCTGCAGTGGGGGCTGACTCCACTAAGGCTGGATTCAGTCTGTCATGATAGAAATAACATTAAAAATCCTGTCTTCACCTGCTTCTTACTTTCTATTATATAAAGTTTATTATAATTTTATATATGATGTAAAGGTCCTGCTAATAAGCCAGTGAGTCCAGTATGGATTTTGATATCAAAGCTTTGGATATCTTTCTTTGCAATGATAAAAGAAGACACAAATTTCTCTACAGTTTTAAACAAAAATCAAAGGTGAGCAGTTATTCAGAGCAGGAGCTGGAAGTTACTGAATATTCTTAGATAAATCATGTCCCTCTGCAATATATTTTCCTAGCTTGGACACATCAAGTTCTTTCTGTCTTATTTCATGAAAGATAAAAAGAAGTTAAATGTATTACAACAGCCAAATAATCAACTATTTCCAGTGCAGATATGGATTTCTTCCAAAAGGAATACATTTTAGAAGCAAGGCTACACCAGCTGATGATATTCAAACAACAATGAGGCAGCTCAGTCTGCCTCCAGCTTGCTAACAAGGCTGTTCTGAGTTATGCTCTGTGCCTCAAACTGTCGGATAAATAATCTTGCTCCTTTGTAAGAAAATGAACAGGCTGGTTAACTTTAATCCCCTGCCATCCAAATATATTTAAACAGTAAAATGATTAGGATAAGAATACCCTGCAATATGAGTTGGAAAAGTGCTAAGGCTCCAGAAGCATGCACTATAAATCAAGCATTTAATGATTTAAATCAAAAACTTCAGGCAGCTGTCCCTGGAAAACATCAGGAGAACAGACTGTGCAATGAAGCCTGATGAAAATTAGTTTAGTGGGCAAACATTTTCATATCATGGACTTTATGGAAATTATAAAAATAAGGTGCTGAATTTTAAAATGTATTTTTATTTTCTTGGGCTAAGAGTGCTTTTTACAAACCCTGTTTTTGTTTAAGAAGTACAGTACAAACTCTGTTATCTTAGGCAAATGTTAAATTGGGATTTTTTTTCTAAATTGGGTGATTAAGTTATGCCTTTCTGCCATTGCCATAGATCTGTGGAAAAGATCCTGACACCTGCAGGAGCCATGAGCCTATGCAACACCCAGGCTGTTCTGCAGAAAAATCAGCCTGTTTTAGCAAAGAAAGCCCACTCCAGCTGAGGAACTGTCCTTTTAAAATTCTTCTTGAGCACCACAGAGGCACAAGCAGTGTAAACCCACGGAGGCAGACACTGCCATCCAGATTCTCTCTCCTGCCATCCTGCAGCTCCCTGTGCTGCTCCCTCCATGTCCCAGCACAAACACTGAGTCAGCTGCACGAGGGAGATCAGAGGAATAACCCCTGTTATAAACTCATCATTTATTTGCCAGTTTAATGCTAACCTGGGTCAGCTTCCTGTAGGGCTGGGGCAGGAACAGGACGAGGCAATTGAGGCTGGTAGAGCAGCATGGCTGAGTTATAGTGAATTAAAATGCTCATGACACTACAGACTTAGTCTGGAAAGTAGAATGACTCCACAAAATATTTTAAACTGATTTCTAGATCTCTGCATGTATAGTGGCATTATGCAGACACTACCCAAAAAAATCCACAAAAAAGCAGCAAACAGTGAGTAAGCATGTACTTTCCCACCAGATCTTGGAAGGTTGGGGGTGGTAAGAGGAATCTCTTGACAACCTGAGTTCATGCAGGGCAGTGATCTGCCCTACATGAAATGGTTCTCAGATCATAGTGCAGCCTGGGGAGGGCAGGGGGGTGCACCACCAAAATCCATCCCAGGACTAAAGGTAGCTTCTCTGGGCCTCTCCATTAGGATTGATAAACCAGCTAAATCCTCCCTAAAACTCTCTTAAAACATACCATACTGAGAAAACCAAAACAAACAAACAAAACCCCAAAAAACAAACCCCACAAATTAGAAAGCAGGTACATTACATGTTTCTGTGTTTACTATACACCAGACATTGTCAAACCCACAACAGTTTCGCCAGACAAGAATTATCTGATAATGCATTTTATTTTACTTGGAGAATTAGGATTTAGAAGTGGATTAATTTAATTACTAAAAAATACATGATGATAAAGTTCCCAGTACTTTGTGGTTTAACAGCAAATAAGTTTACTTTCCTGTATGTTTTCTTATAATGGCAGATATTCTGCAGCTTATATTTGTATTTGTGCTCAGAATAAGTGTTGTCTTGCATCCCATAAAAAGAGAGGAAAGAACATGAAAAAGGTTAAAATTGGTTGAAAAGGATGTGGTTTTGCTCATCTGTAACAGCCTGTATGGAATCTGGAAGGAAGGAAAATGACTTTAAAGAGGAGGTACATAGCCCAGTCTGCACATGGGTAGGATACAGCTATTTTCACTCTGCTTTTACTAAGAGCTTCCCACGTAACAAAATGTTGTTGTATTTGAAACATGTAGAGGTGTTATTATATTACACCCGTGTGCATACTCAGAATGGGAGAAATAGGACCTGGGTTCATCCATCTGCAACCCTCAAGGACTCCTGGAGCTCAGAGATGTAGGTAGATGCTGACTTCCAGACTGAGAAAATAAATGCTGTAGGCAGTGATTGAGGCTGTAGTTAGAAAGCTCCTGTCTTAAGTGAAAACAGTCCTGCATCACTTCAAACAAATTTCTTAAGCACTGTCTATAAATTCATCCTTGGGTGTTTGTATCCTCTTACAGACATATATATATATATAAAATCAAGTAATTTCCTTTTTATTAGTGCATTTAAGTGTTCCACTCAAATGTATTTGCTGTGAATGCTAAATGCTTTGTAGTTGTGCAAGCAAGAATCATCAAGAATGAGAGGAAAGTGATAAAAGATCCAAAGCCAAGAGAAAACAAAACCTACAGCTTAGGAACCTTTGTTCCAATTGAGCCTTTTTGTTTTTCCTCCAAAGCTATAGAGAAGTGTAAAGATTATAGCTTTCATAATTTATATAACACAACTGTTATATCCTAAATGTTATAGAACAATGGCAGAATCTAATTTATGGTAAAAAGAATATAGAGGTTAAATTTGAGCCAGTAAAGCTCCCTAAGATGCCTGTAACACCAACAGAAAATATTTTACTGACTCATTATTCACAAAAGCATGTATTCTACATTTGTGTGACTCATAGTCATGCTATCAGAGATTCAAGGCCAACGTTCTAAAACAAAAGTGCATTTTGCTGGTTTTTTGTTTATCTGATATGAACATTTCAAGAATATTTAAAGAAAAAGCAGAAGGTGAAGGGAATTACTGAACTGCAGAGACTAGTATCCCTGCATTTGCCTGGATACACATTGTCAAAGAGCAACATAAATCAAGCAGAAGTAATGGCCGCTTTGTTAACATGGCCTTACAAGATTCTGCATTTTGATTACTACACTGTCAAGCTTAAACCCTTAGTTAATTTAAATTTCCTGTGACACTAATCCAGTGAAGACCAGGTTGAGCAGTTTCAGGAAAATTTTGGCCAAGAAAAGTGGGGGTTTTTTCTGAGCTGGAGGCTGAGGATACAGGTACAAAATCTGCTGTCTTTAGACAAGTTTCTGTGCATCAGCTGCAGCTTTGTGGCTGGGTAAAGCCAAAGCATTTCACTTCTCTTTTGGGGGGGGTTAAGCACTCCAGCACACTTAAACACTATGATAAAATACAGCAAATTGTTGTAACTCGGGCAGGACTTCCTCCATTAACGAGAAATTTGTGGTAACTGTGATATTTTGCAACATGGAAGATGACTGTGAAAAGGGAGGAATTTTTCTCCCTGCCTGCTGGGGACAGATTCAAAGTTGTGGCCTAAAATAATACAACAGAAGTTTAGGTTAGATGCTAGAAAAGTATTTTCAATAGTAGTGATGGTGAGGCCTGGAGCAGGTTCTTCTGGAAGCTGTGGAATCTCATTTACTGAAGGATTGTAGGAAGGGATTACACAAGCATTCCCCATGAGTGATCCAGGACAGGCTGCATCTGCCTGGAGGAGGGTTATGAACTACAAGATCAACCAAAGTCTGTTCCACTCCTACTTTCCAATTCCATATCAATCTTGATGGAAGTTTCTGCTGAATTTGGTAAAAGTACTTCTATCTCTCTCCTGAGACTGAAATTGACTTTGTGATAGAACCTTGTGCTTTTTGACACCATTGCAATTGCTGTTGGGCACCTTTCTCCTCTCTTGATAATATTTCAATTACGCAGGTTTCTTAAACCTTGAACAGTGAACTCCTGACAGAGCTTAAGGTGATAAAAAAGAGCACTCACAAAAATCTTATTAGAAAAGTCATACAAGCCAAGGACATATTTAGCCATCAGCCTGAAAAGTGGTTCACCAGAAAGAATATTGTGTTCATCAAAAATTTGATAGTTTTGATTTTTTTTGTGATGATACAATTTTAATTGCTCAGATTCTCAATGTGTTAGTTGGTATAACTTGGTTGCATATATCAGGTGGATGGACACTTTCTATAGCAGTCTGCCTTACACAGTGGCATGATGCAGACTGATCCAAAGATACAATTTCAAAATAATATTTCTCAATGAAATTGGAAGCGCAAAGATGCTGAAATACCTGCTCTGCCTTGGAACTTGTTTGGTAAGAATTTGTGGTTCAGAGCATGGAACAAGAAGCACCAGGTTCTCCCTAGATATTCTGCTGCAAATATTGAGGTGATTGCTGCTAACAAGAGCAAGTGAGATCTCACAAGAGTGACAAGCCAGTCTAAAAGAAGAATCCACTGTACTAGGAACCCACTCAGAAAAAAAAAATCTCTAAGGGAAACTAATGTTTCAGATCTTAAGGACTAAGTATTGTTCACATTGTAGCTAGCTCACATTAAACTCTTTAAAAAATAGGGTAATTCTAAGAAATGCACAGACATTTAGGGCAAATGCTTGGAATTTAGGATATATATAGAATTGCACAAAGATTCATACTTCAAGTGAAGCTATCATCTGATTCTGTAGTCTCCGCTTTCTGAACAGGTCAGGGATTTGTCTTCCTTTCATCTCCCAGGATCTACAAGAGCACTCCTAGTTCCCCTCTAAGTATTAGTAATCCTATTTTAATGACAGAATGTTAGAGGACAGGAAGAGGAAGAGATCATAGCCACATTTCATGGGGCAAATCTGTGGCACACCAAGGAACAGATGTAGGATAGAGTTAAAGTGACAAGATTTTTCAAGAACAAAATCAAAATTATTTTTCCCTGGTTTGTTTGTTTGTTTGTTTTCTTTAAATGCTCAGTTCTTTCAAAACTGCTATGCTTCAAGAATATATGTCAAGCAATTGTAATTTCCAGTTACAATTATTGACTAAGCCCATCAGCAATTAGCAACAACACTCATTGCCTGGATTTTATTTCACCTGAAGGCACAGTCATGTGAGATGCAGTACGTACACATACAGGGAGACCTAATTCCTGAGAGTTCTCCTATGAGAACTTGAATATCTAATTACACAGAAATGATGAAAGATTAATCATCTTGAACAAGGTCCCACAGGTAGTCTGTAGCAGAGTGAGGAATCCATTAAAGACCCACTGGACTCCTACCCAGTGCTCTCATCACCAACCCATTTCTCCCTCCATGTTTACCTTCTGCTAAGCAAAGCTAAGGATCACATGGACTGCTAAGAAATTTTTGGCTGCTTGAGATTTTGCACACAATTCAAATATATGCTGTGCCATCTTACCTGGAAGTATTGAGAGTCAGTCTTCATTTTTCAGCAATCTCCACAGCAGTCTTGAAGAAGGAGCAAAGTCTCTGTGTGATCTGTGCAGGTGGCACAGAAACAGCCTGGCACAATTTGGACTTCCAAGAACCTTTGCCTTTAGAAACAAAAAAAAAAAAAAAAAAAGAGAACAATAATAAGTTTTACTGAACAGCTATTTACCTACTTTTAGAAGGTATGGTCAACCAGCTGTCTACAAAATCTGTCTGGCCACCCAGATTTGGTGGCTTGAAGGGCTCAAAGGCAGATGCAAAACCATCATCTAAGCAGAAGGAAGAGCACAGTGATAATCTGTCAATGAAACTGGAGGGAAGAGCTGCATTGCACCCACTTCACCCTCTAAGAGCTGTGCGAGGTGGTGTGAGGAATAAAGCTAAACTGTCACATGAAGACAAGCAAAAGAAATTTAGCTGGAGTGATGATGATTCATGTTGCTACAAAATCTTTCAGTGGGAGCAGATTTTTCTTATTCTGCAGATTGTCTGTAAGATTTTGGGACAGACGGTCTTAAAGACTTAACAGCTTCTGGATCTCAATACCTGCAGTGTAAGGCTTATTTATTAAGAAATCTGAAAGAGAGGGAAATCTGTGAAACTGCCTTTCTGCAATTGGTGACTGTTAAGGTAAGACTGGGCCTGTTTATCTTTTTAGTGTTCCCATGAAATCTCATCGAAGGGAGAATGGAAAAAATACCTCAAGAATGAGTTCCAAAACTCTGGCCAGTTCTGATTCAGTCCTTTCCTTTAATTTTTTGGCCTGGATACAGCCCCAAGCACAAGTGTTATGATATGAACGGAAGTGCTACAGTTCTTGCACATGGCATTTTTCAATAGCTGGATTTCTTTTTTAAACAAACAAAAAGCCAAATGAAAGAATTTTTCATTTAACTGAAGAGTCAAGTTATCCATAATAGTCTACATAGAAAATAAAATAGAAATTTAGGTCTGTGAAACTGATAATACTGCCTTTTGCTCCATCACTGTCAGGAATGCCATGCTCAGAAATTAAACTCTGCCTCTCCAAGCCCACCGCTCAGGGAAGGGCACAGATGTGCTCCACTTGCCCTGTGGTGGAAACAGCAGGGTGCTGCTGCTGAGGGGAGCAGGAAGGACAAGGTTTCTCACCTGGGCTATTCTTCCCAGTCCCTTCTGTGCACCCATTAAAATAACACTGGGATGCATGCAGCTTTATGCACTCTTTATTGACATTGTATCATCTACACAGAAAAGATTCAGTTCTTGACTCACTCCAGCTCTCCATCAATATTTTTGGCCTCGTATGAATTTATTTCAGTGACAAAAATGGCTTAGTCAGCTCTGTTTCCTCCTGCTCCTTCATCCCATTGCCAAAACCTGACTGCTCATCCTTCTTCCCAAGACTCCCTTAGCAGACCCCATTCAGTCATTTATTTGGCCACTCAATGAACAAGATCAGGGAACTGATTGGGGTTAAAAAACAAAAAATACAAAACTTGCTGGCTTGTTTCTTACCCAGATCAATTGCCCAGTGAGTTCACAGTGCAGCACACAACACGAGAAGTTGAGTGCTGGATCAGAGCACGGGTTCTTGTCTGTTTGGTCTGGTGTCCTGCCCCAGCAGCAGAGCAGACACTGCAGATGTTATCCAAGGAAGGATGTTAGGCAGGGCAAGCATCCTGGAATGCTCTCCCAGCCTCCTGTGACTTGTGACTCAGGGATGTCTTGAGTGAAAGTTAATGTTTTTATATTTAATATTCATTGATGGATTTTTCTTTCATTTATGTTTCTGGTGTTTTAGATTCTTTTTTTAATCAAAGGAAATGTTTGCAGCCCATATTGACTGTGTAACACAGTAGAACTGTATTCTTTGCAGCCAATGAAGTGCCTCTTGCTGTTTGCCCTGGGAGTAGTACCCAGTAGTTTAATTTTGTGCTCTTTGATTTTTATACTGGGAGAAGCAAAGAAAAGCCATATACCCTATTCACCTTTCTTGTTCCACTGCCTGTTTTATAGATCAGCGTTGTAGCTATATCATTGAGCTCTTTCCCAGCCTCCAGAGGTCTTAAAATACCCTTAGGGATATTGCTTCATATCAATAGACAGCAGAGACAGTAATGCACTGCAGGTATAGATGTGCACGGCCAGGTATCCTGGTAGCTTAAACTGAGGACACAAATGATCACGTAATTAGCCTTTAATTAATTAGAAATGCGTGTCTGGATAGACAGTCTTGTCTGGTGAACATAATTTCTGCTTCCTCTACTACTGCTTGCCAATGTCAACTGATGCCTTCAGAAGCTTTTCAGTTTTGTAAGTAAATAAAGAATTCAAATGAATTATTTAATATATTTCATTTCATTCTCCCATTGCTCAGTCCTCAATTGCCTTCTCTTTAATCTTCCCTAATTTTGCAAAATGCAAATATTTTTTGAAGACTCTATTGTGGCTGGTTGAAATTTTACTAAAATTCAATGTTCAGTGTTGCTTTTTGTTGCTCTGAATATAAAATCTTCTCCACTTTCCTTTGTCTTGTTTTCTGTAGATCTCCCAGTACTTCTTGCTTCCCATTTGTTTATATTTCTTAAAAACCTCAAAGCTACTCTTTATGATCTAACCTGCCCTTTGCCACTCTTTGCCTCTGTTTACAATAGGATTTAGCCTGCAGGCTCTTGCCAAGCGTGTTTTTTAGATGTATTTTCCCATGTCAGGGAGGCAGAATCAAAATTATGCTACTCATTACCTGCTGTCTGAAATACATGTCCTCCAATACTGAGGTACTTGTGTTCTCTTGAGTCCTTCACCTGACAAACTCCAAAATCCATGAGAAAGCCAACATTTCTTGCTGCCCTGCCTGCACCATGCTCACTGTGTGTGGCTGAGCTGAGCCCTGCTTGCCTTCAGCCCCAGCTGCTGCAGGGGCCAGGGCCCAGAGGAGCAGGAGCAGCTCTGGGAGCTCGGCTGCTCAGCAGCCCCTTCACAGACCAGCCTCATGGTGTGCTGTCTTTTTAGGCTGAGTCATTTCCAGAGATCCAGGCAGAATTCAGGCATCCAAGGATTGTCTCATTTCATGTCTCACCAGGCTGGTATTTACCTGAGTATCAGCCTGGGAGACACCAAACACAGGGCTGTGTGTTAGGAACAATCACAGTTACACAAGAGTTTGCAGCTTCTCAGTGCACTTTTGAAGCAGGGAAAGCAATGCTGTCCCCCAGGGAAAATGCTCCCAGTAGGGCTTTTCTGGTGCACAACATCACTGAAGGGTCAGGACTGACATGGATTGATTTGAAATACATCTTCTCTTCCCTGAGTGGAAGAAGAAACATAAAAGATGTTTCTTAAAATGGCCTTTCCTGCACTCTTTAAGGGATCCTTGCCTTATTCAAACTGTTAGGGGGAGAAAGAAGGATGAGAATCCTTCTAAACAATTCTCTGAACAAGCTGATTTCTATTTTGTGCCATTGTGTCAGAAGCAAGCAGTATGCAAGCATGGATCTCTTGTGGAGTATGGCACAGAAATAGTTTCCAGCTTCATGCAGCTGTCCCTGTTTTTACCAGAGCAAAGCAGAGGGTGGAGGAATACACAGAGAGAAATTTTCAATGCGGAAACAAAAGGAAAAGGGTTTTTTTAAATAACGATTTTTTTCTTTTGCAAGCTCCATTTTGGAATGGCTTGTGGAAATAATCACGCAGTGTGTAAATTAAGGTTTTATCATTGGGCATTGGGACAGAGAGCATGCAGGCAGAGCATGCAGCTTAGCCTCTCTCAGCTTTGGAAGGGTTGTGAATGCAGCTTGCCTTTGAGATGTTTTCTTTTGCAGGATTGCTTTTTTCATCTTCCTTGGATTATGTACTGTGATCACATCACTTCGTCAGTTTAACTATGATACATTGTGACACCAAATCAGAGCCAGAAGAGCCCTGAACCAGGTCTCACTGGAAGGGAAACTTCAGTAGCATCTCACTCCATCCCCTTCTCCCCACCATCTTGCCTGACAGTGCCCATCTTCTTTCTTTATTTACTGTGAAAAGGGGAAAGAGTGCTTTTTTTCTGCATGAAAATAGGGGATCTAAATGCATTTTTCCACACGTGCATGGCTACTTCCAATAGGTGGGACAAAAACATCCTGTCTTGCTTTCTCCAAGAGGCTGTGTAAATATCTCACAGTCACCTGAGCCACCCACATTCCTTTTGTTGCCCTTAGCTTCTATTAAATGGCCTTTACTGTAGCAGGCAAAATATTTACACTATTTCTTTCTGCCGACTCAATTGCTGCCTTTCTCCTGGTCTGTCCCCAGGACCCGGAGCCTTGCATGACAGCGCTGCCTTCTGCTTCCCTTACTTTGAGCACTACCAGCTGAGCTTTAAAAGTGGGCAATTCAAATTATCAGTCAGACAAAACAGGCTTCTTTTAGCTCTTTTAAAAGCTTTTTAGCTCTTGTCTCAGAGCTTTTCTTGCTTTTCACTCACATTGCCTTTAAAAGCAAGACTGACAGAAAAGATTAAGTTGCTTCTGGCTGCACTGGATAGAAGCAGATTAGCGCAGCTGGATCCGACCCTGGGAAGCCCAGCCTGGATATGTATGTTAGCACAACCCCAGCAATGTATAAGCAAGAGTCGTTTGTGTTGATCTTTTTCAGGATGATGAGTTTGTGATTAACTCTTTTGTGTGGGGCTTGCCTGTGTAGGAAGCCTGTATGCAGCAGGATGCTGATGAAAAATCTCCCGAGGTGTCAGCCCTCCCTCTCACCACGCAGAGCTCTGCAGCCCCTCCCTGGCCACAGCAGGGATTTTGTTTGCCCTCTATCACCTTTGAGACTTTTTTTTTCTGAGAGCAGGATGGCTGGGGAAGAAAGGAAATCTTCCATCTGAGCAAAGTTTAGTACAGCCTTGTCGGCTGATGCTAGGGAGTAGGTCCAGTCCTGCACATCCAAGTTGCAGGAAAGTAATTAAACTCCACAACAAACGCATCTTTCCTGCGTTAATAAAGAAAAGCACTTTTTTTAATAAAAAAAAAAATAGATCCTGCAGTATGCCCATTCTCCCTTGCAAGGGGCTGGCTGCAGGAACTGCAGCAAAGGGCAGGAGAGGGCGGCAGATGCATCAACTGCACGTGTGCTACGTGTGGTCCCTGCTGGTGTTCCTGCTCAGCATTCCCGAGACTGGGAGGACTGACCCTCCAACCTTTCCATGCCCCCAGTCCGCCGCTAGCTGACTTGAGATAACATTATTTGCCAGCCTCAGAGAAGTGTGGTGAGGATGAAAGCCCTTGAAGGGGCTCGACCCGGCACTGCTGAGAGCACTGAGAAGTTTCCTTCCTGCTTAGAGGGGGGCATTCAGAGCAAATCTTTGCTAACGAAGTGTATGTGCTGGATGAGCTCCAAGCCGGAGAGAAATAACATCAGTATAGCTATTCCAGGGTCCACATCTGAACCCCAACCAATATATTAAGATGCCTTTTTTTTTTTTTCTTTTTACATGGCATTAGTCCAGGACATATTTACATGTAACAGTTTTGAAATCACACACACCCCTAGGCTGCATGAAATATTTCTATATAGCATAATTTTTCAGAGACAGTAAATCAGACCATCTCAGATATATACCTATAAATTTTAATGAATGCACAATATCCCTGTCACTTCTGCCTCCCTTGTCTAATGACACATTTTCTCAGTTTCCATCACATCTCTTTCCATATCAAGGTGAAGGAATGAAACTAAACACTGCTGACTTAACAGTAAATTGAGCAGGAAAGGGTCTACACTGGACTGGGGAAAACAATCATTCATTTTGCAGGCTTAGTGCCAACAGCACTACCTTGCAGCTCCAATTATCTGATATTTTAGTGATTACACTCAGTTAAGCAGGGATAATTGAAGCAATTTTCACCATCTTCACCAGACAAGCCAGAGGCATGACCTTATCTTAGATAACAGAAAATGAGATTCAAATGAGGGGGTTTTTTTCCCCTAACAGTGAGCAGGCTTAATTACAGGAGAAAATTAGCAAAGGCAGTGGTATCTCTTCCAACCTTCAAGTCTTCAGATGATGTCTGGTGACTGACTGGGGGACATATCTTAGCTAAGCACAAATTTAGGGACTTCATGCAATTGTCTTGGAGCTCTGTGGTTGAATAATGGATTTTGAATGAGGGAAATCTGAAACTTAAGAGTAACTGTAAACATTTGATTTTAATTGTTATTTTTTTAACTTTTGTTGACTAGAGACTATTCTAGGTATCATCAGCATGAACTAAATGTCCATAAAACTGTTGAGGCTGATTTCATCAGACCACCTGCAGGGAATGGGGGAATCCATGGGGTTTATCTGCCCGAGCCCGAGATGCCCCAGGGTGAACTGCTGGACCATCAGCTGTTCCAGGGCAGCTGAATGTGTTGTGGCTGGTGCTCTCCATCTCTGAAAAACAGAGTCTTTCATATGACTCCAGAGATCTACAGTCTGACAACCAAACCAAGGGCCTAAATGGTGCTCAGAGAAACTTATGCCTTCCTGGCTCAAAAGACAGGCAGGAAAACATCAGTGGTGCTGCTCATTTGCAATGGACACTGTCTTATTTCTGCTCAGCACAGGACCTGTGAAGAGATCACTCCAGGACTGCTCAAGATTTTGGCTGTTGCCACAATAATCACGTTTAGGAAATAAGCTACACTGTGACTTCCCCTGCTGCCTCTGGCCAACCAACAACTTACACTGTTAGTTATATTTTGTATTGCTTTGACCATTTGGATATAGCTCACACACAGCAGTTATTTGGTCTGGGCTCTTCCCCTTAAGCCCATAATATCACAAAGAAAGCCACTAGGATACAAAAGATTTTTTTGGTTTTGTTTTTGGGGTGTATTCTTGGGGTTCTTTTTGTTTGTTTTTGGTTGTTGCTGTTGTTGTTGGGGTTTTTTTTGTTTTTTTGGTTGTTGCTGTTCTGTGAGAACAAGCCCTAGGAAAATGAACAATTCACAGAAACGCTATTTTTACTTGTGTTACACATTCCTACACATGCAGGAAAAAAGGTCTGTTAGTTGATTCCTCTTAGACTAATGCATCAGTTTATTATTTTCAGTGTGAAGCAGAGCACTGTAGTTCATAAAATATGCCAAAGAATATACATGTATTGATTTAGAAGTAGTTCAAGTTTTGGCCTTGAGAGGTTTAGAGAAAAAAACTATTAGTTGCTTACATCTATTTTCTCACTTTAAGTGAAACCTTCAGCATTTTACTGGGAGCATTTGAAAACACTATTGTTTTGGTGGAAATGTCACATATCTAATCATTCTATGGGGAGAAGCAATAGACTGCTTTGGTTAAAAATATGAAATAAAATTACAAAGGCATAAATGAGGACTTCCAGCCCAAAGGAATGCAATGCTGGCCATATAGTGTCAGATTGGTCTGTGTGGGCAAGACAGCTTGACTGTTTACTTCCTCACAGCTCACAAATCTGTTCCCATACACAGGGGCTGCACAGGCAGCTCAGCAGTGCCTGCACAGCCCAGCCTAAGGCCAATGGGAAAAGGGGCAAGGGAAGAGGATTTCCTCAACAGACAAGGAAACAAGCCCAGATGAGGCCAAACTACGACCCTGGCAGAAGTCAGGAGATTGGTGCCACTGTTCCTAAACCCAAGAGGAGATGGTCCCAGAGCTGCAATTCAAGAACTCCTGTGCCAAATCCTTGTGGCTTCATCTTCCCTTTGTATAGGCTCAAGGTGTTCAACCAGTGGGTGGGCACTGGATGACAGAGGTCTTGTAGGCATCCCCCTCTCTAGCCACCAAACATGAAACCTCCATGGCCATGTGTCACCACAGAAGCAAAGCAATTTTTTAAGGAAAAAGCTGAAGGGACTAAATGTGAAACATCTTAGGTCATGTAGAGAAATCAGGAGAGCCCAAGCATGTGCAGGGAGCACATGTGAGAGCAGGGTGCCTCTAGTCCTTGCTGATTTCCAGCCCTGATATATTGCATCACTACCCAGCGTGATGGCCTGGCTGGCTTTCCTCTTAGATCCAGACTCACACGTGTCTCCTTGTGTAAACAAGGAGTGATCTGGGAGTTACTCCCCAGAGTGTTTGGTATGGGCAGCATGAGAATCTGGTCCTTAAGGCTCCTCATCATGCAGAGTTAAGGAAAAAAACATGTCTCACAGGTTTTAAATGCCAGCCATTTTAGATGTTTTAACCTTTTCATTTCTGCTCATTTCTGCTTATCAGCACCTTTCCCACCTCTTCCTGCTGTACTGAACTGGAGGAGACAAAGCATCCTTCTGAACCCACCCCAACTACAGACCTCATTTAAAGTTCCTCAAGTCTAGCCACAGCTCAAGGTGTTCCAGGAAAATAGCACAGGCCACTATTCTTAGTCTATAAGCCTCTCCAGATTTTCTTTTTCTGAAATCTCAAGAGGATTCCCAATTTACCTAAATTAACCTCCCCTATAAATTTCCCAAAATAGAACATCTGAATACTCTTTGTCACTTGTTTCCACATAGAGATCGAACTGTAAACCAGCAAAGACTGAGACAAAGATATTTTTCATGGTCAGCATACAGTAAGACTCGCACAGAAAAAGATATTTGCTCATTTCCGAGACTGTCTTTTTAATGGCATTTATTTAGAAGCCCTTATTTCCTGAGAAGCTTTGAGACCGTATTTAATTTATAGATCTTGCGTAGAGCAATAGCAGTGGCTCAGGCTGTGAAATGCCACTTTGTTGCTTTTTCCCACTGCTGCCCAGAGCACGAATGCTCCTGATGGTGCCTTCTTGGCTTGAGCCTGTCAGACACAGACCAGACAGGATGCTGAAGAAAGAAACTGGTGTCCTTCATTTCCAAGGCCTGGCTCATTACACAGGGTGATGAATTTGCCCTGTTTATAAATTCTGCAGCTACCACTTACAGCCATACCTGACATGAGCTTGAGGAGATGTGAGCAGAGCTAAAGATCTTCCAGGCAGTTGACGCTTCAGGAAAATTATTGTATGGAAAGCTTAGATTATGCATACACAGTAAATGGCACAAGTGCAAACAGCATCCTGCTTGTTAAACTCTTTTACACACTGGAGCCACTTGGACCAGCTGAAATATCAGGCAAAGACTGTGCCAAGGGAGGAGCGGGTCAGATGTGAATATTGATCTCTGTCTGAGGCAGCACATTCCCCAGTGTGGGACTGTGCAGCCTCTGCAATGGGTTCCAGTGCACAGCATGGACTGATTTCTGCCAGAGCAGCTTCTCTGGAAGCCTCATCTGCAGTTGGTGGGAGGCAGAGATGTGCTACAAGAAGGCAGCGGCCGAGATATTCACAAGTAAAACTGGAAACACTTCTGGCACCAATTAGGCACTTCATTATTGGCACATCTGTAAGTATCTCTGTTGGAAATGAGTCACTGACTCACCTGCTCTCATATTTGACCAAGTGGCCATTAAAGCAAGATCACCTTCAGAAAGGCAGTTCTCTTTCCAGGGCTCCAGTCAATGCCACCGCTGAAAGCTGGCTAGGACCAAGCCACACAGCAGAATGTTGACACTAGTGACCACTGTGATGGCTCATCCTCTGCAGAGAGCAGTGAGGATCTTCAGAGCTAACAGAGATAAGGCACAACTCACTGGTATTCACAATACCTGGATTAAGACTCAAGCATGACTGGAAATTTGTATCAGAGAACTAGCCTGGTGAAAGGCAAGAAAAGCCAGGTTGCTCATTAGCAGGGTTTACTACCTCACGAGAAAGTGTTTACATGCAGCTAGGGCAGCTTTGCCCTCCTAGGTTTTGCCAAATTCCAGCGACAGCTGCCTGTGCTGGCCCCACACCACCCCACGGTGCCACATCTGGAACCACTTGGGGCTTCCAGCAAACACCATCCTTGGGTTCAGCTCCAGTGCAGCAGAGATCCACCTTCCCCAGGAAGCTGCACAGGCAGAGGAGACTCCCTCCTCCCTCCTCCCTCCTCCCTCACAGTCACAGGAAGCTTTGCAGACCCTGAGGGAACATAATAAGAATTGCTTAGGAAATGTTGGCCTTTCTGTCCTCATACCTTCAGCAACTGGCACGCCATGGTTAAACCTTTAGGTCTGGACAAGCTGAACCCCTCACCCTTGAACTCCTGTGATGTCCAGGCTGTGGGCCCAGATTCACTTCCACTGTGAATGACAATAATCTTATTTCCTTTACCTAATGCTGTGCTTCTGGCATAGGGCTGCAAGGAGAAACAAGCTCCATCTTACACCTTCCCTGACACTGGTCTCTGTGTGCTGCTGAGGAGTGGTACAAAGACTTTGGATCATCAGTCTGGGTCTCCTCCATCCCAATGATCCCTCTTGCAGAGCAATTCCTGGCTCTCTTGTGAGATCAGATTCTGCAGAATAAAGGCTGGATGTCCATATGAACTATCCCATTTTCCATTTCTGCTGCCTTTCTGCACTGGCACCCTTTGCAGCTGTCCTGCAGAGCTTGACTAGACTAACCTTCAAAAGAATTACCACTGCTACTAAAGAAAGAGCATCTCAGAGGATACAGGTCAAGGTTTAAACCACAGACAGACGTTGCCTGTGGATTTCCTCAGTACTCAGGTGGAGGCCCAAAACTGGAATAGATTATACACATATCCAGGCAGCAGCAGCTCTTACTCAGTGGGTCTCTGGTTTCTGGCACTACAGAGCTCAGCTGAGTTCAGCTGCGCTTTTTTCCCTCTGAGATGTACTGCCTGTTTTAAACACAACCCTGTAGATATTTTGTTTCCTTCCCTTGCACCTCACAAATGAAGTGTTATTCTTTTGGTTGGTGGAGAGAAAATTCTGCTGTATGAAGCCGCATGGAACCCTTGCATCTGCCCTTGACATGGTGGAAAAATGTTATTTACATTATTTCACATAACTTTTTAAGGAGTTTTTTGGATAGATTCTTTCAGTAAGGTAAATAAACCAGGATATTTTGTGTTGCTAGCTATTGTCCTGTAATATTAGGGGTTTTTCTCAGTGTTCCTGATCTGCTGTCTGTGTTGGTCTACTCTCATACACCACAGTTAGAGTTTGAGTCCAC
The DNA here is from genome assembly GCA_013397155.1 of Irena cyanogastra. NCBI lineage: Eukaryota > Metazoa > Chordata > Aves > Passeriformes > Irenidae > Irena > Irena cyanogastra. The sequence continues at coordinate 1,724,772 of VWZV01017164.1, read as the reverse complement.
AGCTTCACTTTTCCCTATAAGTCTGTTCCTCACCTTAGAGTGTGTATCTCTAATGGTTTGCCTTTCTCCCAGCCTGAAATATCATACAGGTAATGCCATTTCTGCTGCCATTAGTGGTTTATCTTTCTGCTCCTCTTGGCCTTCAAAGCAACCCAACCTCCTGAAGTTAGGAGGCAGATGCCAGTCCAAGCAAGCTCCTCTCAGAAGAGACAACTTCTCACTGACAGGAACAGGCTCCACTGCAGACAGCCAGCATCATCATTGTCAGGAGCTGGGTCCCTGCCTGTGCCTGCCAGAGTCAGCACAAACACTGAACACCAGCTGAAAATAAATCACAAGGATGCTTAAGCACATAGACTGCACATGCACCCACTCACCTTCCCTTGGCTGATGATGTTCACTCTCATGAGGAGCTGGTGGGGGTTCCTTGGGAGTCAGAGACCACATCCTCTATGCTGATGGTCCAACATCCAACAGCAGACTTCATCAAACCAAATTTTCCTGCAGCTTTTGCAGTTAGGCTTTCCAGATGAAGAAGCCTCACAGACATCACAGTTTGGAGATAAAGAAAGAAGAGTGGGAGGCTGAGCTGCCATCACAGGAAATGCTTCCAACTGGGCTCAAAGAAGTCATCTAGCCCACTCCTCTGTGCAAATGTGACTTCAAAGATGCACTTTCTCACATATGTTCCTCCTCTCTGGTAGTGATCCCCTCCTTTTTCCCCTTTTTCTCCTTTTTCTCTTCCAATTCTTCATTATCCTCACTGCTAGAAGACCATTGCTGCTGTCAAGTTGAATGTTTAGTTTCATTGTTTCCTGTCAGCTCACATGTTTCTGAAAAAAAGATAATTTCTTTAGTTCATTTCTTTAGTAGGTACACTGCCATTATGTCTGTACCAGGAACACCACTCAACATGATTATTCATATTTCACATGAACAGTGCAAGTTGCTGCATAATATTATATAGCAAAATAACTAGATTAGCCCATTATATTGACTGCCTATGACATTTTTTAGTGTTCTGATAAAAAATTAATTGGTTTTGTAATTCAGGCTTTCTCTGTGATTAGTATTTGTTATTGAATAAAGATTTTTCTTATTATTGTTATTAAATCATCACCTGTACCAACTCTACTAGTTCTTCACCTGGAAACTAATAGTTTAATGGAAAAACACATTTCAGGGACTGTCTGGAAGAACCACAACTATGGGGAGCGTTCCTTTCATTCTACCTTCATTTCTCATAAGCTCTGAAAAGTCATAACAGGAAATAAATGTAAAGGCATGTCAGGAAGCCATTTAATCCATCCTTCTGCTCCAGGGCTGAATTTGAACTGAGAATTTATAAGAAATAATGGAAGGCAGCCTAGGGAATTACTTTCTTCCTGAGTCACCTAAATTTCCATTTTCTAAAGGATTCCAGTACTTCAGTATAGTTTACCTTACAAGAGCCATTTTTCTGTCTAGAAACACTAAAATTATGCTCTTCCTTCTGTTGGAGGAGTTCTTTATTACTGCAAACCTCATTGTACGACTAATATTCTGTCAAGACTATGAAAACATCCTAAACCGTGGGCGACACCACCACGTTATTAGGAGACCAGAGATCTTCAGAAAATTTCATGTAAGGGATCTGCAGCTCGTGTTGATGAATTTACATATCAAACACTTCTCTCCAATACAGCTGATAGGAGTTATTGTACACCTTCCCTGCATCAATGTATTGACCTAAAAAAAAAAAATAAATAAAAGAACAGGGTAGCTAGGCAGACATATGAATGTCTTTTGAAGCTAGATAATAATAAAGGTCACTGAAACCCAGTATCCAGGAGTAATCTGGAAAAAATGGAAAAGATAGAATGAGATCAAAAAATATGATTAAGTGTGATTTGACCCTGTATGAGGAAAAGTGACGTACAGCAAAAAGCTTGACCCATGAAAGAGACGATTTAGGGTGTCAGCCTTCATAGCCACAGTGAAGCATCTTCTTTAGGATGTGTCAAATAACTCTCTACATTTCCTGATTGTACCAACTGGATGTGCTGGGGCTGTGTGTGATCCTGTGAGGTACAGGTGTTCAAACTGTAGTCAAAGGAAACTCAGTCATGTTCACAGACAATAGGTCTCCTTAGGTTTCATTTCTATGACATGACCATGTGAAATAGTGAGAGTAACAAATGCCCCTGGAGAAAACCAAACTAACACCTACAACAGATTTTGAAACCTAGAAGGGATTGGCTGATTGCCAGGAGGCTCAAAGCACTCATTAGAGACAGGAAAAATTTCCTTCTGTTTCCAGCACTTGACCACAATTGTCCATGGCTGATTTCCTTAGGCCCTTCTGTCTCCAAACACTTTCCACCAAACCTCTCACACGCAGGGCAGAGGAAACACACCCAATTCTGGGATGCACACAGGGCCCTGCAAGGACTTCAGCCTTTTTCCTATCATTTCATGTCCCTATTTGAGATTTTAGAGAGAACAAAGAAATTATTCTGTGCTTCTAGCAGAAGGGAAAGGGACAAGATATAATACAAAGGTGTGAGACAGAAAACTTCCCTGTTGTTTGCAAGTGTACCAGTTAATCTGGTAAAAAAATGTTTCTCCTTACTAACCTTATCTCTCATCATAAACAATTGAACTGTCATTATTACTCTACTGTAATTTATAACACCCTTTAATTTTTTTAATCCATCTGTTCCTGTAGGGATTATAAGGCAAGCAAACTGATTATCACCTTGCCAACACTTATCATCAGGTGGCCGTGACTGTTTAGATTGCTGTCCAAAGACAACAAGAAGAACATTAACAGAGAACAAAAGGTACTGTTTTAAAAAACAACAGTTACCATTAAGCCCTCATGATATAGATCAGATAAATCCAGTGATAATGTAGAGATCATGACCTCTGGGTTTCCCACCAGGCTCACTGCAATTTTATCTTATCATCACTGTATAACCTAATAAATCAGTGTGTGTACAAAACCACACCAGTTAGCATTGCCTTTCCAAAGGCTGCTTTGCAGCATTGATTGCTTTAACTGCACATTCCCTAATTGGTTTTGATCGGTTTAATTGGACATTCAGAGGTTGGGATTTTAAAGAACCTTGGGATGAAGTGGGTTCCTGCATATGAGTTTCACCAGCTGCGTTAAAAAACAGGAGGCAAAACAGATGGGTGGCAAAAACATAGAGGGCTCAAAGCACTGCAGGCTATCAATTAGCACCTCAAAACTTATGAATGCTTAAATAAAGTGAACTTTAACATCTCTCTGAGAGCAGAAGGAGATCATGACTATCATTACACACCAAGCTGTACAAGAGAAAATCTGTATTGCCGGGCATAGATTTGTGTGTCCACTCTCTCGGGTTTTGCAGGATATTCTGCCTGCATGGCTATGGGCCCCAAACTCAGGCATTTGATGCTGATTTGCCAGACACTGATCTTTGTTGGTTGCAGTGAATGGATTGCAGTCTTGACTTGGAGTTATTGACAGCATCCACTGAGGAGGCAAGCAAAGAGACACAAGGGATGCTTTCTAAATGGAGCTAAACAAAGCTAAGATCAGACAGATTTTCATGGGTTTTTTGGGAAGGAGAATAAATATTTTTATGTCCTCTTCTAGCATTTCAAGTAATTTAGAAATGGTGCTTATCTTGTTTTCTGCGTTATTGGAAAATTTTGATGATGAAATATTGAGGAGTACATTCGGGGTTATCTGGTCTTGCTGGAAGCAGCAGCAAAGTAGAAACTACAATATTAAATTTAGGCATAAGGCTGTTAGAGACTAAACTTGAAGAGACCATGGAAGAGATAAAGAATAGGTCAACAAATCCGTCTACTGCAATTTGAGTCCTCCACTCTACTCCATTCCTGGCATTAACAACCCATTCCTGCGACAGAAAGGTATGTTCAAATAAATAAAACAATTTTCACTGAAATGGCTGAGGCCTGAGAAGACTCTGGTTTTGCAGCTTTGCTTACTTCATTAAGCAGTGCCTTAGAGGAGGAGCAGTAGTGACAGAGAGCCACAACATCTTAAACCATTTCCCTTGAACACATCTTCAGTGCCCTTCAGTACAGAGACACCAGCAGAGTGAGGTTCAACCAGCATCTGTGTGTATCGAGTATGAAACACTATGCAAGAAGCAGAATTGAATCCTCAGCCCTTTCCAGAAATCAAGGCTGGCCTCTGAACCAGATCAGGTGATTCTCTCACCAAGTCTGAAGTGTTGTGACAAGGAAATTTCCAACCTTGACATTGCATCTGCTTTTTGTATCACAGACATGTCAATGGGCCACTGAGACATTGAGTTTAGCTTGGAGGGACTCAGATTCATGGCTGTGCCTATAAGAAAGTACCCAAACCATCTGGCTAGGTCAGGTCCCCTGTGCTTTTCAGTGGGATCTGTGCCCTGAAGCAAGCAAGGACACAGGACTTAGGGGCCTACAAAGAGAGAAAGTTCTTTCCCAGAGTGTTTGGGATGAAATATTCCACATTCAAACTGAGCAGGGAAGTCCTAGGTGAGTCTTAAGCATTGCCATGCATTAAGTGACCACTGAAATTTACATTCTTAGACTTGGCTTCTTAAGAACTTTCTCAGATCTAATCCTTCTGACCTTTTTGCTTTCCCAAAAATTATCAAGAACCCTGGGTTTTCTCACTGTAATTAAATTATCAACAAATATTTATTATTTGCTTAAATCAAATTCCTTAAATCTACAGTGTCGACAGAATATCAGCAAGAAAGCTTAGACTAAATAAATGTGAGGGCAGTGAATATCAGGGTTATTAAGAGAAGCAGATTGTTAGGAATTGAATTTACTTGAATGACTTATCTAAAAAAAAATTATACATATATAGAAATCTCTAGAGGACTGGGATTTTTAGGGAGTTTTGACATCCCATGTTCCCAGTCAGGAAGCTGGCAGCTCAGTGGGTGCTTTTCTCACAGTGTTTTGGATTGTCTTCTTCCATCTGACAGGGAAAAGCAGTACTTGTGGATCCTACAGAGAGGATGTTGATGCCTTCACAGATCCTTTGGCTGCACTATTTCAAGGTTTCAGAGGAATTGGATTCAATCAGATTGTATGAGAGGATGGTTACCTGACGTTTATCAGTGCATTTTGTCCCCCAGTAATCATGTACCACATCCACCCAGAGCTCACTCCCACCAGTACAGCCAGAAAACAGCAGTGTGTTGTGTCTGAAGACCCACAGTCTGAGTACTCCTATGTCAGACATTTTTGTTACCCACTTCTTTCTAGTCTTGATGAGAAGTCTGACCTAATTCTGCATGTTACTGTGCCCAATACTGTGTCATCTTTGCTGTTTTCTTGCATTTAACACAACAGAAGACCTGACTTCTGGATAAATGAGGGCAAATTAGTGCTGTGAACAGGGAAAAAGGGAGGGAAGTAAAGGGAGAACGTTGGTATTGGATCCACAGAGGAGCTGCAGTCCTAAACTTAGAATAGTCAGTTTAATTTTGCTTCCTTCGTAGCACAATGATTTTCTTTGGATTTCTTCTGAATTCAGAATCTAGATAAATTCATTTAGTGAACAGATGATGTAGCTCAAGATGTTATTCCACTCTCCCCCAGAGCTCATTCAACCCTGAGAGCTCAGTTTGAACTTCTGCAGGAGGTGGTTTGGAGCTAAGCCATCAGATCCTCTGCTGAAGTGGCTGAGGATTCTCCTCAAGGCAGCAGCACATGGCAGGAGAGCAGAGCTGAACAAAAAGGAGCTGCAATAGCTTGACCCACCACCACAGCTAATGGAAGCTAATGAAAAATTTGTGTCCAAGTATTTTCTCTTACAATTCTTTTCTATTTGATTGTTTGGAGGTAAGGAGACCTCTATTAATAGTGAAAACTGCCTGCAGAAATACACCTGGCCCTAATTTAATGCATTTGCCTATGTCAAGAGGCACTAAGTGTGGATAAGCCCAGCTATAGATAGCCAGTCACACATACAGTTTAAATTTAGATATTTACTTGTACAATATCCCAGAATCCAACCAAATTCAGCTCAGTTGCACCCAAGCTGGAAGCATTCTGAAGGCAGGGCAGAATTCAGGAGTATTCCCAGATGCTGGTGCATCAACAGAAATGTGAGGACTGTATTTTAAAAGAATAACACAAAAAGGAGCATTTGCAGATATTATTAATGTACTTAACAGCTGTAAGCAAGAAGCTCCCATGAAACCTACTAATATTGCTAAATCTGGGAATTTCCCTTCACAGATGATGAATACAGCCTTAGCTGATGGATTAAGCCTCAGAGCCCTGAACCAGAAATGCTGAGGCTGGAGCTACTCCTTCTGGGCAGCGTGGAAGGGGCTGGCCCTGCTGTTTGCAAAGGTTGGACACACATCCCTCCTGCTGGGCACAAGGCAGCTTGGATTCCCTCACCTGGGTGCAGGGGCAGTCAGCAGGTCTGCAGGTGCTGCAGTCAGAGGCCCTGAAGGACTGTTCAGAGGCAGGTGATGCAACACCACATTTTGGCATCCATTTCATTAAACCTCCTTCTTTACACATCAAAACAACATTGCCAGATACAGCATTGCATATCTGAGTCACCAAAAATGCACGTGTCTGATTTACAGTGCTTTCATTACAGTCTTGTAAGTAAATTCATGCTCATGATTAGCTTTCCTACAGATGGCTAAAGAGTAGCTACTAGCCAGGGGACAAAAGCAAGACCAGCATCACTGAGACCAGTTTCTCTTGTACAATCAGTGTGTTTTATCTCTGCACAGGAGGTACCAGTTCATGACCAGCCCCTCTGTGGGGGCTGCTGACAAAGGGGCTAATCAGTCCCAAATCATGTGGCTTCCTGAAGCTGACACATGACACTGAGGCTCAGACCACCAGCTCTCTTCTCACAAGCCACAAAATGTGCATCACAGGGGTATGATGTTCTGTTCATAAAGACAGAGGTGAAAGGCTCTATATCCTATTACAGATCCCCTGGGCCAGCCAGTCTCCTTGTTTACATTTTTGTCAGAAAAAATCAAGGATGTTTTTACATTTGTGAATGGAAAGGCAGCAACAGGAGTGCATGTGAAGTGATATTTCTTAGTCCCCCATCTGACTCAGTGTTGGATAGCAGCCAAGGAAGGAAGGCAATTGCCAGCTCTCCAGCTGTGAGAGCAGGGACATGCTGAACCAGGGATTTCTCTGGCACCCAACAGAAATGATGAGGAATCTCTGTGCTCCTGAAGCCACCTTCTAAGCCAATTGCTGTGTCCTGGTGACTGCAGGTCTAGGCTACCACACACTGATCCAAGAGCATGTGGCTCCTGCTGGCTTCAATAAAGAGCATGTCTGTGGGCTCTACAGCCTTGGGTCCTGCAAAGTAGCCCAGGTATGGAGAACTGGACTCATCAAATTCCTGACATGGCATTTGCAAATACGCTTGTTTTTCACACTGTGGTGTGGGATCACTGCATCCTGAGGTGCAAAAAGATGCCCAGACTCCTATTGCTGCTGGAGTTACAAATACTGAAAATAACCTGTGAATGATCCTTCTCAGAGTAATCAATATGAGTAACTCATAGAAGAACAGCATTATTCTATAATGCTGAGTTAAATGCACCAAACAGGGTTCTCAGTCTTAGTGACTCACCCATCTGTGCTGTTCAGGCAGTAGACTAGTTTCTGTCAAGGTTTTGACCTGACTAATTAGCTTTTTCCAAGATGAGAAACAATCAGAGGAGCTAGCACATATCTGGGAGCACTGCTGATCAATTCTGGGTGCAGATTTGTCTTTGCTTTGGGAGTCAGAAGAATCTCTTTGTCTGTGTTTTGTGAGCTCATCTGTAGGTTTGGAAGATAGAAAAGAACATGTGCAAGTCATTGCACACCAGCTGGCCTCAATGTCCAAGGACAGTCCCAAGTGTGTGTCACTCAATGGGACAGTCACAACCTAAATGTCTGACTGACTTCAAAGACCTGTGCAGTGCCGTGGTATTTGCTGCTGCTGCAGGAAGCTTCAGAGCAGCATGCAGAGAACCACATCTTCTCTCATGTGGTCAGAGATCATCTGTTTCACACACTGCAAGCAGGTGTTCTTTCTTACAGACACTTGGGCCCTCAGCTCCACTCTTCTCTCACCTCTTTGTATGAGAAGCCAACATTTTGGTACAGGGCATGATGGACCACGTGTCACTGCCTGTGGTGTGCTAAGGGAAGAGGCCCTCAGACACTGTCCTATGGATTGCACTTTTCTGTTCAATTGCCTCGTGGTACAACCCCAATCCATCTGTGAGAGTTATGAAGGAAAAAGTTCCTTGGGTACAAGCCAGAGGTGGGATGAACTGTTCTGGCAGGGCTGATTTGGACCTAAATGGAGTGTAAGGTCTTTTGTGCCTGTTGTCTCTCTGAAGGCTTTTAACCCTCTCAGTTCACCCATCACACCACAGTCATTTTCTTGAAGGAACCAATTTAAAACATACTCCCTTCTTTGATCTGAAAAGCAACCCACTTATTTCAGTTCCACTCTCAATTTTCCACACCCCTGCCTCTTCTCACAGCTGTCCTGTTGCCTATGCTCCATGCTCTGCTTCCTCTTTTTCTTTAGCTCTTTTGCCTCCTCATCTTCATTGCTGTCACTTGTCTTCCACCACCCTAGAGAAGTCTTCTCCAGCTCCTTCCTCCCCATGTCTCAATGGCCAAGGCATTTTTTCTGGTTTGTTGTTGTAACTGCCTGTGGGCAGAAGCACAAAGACTTCACTCTGCTGAAGCATGCAGGAGTCTTGCTCTGAGTGCTGACTCTCCCAGAGCCAGATTTCTCCTGAAGTTTTGATGATTTCTTTACTTTTCTGCGAGCAAAAAAGGCATGCATGCAAACCAGCTCCTCCATAGGATTCATCGAAAGCCAGCAGGAGCTGATAAGTGAAATGTAATTAAGATGTGATTATAGAATGAAACTTACAATTTAGTCCACTTCCTCTAAATCTTTCTGAGTTCTCAAGTTAACTTTGTTCATGTGTAAATAGTTCGCTATGGATCCCAGACCACCTTAGCTGTTTCAGTCAGTTCATGTGAAGTTCTAGGAAAGGGACTAGAAAGGATGGCTGCAATCTGCTGCTTTGGCCCAAACATAATCTGCACCACATTGCCCAAGTTTCTGAACTTCACAGCATCATAAATCTGTGCAATTATAAATGTAGAGGCAAGAAGTATGTAGGTTCAATGAAAACATTCGAATTAACATCATGTAATGATAAATAGATTCCCATAAAAGCTACAAGAAGTCTCTAGAGAGTAGCTCTTAAACAATAACCAGGAAAAAAAGTGCCCCATACAGCTAAAAGCTTTTTATGCTGTATCAGGATGTTTTTGCCTTTTAAATTATATACATTGGATTATGGCTGTGAGGTTTAGGAAAATTTTGAGTGGAACTGTTTAATGCAAAGTGTCCAAAGTCCACCTGAGAACAAATGAAATCCTGAGGCTCCTTAAAAGGAGGACTGTAAGGTCTCTTTCTTTATATTGGCACTGGAAGACATAGTTAAATCAACTAGAAAAAAAAGCTGAGCTATTAAAATATCCTTTTGCTTATAGAAAACATTCATCTCGCTGGCTCTTTAGCCACTGCTAGGTAAAGAACTTCATCTGCTCCAGTTTAAGTGGATGGCTAGGTCCTGATTGACTTAAATGGGGAAATGGCTGGGCCACAAATGCAGAACAGGAGGAAGCTGATTGAAAATGGCTTCATATTTCTGTCAGAGCAAAGGAAAATATCTGTAAACAATTTCCTTCTAAGGCCTTTCAGAACTAAAGTCATTAATGGAAAGCAACTGGCAGAAGCAACAACCAACCTATGGACTGGAGAAAAATAAACAGAACATTTACACAACCATCTTCCAGGGCAGCCAGTGTCTTTCCCACACTTGTGTTCACTTTTTATTGCTATCTAAATGTGAATGCGATTTTTTGCTTATTTCTATACCATCACCTTTTCTACCTTCTTTTCCAGCATCGCTAAGGCTGCACAACATTTAATAAGGCAATTTGACTGCTTTGACAATTATTTAAACTTATATCATTCTCTTGTGTCTGTTAAAGAATTGAGGCACAATGAGTGTGTGTAAGCATAAATATTCATTGCAAACACATTCTGGTTTTTTCTGCAATGTGTAAATGAATGAAGAAAAGATAGTGCTTAAAAGGAAAGCAAGCCTTTCTTCTGTAAAAAAAAATCCTAATGTTCTTATCTTTCCTGTTCTTATCTGGTACAGAGCACTTTCAATCCATCAAGACAGTACTCTTCTTGTCTAATCGAACTGCTGAGAGATAAGAGGTTTTAGGGCTTCCTGACCATTGTTTGAACCTTTTTCTTCCTTTCTCAAAGAGGAAAGTCTTGAAAGTCTCTAAAGCTCCAACTGTAACTAATTAGGGAATCTGAGGAATATTCAGTTCAATGCAGAGGTTAACTGAAAAGGAAAACTTCAAACCATACAGAGATGACCTTAATGGGAGATTCAATTTGAATTAAAGCTGTAGTAAGCTAGTCACTGGAGATTCAAGCCTCTTTTCTTCTTACATGGAAAAGTTCAAAAGCCCACTCTTTAGCATGTAAAGAAAAAAACCTCCAAACCTTAAAAGGGTTGCCCATTTGTTATCTATTTTTATCTAAGTATTGAGCCATTTTAATGGAGAAGAGCAAGTGGCTGGGCAATTAGCTGAGTTAGTTGTGTAGACTTATAGCTTGGTCTAAAATGGGGAAAGACTCTGAGTGCAAAGGAAAAATTAATTCTGTTTTTTAGATAACTGTAACTAGCTCTTAGAATTGAAATTAAATGTCTCTTAGGGTATAATATGTCATTTCAGAAAGAGAACATTATATTTGCTTACTTTATTCTTTTCTGTTATAAAATTATTTGGTTATGTGAGAAGTAATTTTAAGCAAAAGCATGCTTGGCAAAGACCGAAAGACAGTGAAAAACAGATTCCAGATAGTTGCATGGTTTTGTTTTATCCCAACTGACTCTCAGTTTCTTGTAGTATTGACTCAACAGACTAGCATTTAGTTAGGCAACCTTTTAAAATTATCACTTCTCCCTGGATTTAATGGCAAATTAAAGAGGGAACGCTTCTCAGAATTTATTTTCCTGCTTTTAAAATTAAATTTTTTCTTGTCCTTTAGAATTTTTGAATGTCATCAGGCTTTTACTGTCTGCAGTTTGTTATGAATCACATAAAACTCATTAAATACAGCATTTTTCATCATGTCGTGTCGTATTAGTGAAATCATTACAAATGTGTTTCAATAAATCACCAGATCAACTGCCATAGAAAAGCCAACAGGAAAATTAAAAATAACCCTTCTTTCATGGTTTCCCACAGTAATGCGACTGTCTCAAACTCTAGGCGATTTATTTATAGTCCTTTTTTAATAGTAGCTACTTAGTTGAATTTCCGCCTTCATATTTGGGTTGTTTCATCTAGACATGAGTATCAGTCCCAGCCTGATTGTTTGGACTCAACTCTAATTTCTCCCAGATTGCCCAAGGAGAGTGTGCATTACGGAACTTTGTAGCTAAAAAGAAACACACACCAAAAACTGCAGCCCAATAACCTGCACTGAGGCAGGATCAAGCACACTAAATCCTCCTCAGCAGAGGGTCATCTGCCTGTTCTTGAAAACATTCAGTGAAAGGTTTTTCACACATAGCTTGCCAGCCAGTATTTCAGAGCCCTTATATGAGTAAAGGTATTTTCTTTTCCAATTTAAAGCCTTTGGTTATGAGCAGACTTATTCTCTCCCCTAGTGAACATGGGACACAATGGTTTCCAGTCCTCCCTGTAGCAATATTAACATAAAAGAAGCCTACCATGTTCTCCTCAGTCTTCTTTTTTTAGGTACCCAGTTCCTTCAGACTTTCCATATATGTGCTTTTCATCCCTTATCGCTGAGGCACCAGGCTTGACCTTCAGCAGCTTAGCTACATTATCTGGACCCTGCTATGACACTCCTAACACTCCTGAAATACCTCCCTGATGAAGAAATGCTCAGGGACGTGGGTTGCTCAGCCTGGAGAAGAGAGGGCTCTGGGGAGACCTGATTGCAAACTTTCAGTACATAAAGGAGGCTTATATGAAAGGCAGAGACAAGTATTTACCAAGGCCTGTTGTGACAGGGCAAAGGGTAATGGTTTTAAACTGAAAGGGAGTAGGATTAGGTTGGACATGAAGAAATTCTTTGCTGTGAGGCTGGTGAGGCACTGAAAGAGGTTGTTCAGGGAAGTTGTGGATACCCTGTCATTGAAGTGTTCTAGACCAGGTTGCATGGGGCTCTGAGCAACCTGGTGCAAAATGTTCCTGCCCATGGCAGGATGGGGATACACTAGATGACCTTTGAAGGTCTCTTCCAACTCAAAACATCCTGTGATTCTAATGAAAACTAGGCATCAAAAAGAAAGAAATAGCTAGAAAAGAATGGTGTTGGTTCACAAGCAAATGAATTTTTTTATTCTTCTTTTATTTTAGCTCTGTCATACTCTCCAAATTCACTTTGCTGTACTGCTTTACTGCCAATTACTCCAGCCCTGTATTTGTGGATTTGATCCTCAACTTATATTGTTCCTATCACACTCGTTCTTGGAGAATTTCCACCCATCTCTTTTGAGTCACCTACCCAATTTGATGGACTTTGTATTCCCACAAAGCCCACTGGGCTGTCACTGCCAAAACTGATGGTGTCCACTCATGCTGACAATCCATGGTTCAAAGTCACTGGTGCATCCCACTGGGACTGCAGAAGTTCAGCTTATTGCAGTATTGGTCACTTGTTTGTGTGCTGTTCCCTTTTACCTGTGCCAGAAGGAGCATGCAGGAGCATCTTTCTTCTACAGCAGGGGAAACACTCCATAGCCTCAGTTTTGCTGATCCACTACAAAACATACAAACTGATGCTGAATATTTTAAGGATCAGGACACGAAGACCTTATTGCATTAAGTGTAGAAGGCTTCTAGACCTTTAGAAAATGTTTAGAGAAACATTTTGACTGCAGAAGCTGATCATAGGCACCAAAGGACTTCTTTAGTTGGAAAAAGATTGAGACATAAAAGGAAAGAGACTTGGTTTTACTAAGTGCATTTAAACTGTCCTTTTAATAATAAAAAACAGTTGTCTTCAAGATGGGATAACTTTTAAATATAAAAAAATAACACACCACAGGGAGTTGAAAGGAAAAACAAATTTAATTATGTATTCAAGACCATCCAAACCACCCACCCACATAATAAGTGTTTGCTGGCTACAGAGACACTCTCGTTGCCATGGCTTAGCCAATGGTCTTTGTTTGAAAAGTAAACACCTTTGTTAAAAAATAAAAACATTACTTGAAGTGAATAATCAAACTGCTTTGGCAACATCCTGCTCCCTCTGAAATCAGCGGGCTACTTTCAGCAGGATGGGTGTTAAATTTTTGCTGGTCTGATTAACAAAAGCTGGGGTAGCTGCGGGGACGATGTCGGGAGCTGTGCTGAGCTGACAGCTGGGCGTGCTGGTGAGGAGCAGCCAGGCTGACAAAGGGCTGAGGGAGGAAGAGTGCAGGTTAACTCAGAGGTGACAGGACTACCAGGGGTGGGCTGTCAGAGCCACTGTATTCCTCTTGGTCAATTAAATGTTGAATTTCGTTTTAGAGACTGTCAACCTCCAGTGCCTGGGAGTTTTCACTGTCATTACTTGGTTTTTTAATATAGATGTAGCTCTTAAGAGCCAATTGTCACTGTCATTGTCATAAGCCATTTTATCAATGGGCTTAAGAGCAAACTGCCTCCAGTACAGTGTGGCAGATGCACATGGCAAAGCAGCCATAAATCACTTTGGCCTGAACAAAATGCTGATTAATATTCAGTCTATGTGTCATTATACATGGCTGAGCCTGCTGGTACTTCAAAATTACAGACACTGAGAGGCTTAAGATTTCAGTTAGCAGAATCTAACAGGACTGTGCAAAAAAAGCCTTTCTAAATACCCCACTATGAGGGTTCTCACCCTTCTGCAGTCAGCAAAGTTTGTGAATGATAAGGGAGAGCTTTGCTAGGTGGGAAGACAGGTCAATGCTGCAAGAGAGAGGAAATATTGCCTTTTTATCTATATATGTTTTATCTATTAAGGTATGTATTTTTGATAACATGTTTTTAATAGCTGAAAACTAGAACTGATTGCAACTGATACCAGTTTGGTCCTCAAAAAGGTGGGTGCTTTGTTATGGTACACACAGACTAAAGCTTTTTTGGAGCAGGCAGTCGAAGGGACCAATGCCAAGGGACAATATCTGCAACAATTTCTGAGAGAATGCTGACTTCAATTTGTCATAAACATTCCTTGGTAGTTGATATATTCCTGTAGGCAAGAAAATATCAAAAGTGACAAAAACCATCTTGGAAACTGCCATTTATAGAGCCATGATTTGCAAAGGCGGGAAGCACAAGAGGGCTGGGATTTGGGGAGTGCGAGATTTTGGAGGTTTGTGAGGATGCTGCACCAGATGAAAGGCAAAAGTAGCAACAACAACAACAATCTTGCAATGGCAGGCATTCAAGAGCCCTCATGCTGAGAGAAAGAGACATCAAGTCCATCTGAAAACTAGTGAAGGGAAATGGTGCCAGCAAAAATAATTACTTTGTAGGGATAGAGACAAATTTTTGGAAACAAAGTGACAGGCTACTGGAGGAATCATCTATTTTAACTTGCCATGGCAACAGAGTCCAAAATAAATGTCAATGCAAACAAAATGAATAAATTAAAAATTAAAAGCTCTTTACAAATCTAATTGCTTGGGAAGAGCCAGGGAAAGGGAAAGCATGTACTAGAAACAGCACCCTTGCAGCCCTGCATTCCTGAAGATGCAGGGAGCAAACTCCAGATCAACGCAGCAGCGCCATACTGAAAATGCCCTGGTAATTCTTTAGGATGGAGTCATTTCAGTGAGAAAGAAACACCGAGAAGTATGGAATGGAGTAGAACTAAGGTGAACTGGTAGCTCTATATGCCTGTCTTGAGTAATCATTCAAATGGCTGCTTCAGAAGAAGCTAGAAGAATTAATATCTTGAAATAAATGAAAGCCATTAGGCACTGCAGCACAGCTTTGCAAATGACACAAGGCGATGCTGGTGTGGCAGTGACTGATCTAAGAGAAATACTGCAGAATGAATGTGTCCACAATGGTCAAATGTCTTCCAGAAGCCTAAGTCAAGTCAAAGGGAGGGATATGCCTTCTTTTTTTTTTTTTTCTTTTCTATTCAGGCACGTGCTCTGTTTTTAGCAGTTTTAAGTTTCCGTGTTGCCACAGCTCCTGATAAAAGTAAGGAGCTGAAGAGTGAGGAGCACTTTCAAGGAAAGACCATTTTGCCTTTACCTGAATGAATTTGCAGAGGTCTTGGGAGCACTGCTCAAGCCCTCTCCTACAGGAAGCTCCTGTTCTACTGACCTCCAGAGAGCTCAGTTTATGTTCCAAGGGATTTTGTTCAATTCAGTTGCTTATTTGAAAGATATCAATTACTTGTCAAAATCCTTCTGAGGTTTATGCATGGTTTGTTTTACCAGGAAACCAGGGTTTAATCTACAGACATATATTTTTATGTCCTAAAATCAGAGATTTACTTGTTTGAGAGAGAGAGGGACATTTCATATGAGAGATCTAAACAAATATCTTAAGAGCCTGCTGTCATGGTCCATACACAGTTAGACAAAGATTCCCTGAGGGATAAGGGAACATCAGTCTGACCCTGTTAAATTCAACTTTTGCATTCATTCAGTATATGCAATGAAGATGTGAGTATCTTGGTCAAAAGTGAATTAAAGTGCTTTGAAACAGCTGGGCTCATCTGGTATTTTACCAGGCATTCAACCTTGTATAGAACCAGGAGAGCAATGCTAAATTTTTTTGTTTATTTTTTAAAATCCTTGTAAATACTGTTATACAATTTTCTGGGAAAACAAACACAACAAACAAAAGCCCATACAACAGAATACAATAAAGATTTCTGGTTCTATACTATCAATTAAAATCAATTTATATTAATATTAATTACAAACATATCTCCTGGATATTCTCCTAAAATCTTTGTGAACCTGGAGAGGAACTTTTATGCCTTGATAGCATAATATCCTTTTATTTTTTCTTGTAATTCCTAAGTGAGTCTGAGTAGGAAAAAATCCCATCTCATGACACAGCACTGGGGAACTGATCAGGTCATCTAATCCAGAGACTATTTTTGCAGTAATTTTCCATATGATTTTTCCTTCTGGGAACATATGATAGTAACTGTATGCTTTTCATACCAGGAAACCATAAATGAAGAAGGCACTTGGCCAGACTGTTATGTATTATGATAAGTAATAGTCAGAATGTGCCTCCCGTTCATATGAGTGCAGTGGATGAGGGATGTTGACACAAAGCATCAGATTTGCTCTCTGTGTAACTAAAATGTGCCCTCGCAAATGGATGCAGAACCATAAGGTTTTGAAGACAGAAAGGCTTCTCAAACATTCTAATTTCTCTCTGTGTCAATACAAGATTCCTTTTTGATATACTGTCACATGTGGATCATTGGTTTTTCCCTCCCTCCTTTTGTCTTACTTCGCGTGTATGTTAAATATTTAATTAGCAGCAAGAAGCTGTGTAACACAGCACTGTGGTACTGGAATGCAGCAGAAGCAACTCTGAATTTCCTGACTGCGCTGAAAGGAGCCCAGCTGGTCAGTCCCTCCTGTCCTCTTCCTCCCCCTTCTCAAATCCAGCCAGAAGACTCAGCCTTCACATGCCAAGATTTCTGTCTGTGAGCACACACAGGTTTCCAAGTAAAGCAGTGCCAAGCAGAGACCGCTGCAATTAATACAATTAACAGAAATCCAGCAGAATGCTGACTCCCAGCCTGACTCAAAGCCAGTCTGTTCTTTCAGGAAAGGTCACCCCAGCTCCAGATACAGCCGAGCAGTCCACATACTGCTGGGGTTTGCCCTGTGGCAGGCAGCGTGGCTCACATTTCTGGATGCTGTGTGTCACGAGCAGGCTCACGCTGGGAAATTGCACAGAGCAGGGCAATCAATATCTTCAGGCGCCTGACCAGAGCTCCTCCAGCAACTCCGGTGGCAACGCCAGCAATGATCCTGTGTGTGAATGGGGAGTTCGGTCTTGCTGGGAAGCAGGAACCACCATGGGAATTACAAGGAGGGGCAGCATATCTCAACAGGAAAGTCATCCAGGAAGTCTCATTTCCAAGAACCAGCTGGTAAACAGTTTAGAGCACCCTGTTCACATCTGTAACACTCAGCAATTAATGAGGCACTCCTGTACCTATAAAATAACCAATTCAGTCCCGTTTATTTATATCACTGATTGAGCACTTTGTCACTGGTTTTGAAGAGGGAGAACTAGACTGAGTCCCAGATGTAAAATTAAGGAGTACTGGCACTGTAAAGTGGCCTATCTCTCCTGTTTAATAAGCAGTGGTAATAGTTTTAATGTAATGTCAAAGGTGTTGAGAGTGGCCCTTAACAGATAATTAACAGCCTGAAATACCTTAATCTATAAGACTGCTCAGGATTATACTGTAAAGTTAGTTTAGAGCTGCCAAAGAATTTGTCAGACAAGCAGTAGAGAACCTCAGAAGCCTTCCCCACCAGCTCTCCCGAGCCACGTGCACAGAGGTGAGCGCAGCTCCCACCCAAAGCACAGCCCTGCACTGGGAAACCCTGTTCAGACCTGACTTCGTTTCAGACTGAAATGAAGTTTGCTTTTACACCCTGACCGAAACTCTTGCAATGTAGAGACAGGCAACCTTCGGCAGGGTCCACGTAAGAAGAATACAGCTGCTCTTTTCTAACGGGAGGAAGAAGGAGGCTTTTATGGCTGTCCCTGAAGAGAGCCCTCTTACAATGCTTCGCAGTGTCTAAAGAGACCTACGTGCTCTGATCCCACTTGGCAATAATGAAGGACTTGTATTCCTTGGGCTTCGGGGACCGGCTCGCCCGCCGGGCTGCAGATGCGGGCTCCGGTTACAGCGACGGCGCGTTAAAAACCTGTGACATTTAAACGGGGGTGAAAATTAAAATTGTCTTTAGCCATTGTCCGTATATTTACCCTTTGCTTTGCTCTGTTTCCATAGCAATGGAAAAAAAAAGATCACATGCGTCCCTCTCCGAGGGGGCGGGCGGGGGAGGGACGAACCGCGGTTTTGCGGGCAACCGCGCCCCGCCGTGGCTCCGCACAGAGCGCGGCCCCGCACACCGCACCCTCCGCTTCCCCATCCCCGCACACCGCACCCCCCGCTCCCCCATCCCGGCACACCGCACCCCCCGCTTCCCCATCCNCCCACCCCCGCACACCACACCCTCCGTTCCCCCCATCCCGGCACACCGCACACCCCGTTCTCCCATCCCGGCACACCGCACCCCCCTTCCCCCCGCATCCCCGCGCTCCTCAGCCGAGCCCCGAGAGCGGCCCTGCGCCGTGCCGAACTGAGTGCACCAGGTACTGATGATACACCCTGAGCAAATGGATCAAAGGAATTTGCTCCGAGTACTGCCAGGCAGCGAGGGAGTTTATGTCGCGCCATCAAGTCACAGAATCATGGAATGGTTTGGGTTGGAAGGGACCTTCGAAGTCCCAATTTCCCAATCCAGTTCCAATCTCTCCTGCTACATCTTCCACTAGACCAGGCTGCTCATATCTCTGTCCCACCTGACCATGAACACTTCCATGGATGGCACACCCACAACTTCTCTAGCAACCTGTTGCACTGTGTCATCACCCTCTGAGTCAAGAATTTCTTCATATTATCTAATAGAAACTTTTCCTCTTTCAGTTTAAAGTCATCAACTTTTGTCCTATTACCACATGCCCTTGGTACTTGGTACCAGCTCTATATGCTCTCCCTAGAGCTGTGTTCCAGCCCTCTGACAATCTTTGTAGTCCTCTTCTGCACTCACTTCAGCAGGTCCTTGTATTCCTTATGTTAGGAGTTCCAGAGCTGGATGTGGTACCCCAGAGCTGGATGTGGTACCCCAGCAGGGTCTCACAAGAGAGGAGCAGAGGGGTAGAAATCCCCTCTCAGCCTGCTGGCCACAACACTTTTGATGCAGCCCTGGACACAGTTGGCTTTCTGGGCTTCCAAGAGCACATTGCCAGGTCATGTTGAGCTCATCCAGCAGTACCACCAAGTCCTTCTCCTCAGGCTGCTCTCAATCCATTCTCTGCCCAGCCTGTATTTGTACTTGGGATTGCCCTGACCCGGGTGCAACACCTTGCACTTGGCCTTTTTTGAACATCATGGGGTTCCCACAGGCCCACTTCTCATGGATTTCTCTTTTTTCCAAGGGGGGTCTCTGTGAGATTTGGCAATTTTGTACCTAGTGATTATTTACTGTTATTTTTCATCTGTGGCTGTTTCATTTGTTAGTAAACAGGAGTTTTTTTCACTTACATCTCCCCACATATAATTTCTCCTTATTGATGGAAAGGGATTGGTTAAAACTATAAGAATAGGCAACTCATTCCATGGTGTCTATCTCTTAAATTGTCTTAAACAAAGACACTCCAGTGTCAAATTAAAGAAAAGCTGTTGCTTGTCTGCTAGATCTGTCATCAGCCTTTGCCCTGAATATTCGATGAACTCCAGGGAATTTCCACCTGTCTGAGGACAAACACAGCAGTTAGTCAAGACCAACATGGCAGATGCTCCCCCATTATCTGTCTACATCCCATCAGGTATTTTATTGTAGCATCATAAAGGATATTATGTGGTTCCTATGACTTAGAAGTTAAACTTAATAGAGATGTTAGAGAAAGGACTGTGAAACAAAGAAAAAAACCTCCCCTCAAAATAGGAATTGCAGTTTTCAGAACTTTTTAGCATTAGTAATTTTCTAATTACTAATTAAGCTAATTTTACAACTTTGTTATTATAAGTTCTTAGCAAAACTTAGTTGGAAGAGACCTCAGGAGATCATCTAGGCCAGTACCCTCTCCAAAGCAGAGCTAACTTCCAGGCTCTGTCACATTGTCCAGGACGTGATACCCAGGACACGTCTGCGAAGTCCAAGGGTGGGACTCCCAGGACACCTGGTCCAGTGATGAACCAGGTCCTTGCTGAGGGCCTTGCTGGGTAGAGAGTAATCTAGGTTTGGAGCATATTTAAGAAATTTTTTGTTTTAGAAGATACTCTTTGCTACAAACATTAAAGTACTCGAGAGCATTGTTCTCTGGTTTCAGGTGCGTTTCAAACATCTTGTCAGCACGTATTTTAGTGGAGGGATACAGTCTAAGGGTATGAGGAACAGGGTATTTTTCCCTATTATTTTTCAAGTGGGGATCTAATAGAGGTATATTTGATAGTTGTGAATAGATCCAGAGCCCTTTATTAGCCAGAAGTCTTGCACAACTTAGAAGTGCCAGCAGTCATTGATTATGTCTATATTTAAACAATAAGAAGAGATTCAAATTGCATAGAAAGCCTTTGACCTTCCTTTGAGTAAATCAGCTTTCTTTTTTTCTCAAACAGCAAGATATTTTGCTGCAGGACATGATAAAGGAGGGAGTAAAGTTTATTGAAGCTAAAAATATGTTTTATTAGTTGATCCAGTGTCTTTTTCTAAGGATTGAGAAGAAAAAAGCACATGGCATCCATAGCTCTGTGATTCATATGGTCATACATGAATGTAGACATCCTGAGGATCACACAAATTTTTACCAAATCCTGATCCCATTTCTGCTTCTGCAGCATATTGAATGCACGTGCTGGTATCTCACATCAAGCTTATTGACTTGCTGTGCACGTGCTTTCAGGGAAATTGTTCTGGTGACACCATTACAGATCTATATTTAGGTCTTCTAGACAGGAATGAGGGGAAACTCTTGAATTTCAGAAAGTATCAACCCTACATCCAGAGCTCGAAGAAAAATTGATGGGAAAAGCAATGCAATTTCAGAAAACAACAAATGCAGGACCAAGGCAGTGACTGCCCCCCTGTACTCAGCACTGGTGAGGCCATATCTTGAATCCCATTGTACAGTTCTGGGTCCCACACTACAAGAAGGACATTGAGGGGCTGGGGCAAGTCCAGAGGAGGGCAACAAAACTGGTGAAGGATCTGGAGCACAAGCCCGACAAGAAATGGGTGAGGGAGCTGGGGGTGTTTGTCCTGGAGAAAGGGAGGCTCGAGGGAGACCTTATCACTCTCTACAACTCCCTGAAAGGAGGCTGTAGCCGGGTAACAAGGGACAGGACAAGAGAAAATGCTTTCAAGTTGTGCCAGGGGAGGTTTAGATCAGATGTTGGGAATAATGACTTCACTGTTATGATGGCCAGGCACTGGGACAGGCTGCCCAGAGCAGTGGCAGAATCAACATCCCTGGAGCTGTTTAAAAGACATGTAGATGTGGCACTAGTGGACATGGTTTAGTGGTGGACTTGGCAGTGCTGGGTTAGGAGTTGGAATGAATGATCTTAAAGGTCTTTTGAACCCTAAACAATGCTATGATTCTATATTTTGAAGATGGCCAGTAAGTCTTAGTTTTGGATAAGCCTCACAATTGTCATACATATGCTGTGAAAATTTATATTGGAAAGAAAAGACAGACAGACACACCAGGGTAGTCCCAAAAAGCCTTTTGGCTCTTGTGTTCAGGAGAAGGGAGAAGAACCTCAGCACTTTCTACCACTTTTCCAGTCAGGAAATATTTTCCAGTCAGAAAAGCTGTTTCTTGTTCTGTGCAAGACTGCGCTACCCATGACTGGGGCTAAACCTACCTCTGTTTAGACACTGCTGGCAATCACAGGCCAGGGCACTGTGAGAACAGTTTGCCAGGAGTATTTAAGGGTAGAATTCCCTAGAGAAAAGGTGTTTCTTCAATGAACAAAGCAGAAAGAGACTAAGACAAATAAGCCAGACAGCACATCCAGCATTGTGGCCCAAATAAACACACTGCCAGACATGCAGCCAGATGCACTTCGGTAATGTGGCCGGTCTGTCTGTGTGCCTCCAGACCAGAGCACCCCTTTCTGAAGAGGGCCTCAATATTTTCTTTTTTTGACAGTTTTGTTCCTTGGGCCTCCTGACATTTGTCTGAGGCTGAAAGACTCCTCTGCCTTGTCTGTATATGTGATGGGAACAGATGAGTCCCAAGGGAGAGTAGAGTGACCTTTGCACTTCGGCAGCTTGGCAGAAGTGCAGCAGAGCCCTTAAGATCCTCATCCAGAGTCTGGAGGAACCCGAGGATGTTGACAAGGTTCACAGGGATTTCCTTTCCAGTTCTGCTTTCTACAAAAAGAAAGTGCCGGTGATCAAATAAAAATAAAAAAATAAAAAAATAAAAAAAAATTAAAAAAAGACACTCCCCATTTGCTGGCAACATGCAATAGACAGATTAATAATTCACTGGCGGATTTTTCCTTCTTTATTTTCTTCCTTTCTGCTCATTCCTCAAACTTTGACACAATAGTAGAATGGAAGAGAGATGAAAAAATTGTCTGACTCTATTTCTTTACAAATGACTTGTTAAAAAGCAAGATGTTTCTTGAAAAATCCCAAAGATGATACGAAATTCCACAGCTGGTTAGGAAATTGGAGGGAAATTGCAGTAAATTCACTACAGTTTTATTCCATATGGGGTTCTTTTCTCCTTGGATATCAAATATATATATACACTTCTGAAAAACTCTTGTTTCTTTAAGCTCATGGTCATTCCTGCAAATTCAGGGCCATGTTTTTAAAACTGAAGACCAAAATGTCAGAAATATATCAGTAGAGTTAGCAAAAGTTCACTGTTCACTGTTCACCCCAAAAGCTCACTGTTCACATCCTATTTATTCTGTCATGAAGCATAATAAGTGCACTAACTTATACATGGAATAATTTTGGAAGAAATTGTGAGGGACTTGATTCAATGGACATGGTCATGATTCTCATGGAGAGTTGATCACATCCCTTCCTCAAATGTTCAATGAAAAAAACTAAAGCAGAGGGTTTAGGAGAGTTCTGGGCTGTCAGGAGGTGGTCTATGTAACAAAAAGTGTTGAAGGGAAGATAGAACAGAGCTCAGACTATTCCTTAATTGGGAGAAGTCATGGCTGAACCCAAAATACTTCTGTATAGGTCCTCATATATTTGTAGAAACTGACAGAAGTCAGTCATACAAATAGGAGAAATAGTGTTTAATCATCTTTGACACTTTTGGTGTTAAGGTCTCCTAAAACTGATCCTCCAATCCTGATTCTCACATTAGAGACCCCTATGACAAGAAGCCTTGAAATAACATATAAAGCTGAACTTTATGGCCATGCATTTATGAATTACCAGCAGAATGATGAATGATGATGGAGAAAGTGCTCACACTAGTGGCAGTGCAGGTCAGGATTATCTTCTGTATTTGCAGCTTCTCTCTAATTCCAGTGCAAACCAATGGGATATTTATTCAATACAATGAATTGTGCCTACTGTATCATGCACTCGATAAATATTTATCTGCATGGTCCAGTTTTTCCTCCTGTTGTCTTCTGCACTAGAAGAGGAGGGGAAGGAGACAAGCTCTGGGTAAATATGAGCAAAATCTGTGGCAGGTAATAATCCAAGAGCACAGGAGGAGACAACACAGGAGTAGAAGCTGTGATGAAGAATTACCATGTGAAGCCTCAAACTCTACTGAGTTTAGCTGGCATCCAGGCCACAGACAGCTCAGAGAAGCCCTTCAGCTCTCCCAGAAATTACAGTGGGCAGATCTTGTCAACATCTTAATAGGAAATCCTGCCTGGAGTGGAAATTCACTTTGCATTTGTTGGGAAGTCTGACAGAGCTGAGATAAGACGTTTTTACCACGAGGCAGCAGCCGGGACAAGGCTGGACAAAAGCAATGTTCCTGTTCCTACAACAAAGAGATCTTTGGGACACTTTGGAGGACACTTCCTATGGTACAAATGAAAGTCAATACAACTTTTCTTATTTAAAAACCAGACATCTCCATTGAGCTCTAGGAAGCCAAAAGTATCTGTAACAACCAAGGTCACAAAAAGAAGGTCCTTCTTTTTCCTGTTGCTATCCGTTATGGGCTTTGTCTCATCATAATTAATCTCTTTTGTCCTGCTCCACCTGAATCCATGCCAAAAAAAGAACCAAAAATAACTGTCTGGTGAGAACTTACTATACAGAAAAGAGGTCAAAGGGACTTGGAGTTCTGCATTTCTAATCCAATTTCTGTTGAGCCACACAATGGAGTTGTAGCCACACAGCTTCTGTTGCAGCTGTGGGCCAAGTGATGACAGATGCTGTACAAATGGATTGAAAAGGACAAACCCTGACCAGGGCCACCACTGCCCTTCCCAACGACAGCAGGACCTTCACACCATGGCCACCTTCTCCTATCTGTGCAACTACATTCAAGATTTAGGGAGTTGGCTGGTTTGGGTTTGCAGAAGGACTGCCTGATTTGCAAGAGATGAGCTTGAGACCAAGCTGTCCGCAATTTTTGAATTCAAGCTAATCAAACATAGTATGGGGATTTTTTGGAAGCAGGAGCAATATTAAGTAATTTTAGAAACTTAGACTTCAACAGCTTTACTGGCAATTCTTTTCACCTTATTTTGGAGAAAAAGCACAAAATATGAGAGAGAAAATTATAACCTTAGAGGTGGGCAGTGAAAAATGTTTGTCTTCACTTATGCAATGGATAGATAGAAGTAAAAATGTCCTGTGAGAGGAGAGATTAAGCGATGTGGTAGAAAGCCCAGGCTCTCTTTTGTCTAGTCCTGGGTGGTAGAAAAGTGATTTGCAAAGGTACAAACCATTGGTTTATTCTAGACAATTGGTTTATTCTGTGTTTATTTTAGCTGTCTAGATAGACAGCTGGTTTGCTCTTGAGGAAGAGCTGTTCCATATAAAATGTTATGAATTATGTCCTCTGGAAAAGGTTAGCAATCTTTGGAAAAGACAGGCAGGTGGCATCAAGAGACCTCTGAGGCTGTGGCAGAGAGGGATATTGAGGTACCACATGGAACAAAAAAGGGTAGATAGTGAAGGGAAGGGGAATGAGAGAGTGTGGGGAACATAGAGACATGAGCCCTAATTTTGATAAACCGAGCACACTAATAATTAATCCCACTGACAAGAGCTGGGACCTTTAGTTTGTCCTTCTGTGAATGTTTGGAAATTTCTCTCAGTGTTTCAGAACACAACAGACATCAGATCACAAGACTGTGTATAACAGATCCAGTTGAAGCTTGAGGGAAAAGAAACAGACTCTCCAGAAAAATAAGAAAAAAATCTAAACCATTACAGTAGTTTGAAAGTATTTGGAACAAATGAACCATTGGACCAGAGCTGAGGTATTAAAATATGCATGGTAAATTCATTCAGAAGACACTATGGTGGTGCTGCCTTGTATCAAACATATCTAGTATCTGGCATATCTTTAAGACACTACACAGCTATGACAGAGAATTGCTCTGATGAGCAGCTGAAAATCTGAGAACTCCAACATGGGGTGCTGTTACAGCAACATAGCAGAGAGGACTGGTGTAAATTAACACTGACCTTTTTTTACACATTCATACATGGAAGAATCCAACATGAAATACCACAAAGTGTCAAAAGATTGTTTGGCAAGTTGGCTTCAAGATGAAGAAAGCAGCTCGGTTTGACTGAAGCTTGTCAAATATTTCAGCAGTCCTTTTCAGAGAATGTGGAGACCGTGTTTTCTGTGCAGTTTGTCACTCGTCGGTGCACAGCAACATACAGAAAGTTAAGGCAAGATCAGGTTTGACACACTAATTCCTGCTTTTAGGATGATGTTATTGGCCTACCTCTGGTGGTGGTTTGGAGAGAAACAATGAATCGGCAACACGGCAATACCATAAACCCCTAATTTTCCTACTAGGAGAAAAATGACTAGAACACGAGTGTTCTACTGAGTCAGAAACATACTGAGTTTCTATCTCTTTTAAATCCCCATTTGTCTCACAAACAGAAAGGAATTTTTCACGGCCATAACATGGTCCCTGCTGGCCATGTATCTGCATTACACAATCAGCAAGGAGTTCAACATGTGCACTTCTTACCTGAGGACAGCTCCTCACCTCCAGGGGCTGTGAGCAATTCCCAGGGGAGCCAACAGGTCCAGATTTCATCTCAACACGTATCTGCCTATCTGTCTTTCTCCAGCCATTGGAAAGACACAGATCAGTCTGGCTGGTCTGAAAATGTACCACTGCCTGCTCTTAGCACTGCTTCTTTCTTTCAGGATGAGTGACTCTCCTGGAAGTATTTATTTACTGACCATAGAATGCACAACGGTTATGTTTTATTAGAAGCCTAACTTTTAAACAGAATTGGAAAAGGTGATGTGATTTCTAAGACTCATTAAATTTTCTGGGTGTGAAATGGCCTGGAGACATCTTGTAACAAGCTTGGGTGAGAATTGCCTAGCTTTTGACCACAGAGACTTGAAACTGGTAGAATGGATCTATTGCACAAACAGCAGCAAGACCAAACAGGGAAAATCCACATTGTATTGCACAAAATGTTCCCTCCACGTGGCTTTGTTGTAATGGCTGTGTGCACGTATCTTGAATGGTCCTGGCTCAGGATGGCTGATCCCATGCAGGAAGAAGGATGAGTGTGTAGCATACAGAGATGTCATTTCAGTCCAGTCTTCCAAGGGAACAAGTCTTGTTTGATCACACTCTGTGTGTGTCTGTCTCCACAGCTAATTTTTGAATGACTAGCCAATTTTAAGAAAACATGGCAGCAGAGTACTAGTTCAAAGAAAATAGACAGGTTGGGTAATTCTAGGTGCAGAAAGGCTTCAGCAGCACTTCAGCCCTCATTAGTGATCAGCAGATCCAGAGAGGAAGCACACATTTTGTAGCACACACGAACAGCTCAGCTGTGAGAAAAAATGTGTTCCGCTTCACTGGAGGAACCAGTGGAATAAACCAGGCATGAAACTTTTTGCATGTATGTGGACTAACTGGATAGGAACATAGGGCTCAGTATGAAATTATTCATGCCTTGAATCTTAAAGGCATAGATAGCTCTTGAATGCATTGACAGTTACGGTGGGAGTACAAAAGAAAAGGTTTTCATTGGGCCTGTGGAGAGGAAGCTGTTAAGGTTGAGAGCTGCCAAACGCTTGCTGATGATGCGGAGCCTGCAGCACACATCCCACATGATGCACACAGGTGCTTGCCTGCACATAGTGGCTTCTCACAACTCTACTGCAGAACCAACAAGGGAACAATGTGAGTGGTTATATTGAGATAAAGCACTTCTACCACCAGGCCAGAAAATTCCACTGGGGTTTGGAAGTCAGAGTGTATACTTGTATTATCCCAGGTTCCTGCTGGTGTACCACTTCCAGCAGTGAAAAATAATAGACAGTTGGAGACAATTCCTAACTTCTGCAAGTCTTGCTTTGCTTACTTGTGTTTTGATCTGATCCCAAGAAAATTTCTGTCCTTGCGGGGGGCCAAGTCGGAAAAGTATTTGGCCTTGCATCTACAACTCGCTTAACAATTCTTTGAACAACAAATGAGCCAAACCCACAATTTTCTTTTCTATAGTGTTATAAAGAGACCTCTGATGAGTTCACTCATGAGTACTGATTTCATAAGCAGAGCAGAGGAAATGCACACGCAGAGGAATACATATTTTCCATGAAAGGGTAACATTTCAAGCCACATTTTCCTTTAAACTCCATTGTGTCCACAAAGAACTTCAAGAATCTGCAGAAAGCAAGGCTGAACAGGAAAACTACAGTTTTTCCTACTTTACAGCAACAAAAGGAAAAATCATTATTAACTTTGCCTTATTTCTTATTTTACGCCTAAGACTAGCTGTTCATCTTGGCCAACACTCAGAAAATCACAAATTATCCAGGAGTGGATTTTCTGTTGTAAACTCCTCAGTGCAGGATCATTTGTTTTTGTCTAACAGCTTTAAATAGAAGTAAGAACAACAATAAAATAAAAATCTCAGGTTTTAGTGTGGTCTCTCTTACATCATAATGTTCCCTCAGAGACACCTTTAGCCTTCTAGGTCAATTGAACAGGAGAGTGTGAAGAAATGAGAAAGGTAAATCAAGGACTGCTGCTTCAGACAAATTCAGTATCCAGTTTGACTGAGGCCATGGGGACAAATGCAGACAAAGAACGTTTAAGTTAGGTCCCACATTTAAGATACTCCTTTTTTAATAATAATGATAATAATAACAATAATAATAATAACAACAATAACAATTATGATAATGGTAATGTGTGGAAGCAAAATTCCACTTTCCCAACAGCATCTTCTCCCTTTTTCTTTTTTTTTGTCTTTTAAAGAGGGATGGAACCTACTGCTGCTCTGTTGTTTGTTACTTGGTTGGTTTGTTTGGGGTTTTGTTTGTTGTTGCTGTTTTACACGTCAGTGCCACAAACACAACATCTGTTTCAGTTTCTCCAGGCCAGCAATCTACACAAGTCCACGTGTGCCAATGGTGCCAGACATTCACCACGGCTGCTGGGACTGACTCAGGCTTTCTGTGCAATGGGTTGCAGAGGACTGGGCTGGGATGCAGCTCACCTTACTCTCCCTACAGCCTTGCTCTGACTTTTCTACTCCTGTGGTGAGCACGCAATGTCAAGATGGTCTTACAGGAAACAAATGGCCAGTATGTCACAGGGTGGAGATTGCTGCTTCACATGAAAGTTAACCTAATTATCTAGTTTTAACTTCTTCAAGTAAGGGATTCTGTTGTATCCAAAATCTCCCTCTATAGTCTTTCACTTTGTGGTCTGTCATGTTTACAGAAATCAAATAGATATAGAAGCTCTCTATGAAAACACACACAGGCTTCAACATTGAATGTAACTCCTTTGGCAACCTTTCGGTTTGGGTCTTAACCAGAAAATGACATATTTTCATTCAAGAATTCCCTCATGTTTTTTTCTATAACTTCATCATTAAACATTTTTGCAAAGGACCAAGACAGTATTTTGCAGAAATACTATTGCGATTTTTTTGGACAGGTTTTCTGAGTTGCTCTGAGATCTTTTTATTATATCAGATGAATTGTCTCTAGATTCAACTCTTTAATATTTAAATATATCAATTCTAGTGAGTTTGTCAGCCATGAAGGTCATAAATAAAAGCAAAATCAGGAAAACCACAGGCATTTCTACCAATAGTCAGAAAAATTGTTTCTGTTACTGTGGTTCTAGCTATCTGCTTCAAGATAACTGCCCTCTCCACAGTCCTTTTTCTTTTATGGAAAACTATTTTAAAACTAAATACACTTATTTCACAGTAGAGAAATTATTTAAGACATGAACCACTTGTCAATCCTGCAGACATTTTATTTAAAACAAGGTTTTAGAAACAAGATTGCGCAATGCTCTGAATGATTTCCTTCATTGTTTTTGCTGTTATTTAGGTACTGATATTTAACAGGTGACATAGATGACCAGAACCTTTTACCTTTGGTGGAATGTTGTCTGGTATATACACAAATTTTCCTTTGGAGGCAGGTTTTGCAACATGTACCAGCATTTCCAAGTGTTTAGTGAGACCAACAACAAAGGGTGTGATTCCTTCCTAAAACATCACCTTCTCAAACCAGGAGATTAAACTGGAATTCCAGCATTCATTTACAAAAGGAATAAAAAACGATTTACATATCTAGATACTACAGTCACAGAGGAAAGCTGAAAATCTTGGCTCAAGGCAAGAAGCCAGACAAGCACAACTGCTTGCTAATTAGTTCTTTTGTGTTGGCAATGCGTTGGAGAACAAACTCGTAATTTTTAAGTAGCCAGGGCTGACAATACCAGTTTTGGGATAAAATATGAGTACAGCAAGTGTAAGGACTGCCTGCACCATCATGTTCTGGTTATGTTCATAGCAGCATAGGCAAAGAAAGGGGAAAGTATTTCAGTGTTGAGAGTTTTTGCATCACAGACTGAAGCACAGTTTGGGTGTGAATAATTGCATTTGGAGGCACGAGCAGCCAGGGTAATCACCCAGAGCCCTGCTGGGTTACACTAGGGACATGCACAAGCCATCTGCTGTGCAGATGGGAGCAAGGATGGGCCCATGCCCTGATCTTCCACAGATTTAAGACTACCTCTGGTCATTGAATAACAGATGAAAGGATGTGCCTGTAGGCACATCTCACTGAAACCCACTGCTTTCATAACCCACAATATATCTTAAATCTATAAAGCACAGGTGGGTCATGCTTCCCAAAGACACCTGTCTCCAAAAAAGTGTAAAAGGGAGAGAGAGCAATCCAGCACAAGTTCATATGCCCATTAGCCCAAAGATCTGGCCTTCTAGCTCTAGCTCACACCAGCAGAGAATCCAAGATGCCACTCCTGAGCCTTCTGTACCCACACCGGAGTAAGCAGCAAATATCTCCAACTCTGCAGACCTGAGTTTCCTGGTATAAAATGAAGACTGTGATAGTAATGTAACTTTTTAAGACTCTTCTTTGAAAGAAAGGTGCTAAACACATGTGTAAGAAAATCTAAATACCAGGGAAAACACTGATGAGAAAGCATGGCTGAAAACAAGGCAGAAAAGTTACAAATGAGGATAATGCAGCAGGGAAATCTACAGCTGTGAGAGGGAGGGGGTGTGGGAAGAGAAGATAGCTTTTATTTGAAACACATGTGTGCTGCTTAATCATGGCTGGAACCTGGGATCGGGTGTGACTCTGTAGTGGAGAGAGGGTGGCAGACACAGGGAAATTATTTTTTATTTCAAACAGATGTATTAACAATGGCCTTATGCTGATGAAACTCAATAAAGAAGAGATTTAAAATGGGGTATACCGTGATGGGAATATGTAGCTGGGAGGCAGAAGGGAAAATGATCATTTGCAAAAGACGTGTGTCATCATTGTGTGCTCTCGGTGCAGGGAGGAGGGTGGGGCGGCAGCTGCCAGAGGAAGCGAAAGGAAAAGCCTGACTGCTGCTGCAGCGGAAAATGGGAACAAGGGATAGGCTGGTCCAGTAGAAGGGAGGAGGAAACATGTGGTAGAGGATGTGGATATGTATTTACAAATGACTCCTCACAAAGCTAAAATTCTTACTTTAATTTGCAGCCTTAAAGAAATGTTCTGCTTACTCCTGTAACTGTTTTCTCTCTAATTGTGGGATGTCTTATGCCTTAGCATTTATAGATTGATGCCTGAACATGACACTTGTGTTTTCATAAATTCAGGATCTTTGTCACTCAATGTGAAGTTAGAATTTTGCTTCCTCTTTGCATTTTTTTATTTGCTTCCTTGTTTTCTCTTTTTTTTGTAACACTGTGTTAAAAACTTATGGTCCTAATTTGGTTTAAGGTGAAAGCTGTTATCAATTTTGCCTCCCTGGGGAATCTCCAATCACAAGCAGCAAGCGATTTACTTAAAATATAAACACATATTACCACGAGCAAATGAAACCCAAGTTCAGTACAGGCAAGACCTGAATAATATGCCTATGACTGCAGCAGAAAATTGGTAAAAACCAGTTACATAGGTAACATGTTGAAAACTAAGTAAATACCTAATTTAAATTTTAACTACCTACACCTAATTTAAATTTTAACTTTGAGAATGTCAGCAGACAAAGGAAGGTGAAAAAATCTTCCCCAAGTTCAGAGAGTATCCAGAAGTAAGTGTCCGGAAGAGTGCAAGGAGTCTCAGTGTTCATGACCACCAGTGAAGATCTGATCAGCAATGTCACTGCAGACTAGAGTGGGATGCCATGCCATCAGCAGGTGTTTATTTTAGGATGAAATGAATCCCACTACATCCCCTTGACCACATTAGCTTTCTCACAAAGCTGTATTTTGTAAGATAGGAAGACACACAATAATAGGCACCCAAGGTCTCCATACACAATCAAGTTCCAATAACAAAGATCACATGCTCAGCTACTGTGGCTTGATGTATGTGATGACTTGCTAGACCTAGAAAAGTCATTGCATGCCCAATTCTGTCATAAAAACAGCTGAATTTTCAAAAACCCTCAGATAGGCCACAGCCGTAGAGCTGCACAAAATTAAAACTGTGATCCAATTAATGCTGCTTTATTCTCACCCAGGGGTGAAAAGTGCATTTTTCCTATGACTTGCCACTGGCTCAATAAACAAGAGGAACTAGAGGTGCATGGTGCTGGGCTGCCCTGGAACAGGAAACAGCTGCTCTGCCCCTCCAGGGTGCAGAATCCCACTTTGGGGGCCTCTGTTTTGCTCCATGCTCTAAAGAAAGATCTCTGAAGGCTTTTTTAAAGACAATTTTTTTCCCATACTTTTGGATATCAGAGAGAAAGTACAGCTTACAAGAAGAAATAAGTATTTAAAGGAGATTTCTGAGTTTGATTGTTTTCCTGTCTTCTTAAATAGTGCTGCCAGCTCACAGCAGAAGGCAAAGTAGAGATCCATGGGAATGCAAACCAAAATTACATTTGAGAAAAACTGTTTGCTATCAGCTTCTGCTGGTTTCAATCCACTGCATGACTAGAACAAGGCCATTTTATGGTCTAGGTTTTCCTTTCAAAAACCCAGACACAAGGGAAGTACTTGTCAAAAATTATTAACATCTTAACCAGGGCTTGCTATAGACAAAGACATTAAGATACGTTTGAAAATGCCCATATATGTTACAAAAGTTGGTGAAATGTGCTTTTTCCAGTGTTCTTTTAGGACAGAAATGAGAAGTGTGTATTGCATGTTTCTCTTGGGACAGATTCACCAGCAGTGATTTGAACTGAAAGAAATCTCCTTCACTCCTGCAATCTATAATGAAGGAAAACTGAGCTGTTAGTTAAAGATGAAGGTAAAAACCTGACACCAATGAAATTAATGGGAATTCTGCCATTGATTTCAAAGTGGCCAGTGTTTCAACCAAGATATAAACTTAGTTTTGTTCTGCCTCGTTCTGGGAATTACTCAGGAGCAGTGCTATGTAAGAAATTAATGTTTTTTTCTTTTTTTTTTATGTTGTGCCCAAACTGAGAAAAATAAAAAGAAAATAATCTTCAGTCAACCAAAATCCATTGTTTACTTTGCTAAACCAACAGAAACTCAGAATACATTTTTTGTCAGCAGAGGTATTTCTTCAAACACAAAATGTATTGTTTGTGCAACTCAAATCTCTCAGCCTTCTGTCTTCATTTATTATCAAAAACAATTTTTCAAGCAAAACTGAATAAATGTCTTTGTCTAAAGATGTCAAAACAAATTGTTCAGGATTTTCTAAATCTTTTATCACCCAATGGTTTTGTCCAAAACCACTCACTAATATCAAAAGAGACTCCTTTGAGTTCTTCAGGAACGTCACGTTTTTTGAATAAACCTCTTTTCTGGGAACAAGCCAAAATAAAACAAAATAAGAAAAAAATCTCTTCAGGATTACAACATAGTCAGGACTGCAAAGACAATTTAAATCAACTTTGAAATAATGACCATATTAAAACTACTTACCTGATAATTAATTGCAAATAATATTTTCAATATTAAAAGTTAGCATTTATTTTTCATATGAGTCCCAAATAAGAGAGGAGAGTGGATGAACATTTGATGCAAACAACAGAATCAAGTACATTTGAGATCCTGGTGCTTCTAGTTCTGAAAATTTACTTATTTCTAGTTGCCTCAAAAACTTCCATAAAGAATCTCCCATTTCATTCATTTATGGACTTGAAGAAGCAATGTCACAGTAGCAGATGGACATGCACAGGGTCACAGCATCACTACCAACTTCAGATATGTGAACAGGCATGGGTTCAGAGTTTGGGACTGACAGGGATTTTTGACCTCTTTTTTTTTTTTTTTTTGGTTTGTATGTCAGTATAATGTAAGTTTGCGCAGTTCAGATTTTACACAGCTCTAGTAGAAATGGAAAGTCCTAACCACAGATTAAATCATCTGTATTGTATTATGAATAGTCAGCTCTGTTGAGAAAGGACATTTGACTTTGCAATGTGGTAGATATTAGCAAACACTTAAGAGAAACCACAAAACTTCATGTATTTGCCTGGAGTAAGCCTGCAACATCTGCTTGAACCCTTCTGGGTCTACACTGTTAAGAACATAAGTCAGCTTGTTGGTCATTCCTCTGAACTTGAAGCCAGATGAGCAAATCCAAGCCATTTCATGGTACAATCACCCTAATCATTTCAGCATGGTTACTAGGGTTTTCTGCAGAGGACATGAGCTTCAGAAAAATATTAGGCAGCATTTGCAACACTTCCCTCCCTTACAAAGATTAAGTTGTGTGAGTTGCAGAGCTCTGAGAAAAAAGCCCTTCTTATCTGTGTCTGGTTTATTCTTCGTTTCTTAGTCACATTCCCAGGCCTCACAGTTCAGTTTCATGTATTTAGCACTACTGACTTTCTCCCTCATGACCTGAAATTGCCCATTTTGAGTTTTCACTCGAAGGACTTCTATTATACATACATGTGAATTACAATTTATAAGGACACTTTCTTATTGTGTAATATTTTCATAACTGCTCTGGGTCTAGAAATATCTCTGCTGGGTGGAGCTGGATTTGTCCAGCTGGCAAGGTCAGTCCTGACAGGTGAATGAGAAATGTTTCCCTCAGCTGTTGGTGTTTGTTGGGTGCTGTTTCTGAAGTCCCATGGTGGACACAGAAGGCAGAGGCTGCCACCCACAACAACTGAGGCAGCCACAATCACATGGCCACATTTATACAGAATTACTGATATCCGTGTCAGCCTGCAAAATTTTAAAGACAGGCTCCAGTTCTACATGCCTGACAATCCAAAAAGGGTGCAGGGTGGTTAGGGATGATCACAGCCAACGATGTATGGCATGAATGAGAGAGATTTACAGGGAATAAAAACCGGATTTGTTTTGTATGCTTTCAGCTGTCTTTTTAGCTGTTGTTCAAATCTCCCCTTTTATTCTGCTTTGTTTTGGAACATTTATGTTTCTTCCTCACACAGGTATAAATTAATGGCAATGGGAAAAAAAATTGTTGTTCACTAAAGACAAAAAAAGAAATTCTCTGAGTAAAGAATGGTAAGTTTTTCCAGTTCTGTGTCATTTTGGAAATAATATTTTTCATGTGTCTGCACACAACTTTCTGGTTTGAAGTAAGGTAGGCAAAGTGATGTTATGTTTCTTGAAACCTGAGTATTGATGAATTAAAGATATATTCTTGGGGGAAATTTTCAAATCAGATCCAGACACTTTATATGGGAACTTGGTCAAGGTTTTTACAGGTGCTGAAGTCAAATTAGAATTTGATTTGTCAAGAAAAATCTTTCTGTATGAAGTAGAAATTCCTAATCCTTCTTAAGTTTTCTTCTAGTATAGCAAAATTGATAAAATAGAAAAAAATAAAAATATCTTTTTTCTCCCAAAAATGAAACAATTGGGAGAGGAAAAAAGAAGAAAAAAAAATGAAAACTGCAATATGTTTTAAATGTTCTATTATAACTAAAAGAATTAAGTTAATTTATGTTTCAAAAATGCTTTTCCTTGCAATGACTACTTCTGGAGCTCTGCAAGCAAGCAGGTGTCTCATACAAGCAATAGCAATGATGGGATACAAATGAAGTTGAATAAAAAGTGTCTCTTCAATATTCGTCAAAATCAGAAGGAGTTCTTGCAAAGAGTTGGATACCTTTCAGTAAAGTAAGAAATCTTATATTTTCCAATTATCCTTTGTCAAAAGGAGGCAGCCAGGACCATTTCTTTTAATGCTTTCCAGAAAAAAAATAGTTTGGGCCCAAGTCTAAACAAAGGGATTTTGCTGAAAAGAAATTGAGAGAAGCTGTGGTTAAATGATTATAAATTTCAGTTAAAACAAAAGAGATCTGGCAATCAATTTTATCATTGTATCACTGTAATTAGTGACAAAAGCTGAAAATCTCAACAAGTGCAGACTAATGATCAGTATGATCAAGAGGGAAGGTACAGAAAGACAGCAAAGAGCCAAATGCTGGCAGTGTTTGCTCGTTCTGTAAAGAAGCAGCAGCAGAACCATGTGCTGACACCGTGGTGTTGAGTGCCATCCTGCCAAGCACAAGCCTTCGAGGGAGTTTGCACATTGTGGAGATCAGAATGGAACACACGGAGCCTTCTGTGCTGCAGCTGCCCTGGGGTGCCCTGAGGGCACACGGGAGGGAAGCCCTGAGCAGGTGAGGGGTGCAGGTGAGGGATGCAGGTGAGGTTGGAAGCCCAGAGCAGGTGAGGGATGCAGAGGAGGTTGGAAGCCCAGAGCAGGTGAGGAGTGCAGGGGAGGTTGGAAGCCCTGAGCAGGTGAGGGGTGCAGGGGAGGTTGGAAGCCCTGAGCAGGTGAGAGATGCAGGTGAGGTTGGAAGCCCAGAGCAGGTGAGGAGTGCAGGTGAGGGGTGCAGGGGAGGTTGGAAGCCCAGAGCAGGTGAGGGGTGCTGGCTGTCCTTCAGTGCCCATCGATGGGGACCTGGCCAGGCAGTGCCTGCCTGTGCCAGAGGCGGACAGGACAGATCCCCTGCTCCCCTGGGCATTCCTGAAACAGCAGGAATGGAGAGAGCTTGGATTTAATCTGTCAATCCAGTTGGTTTTGCAAAAGTCTTGCATGATTTTTCCAGAGGAACATCTGAAGAACTGGACACAAATACACACACGTTCTGGTTGGTTTTGAGTTCCGTTAGATGTTTCTTTTTTTCACATCTCATGCCCTGTTTCTGCCAGCTGAGGGAGCATATTTCAGCTATTACATTGTTTCTTGACCCTTCACAACTACAGGAGGAGAAGAGGAGGCTATTTGATCCCCACATCATTCCCTGCAGAACGTAATTCACCTGGAACACGCGGAAAAGTCTATTCCAGATCCTTTTGATACTTTCAGGAGACCAACGCTGTTAACTTGTTTTTCTTCTGCACAGGAAAAAGATATAAAAATATAAGAGCAGTGAATCAAATGAGCAGCTGTTTACTCTCCAGTTCTGAAGGCACCTCCCAGTTTATTGCTCATTGTTTCTGGACCACTTTTATCTGTTCTTATCACCCCTTCAACACCACAAGGGAATCATTGCAGACAGTATCCACAATCTGTACTTTCCATATTCCCCTCACAACTTCAAATAAAGCCAATTCCTAACAGCTTATAAAGAAACCTTGTAAAGAAACATCTTCCTCTGGTGAAATGATCCTAAATGCAGGTACTAGAGCTGAAGGTCTAAAACAGAAAGGAATGAAAACTTTTTCCAGGAGGCAATGCAGAACCAGTGCCTGATGATAAAACAGGCTGGATGAGCACTCTCAAAATTAGTGATTGGCTCTGCTCATTGATTTCAGATAGCTACAATGTGATGTGATGTTTTGCTTGTGTGAGCAGCCCACAGCACAGCAGGTGATGAGGGAACACTGTGCATGTGTGTTTCATGCTGCAGGAGTGAGTTACAGGCCATCTGACATCACACAATTGCTCTAAAATTAATGGCTCTCCTGGTCTCCTAAGGGCTCCCCCACTTTGGTTGCCAGCCACCACTTCACTCAATAGCAGTTCCTTCAGCTCCAGGAGGGGTTTTAAGGGTACAGTCCCCTTGCAGTTCAATGTGATTATCTCAGCAGGTCTCAGTTTAATTTGGCAGATCTGCTCTTTTTCAAAGAAAATAAGGAAGTTAACCACCAATGAACTGCTTTTCACGAAGCAGGCTATTCACTTAGAGAAAGACTGCCAATAGAGCTTATATGCATGAGGATCAGGCACCAACTTCAGCACACGTCTCTCTCAAATATAGGACAAAATTTTGTAAGCACTTGGATTCAATATAAGACATTACAGAAGTCTTTAATGCATGTTCAGTTCTCCTCTTTTTATTTTTCTTTTTTAAAAAGCCAATAAAAATCAATCACTCAAACAACCAAACAAAAACCTAAACAAAAACAAAACCAAAAACTTTGTTCTTTTCACCTCCTTCAGAATGATGTTATCAATGCCTGGTTACCAGTCACATGAGGCTTCCTACATATGAGGCTTAAAAATCCAGTAAGGATTTTACCATTGACACATTAACCTGCAAATTCACTTTTGTAGAGTTGGCATTGCCTGTTTCAGGAAATGTGCCTTTAGACAGAAAATGTTTTCTTCCATGTATATTTCTATATGCTTTTCTTTGTTTGCAGAACAAAACATAATTGGGAAGTCATAAAGACACTGCCTGAAATGTTTCAAGGTCTATTGCTGTAAATTAAACAGAAATCTGCTTCTCTCAGATATTTGAAAGTTAAATCTGAAGTTTGTGCCTGTGTGCCCTGCATAGCCAGCAGAGGAGAAATGGCCTGCCAGTCTCCAGAGGGAGAGATGCCAAACTTTGGACATATGCCAAAGTTATAGACTAAGGCCAGATCCCACCCTAGATTTTCACTTTGATTTTAGCCCAGCCCAGAGAGTTCATACATTTTTAGGATACAATTAGAATCAGAACTTATCTGTTTTTTGCTGCATGATTCATGTATTTTACCTTGCTGTAAAAGAACATTAACGAACGCATCAGCTTCCATTTATACAGCATTAAAAGCCATCAGGTTCAAAGAACATAATGAACTTAAGATTTAAAATAAAAGGAAAAAACTTGTCTGAAGGACACTAAGAAATTGTAAACCCTGAAAGTCCCTGTAACTTCATCTCTAAAGTTACATGTCTTACAGAAAAGAATCAGAATCTTCTTAATAGTCCAGTGCCATGAATAATTCATGATAAGAAACTCGTCTGAACCCAAACTACTGTTTTCAACACACCCTAACTTTGGCTGATTTTGCAGTCCAGCTGATCTCAATATCTGGTTTTGTCCTTAATTCCAGTGGAATAAATCCAAATTTCCTTTTCCAAAAGGTTCTAGGTTACATTCTGAGGTTTAGGGTGCCTTTTACTTCTAATGCCTATGGCAGACTGAAAAATACCAGAGTACAAATCAGATTTCTTTAGGGGCAGACACAATATAACCAAATGTTTAAAGAAATTGTTACCTGAGCCAGCAACATGGGTTTTGCTTAGACATTGCATTTTGCTTCTAAAGATAAAAGAAATTTAGGAGAAGGTCTGAAGTGAGATTAAGGTGTCTAAAGCAGAAGCCAGGTAGACTTTTTAGGTGTAAAAAGCTAAACTGCTTAGAAACTCCCTTCCCAGTTGGTTCTGTGTTAGCTCCTGCCTTTGGGTGACCTGAGAGCATCAGGTCTGTGCTGCACCACCTCATTCTCTGAGTCCTCTCTAGGGGCTGCCCCCAGCCTGGGGGAGGCAGAGAGAAAAGTGTCTCAAAACCAGATTTCTCCAAACCAGCCATCATACAGTTTTAGTCCCTCTCCCAAGGCTGCAGGGAGGCAGAAAAGCAGTAAGTAAGCATTTCTGAAATCAAGGCAGACCTCTGCATTTGGCCAGGAAAAGTGGGAATTGTCTCACCAGCAATGTAGTACAGTGAGCAGGCAAAGCACTTCAAATCCTTTGCAAGTGTGCTCATCAAAAGCACTGTCTGTAAAGTCCTGGTGCTCCTCAGGGCTGAGACTCAGCTTTTGAGATACTGTTCATCTTCCAAATACAAAAGTCCATTATTAGTAAGTCCTGTGCCAGCAATTGACTTGGAGACACCTCTGTGCACTGGGAGCTGCAGCCAAAGGGGCAGCCAAGCCAGGCCTTTGTACCTGAAGATTTTCATTAGGAATTTAATTACTCTTGGACACATTTACTTGCTTTGACTAAACAGTCATGTTGTGCAATTTCCCCTTTCCAAAGGCAGTTTCCATGCACAGCCAGTTATCAGAGAAGTGCTGACACAATTTCTGTTATCACAGAGTCAGAGGAAGATTCACTGTTGCATATGCATAAAAACAGTAAGCAAACTTCCAACTGGATTGGTTGGACTTTCATGTAACATTTAATATTTAAAAAGTGGTTCTCAGTCACTTGTAAGTATCATAAGGGTCATCTTGATGAGTTTCATTATTTTAGATAGCCGTTTTCAGAATGTGATTGGGTTACATATATAAGCCCTGAGAGCATGGCAAGTAGTTGGCATATGTTCATTTGTTAAGGTTTTATACTCGCTTTAGAGGAACCAAGAGAATATCCACACAGGAACTTCCTTGAGAAAGTTCCTTTTTTTTTCACCCCAGGCTAATGAAAATCTACAGATGTTCGGACAACTTTTTGTGTGAGAGATTATTTGTTGAGATCTGGGCAAAGATAAAGCATTTATGTATTGGGTCCAGTACCTGCAGTTTTGAAAATCATAATGATCATTACAAAGCTTAACAAACCTTCCGCTTTAGGGCTTAAATTGGGTGGCTCAGTAAAACCATCTTTTAATTCATTGAAAACATTTCCAGTAGCTTCAGATGGAATTGTTTAAGCTCCAAGCCTGGCAAAGACTTTTCTCCCCAAACTAAATTATTGCTGAGAGAGCAGCTTTACCACAAGATAATGTTTCTTCATTTACAATTACCAATACTGATTTGGTAAGTGTCACAGGACGAAACAATGGCCTTATTCAATAAAATATGTTTTCTAAATCAGAATAAAAAGATTTTATCTAAGGTAAGCTATGAAAATGTATCATGAAATAAAGCCATTTTTTATTTCATGGCCTAAAATATTTGTTTCCCACATATTAAAATATTTGTTTCCCACATATTAAGAAGAAATAATGAGTAAACAAGAAAATTGCAACAAATTTTGAGCTGTGAATAATTTCTAGGGTAATCCAAAATTACAACCTTGTAAAAAAATCAACTTCATTTTTTTACAGTATTTGGACAGTATCATTGGAATAACAAATAATAGTATTTACTGGTCAAACGAGATCAAATAATTTCATTAGTGGCTGGTATTTTTTTCCAACTACACTCTGAGCTCTGTTAATGGCAATGGGCCATACAAAGATGCCGAGGGTGTTGTTCATGGGAATCCAGGAGTTGATGTAGATAAACTGTGAGGTTACAGAAGAAATAAAAGCTCTTCAACACAGAGTTGGGTTCTGGCAGTGTCAGTGTCTGGCTTATCTCTGTTTCAAGCTGATTTAAAATTTCTGTGATTGTAACACATGTTAATAATCCAAGCACTGCTGATGTGTTTCCTGCCAAAATAGGAAAATGCTGCCTCTGCCAGGTATCAGAAGACCAGACCTCACCAGAACCCAGGAGGCAGGACCCAGGCCATCAGCCCCAGGCAGCTCATGCTTCTTATCAACTTCTACATAGCCCTGTAATACTAAAACTAACCTTTGGAAGACATTAAAAAGGGTTGTTTTCCTGGTTTTTCTTCTACATTCAATACAGCAATTTTTTTTTGTCTTTGCCAGATTAGGATCTGAATTCTTGATCAGCTTAAATAGACATTTAATTTCCTTATAGGCCACAGTATGTTATTAAGAAAAAGAAAGCAAAACCCAAGGAAATAGAAAATTAAAGTTGCAGAAAAAACTTTTCACATTAATTTTTATGTTCAACTGCCCTGTAAAAATAAGTTAATCATCATGGAATCATAGATTCATCAAAGTCGGAAAAGACCTACAAGACCATCCAATCCAACCATTCACTCAGCACTGCCACTATAACCCCTAAACCACTAAACCATCACCCAGCACCAGATCCAGACACCTCTTAAACACCTCCAGGGATGGCACCTCAACCACCTCCCTGGGCAACCTATTCTAATGCCTGATCAAGTTATTTTATCCATAGAATGATAGAATATACTGCAAGGGCTGTAAAGTCCTCCTGATAGAGTAGGGTTTGCCATTGATGTTTGACCAACTTTTTTCTCTGGATTCTTTTAAGCAGAATGTAAAATGAAATGAGCAGCATAAAGGAAGCAATTTATATTTAGAAGTTTTTCTCCATAGCTTAAGACAGAGTAGCAAAAGAAATTCAGGATTTACCATGACAGTGTTTGCAGGCACCTCAGAAGCCAAAATAATCTATTGGGGTGAATCTGTGCACGTATGCAACTGATAAACCAGGATGTTTTCTGAAATAACAGTTTTTATAATCCCTCAGTTTCTACCACTTTCAATGATACGTGAGCACCTCTTAAAGTAGTTTTACATCCAGAGGAGTGGAAAAAGGCAATCTTCATTCCCTGTGTGGGAAACTGCAGAACAGCTAATTTCTGAAAGATTCATCAAGCTGATACCCCCTTTAAAAATGTATATAATTTTAGGGCAATCACCTGAATATTTCCAAGAATATAGTGTGTTTGACATGGACCAGGAATCATATGTTTTAATCCTTGACCCTTTCCCTAGAAATTATCTTTATGAGGTGGGTCTAAACCATGCTATATTAACATCTCCTGACTCTGTTACATGAAGTTACTGATTCAACATGATAATTTCAAATTATAAAATTATTCATTACGTTTATGATCCCAGATGATGGCATTTCCAGCCCAAACAAGTAAGATTTCTATCAGCATTTATACCTTAAGAAGCTCATGCCTGAACAAGATGAGCAGGAGCCAGGCATGTTCTCAGGAAGTGCTGTCACAAACAACCTCCACCAACACAGACCCTTCTGCCTCCAGAATGGCTTCTTCTCCCTTCAGTCAGAAGGACACTTACAATGAATTCCGAGACCCTAAATATAAAGAATATAAGATTATTAAGAATTTAAACACTACAGAAATTACTGACATCTTAAGTATTAAGAATAACTCATAGGAAATCTTTAATATCAAAACTGAAGTTTCTAGTCAGTGATGCCAATGCCCTGGGGACATTGGTCTCTGCATTTGAGTGCTCTAGACAGTTTGAGAAGAAACATCTCTAAATAGTTATGTACAACATGAATATATTTCAGTGCCTGATAGAGATTTGTGCTGCTGCTGCCCAGTCAAGGGTCAGACCCAGAGCAAGGCATTCACTTACACAGAGTCTGAATTTGGTCCCAAGACTCTCTCAAGCACACTTTAAAAAATCGTACAGCAGTTTACTAAAACAGAATCAACAACAAAAAAATCCCCAGAAAACCACAACCCTCAACCCTGTAACTAATCAATTCAAATAGAAATTCAAGAAGATGAATTACTTTCAGATTTAA
The DNA here is from genome assembly GCA_013397155.1 of Irena cyanogastra. Lineage (NCBI taxonomy): Eukaryota > Metazoa > Chordata > Aves > Passeriformes > Irenidae > Irena > Irena cyanogastra. The sequence goes on along the minus strand of VWZV01017164.1, from coordinate 1,681,744 downwards.
AGAAAATGCAGGCAGACAAAAATCCAGACTCTCTAGCCTGAAGGCAGGGGGTTATTCACCCTCTGCATTTTAATGATGATTTCAATGAAAAGCTAAGGAAATTATTGGTTTTCAGTCCCACTTCTATAGTACTTTGCAAAATTAGTATAGGTTTTTGAAATCTTTTAATAAAAAACTTGCCTGCCGCAGCCACAGTAACAGCCACTTTAACAGACTTACAGTTAGCCTGGTTACTGTCAATTTAACCACTTGGAAAAATAGCCATCTAATATTAATTATGAATCACCCTCAAATCTTTGTGATGTGAAAACAGAAACACACTTATAGTCTGTGCTTGCTAATATCTGATTTTATGTTCAGAGAAAAAAAGAGTCAAGGCAGTTCCCCTTGACCCTGCTCTCAAAAAGGCAATAAACTGCACCACAGCAGAACACTTAAGTGATTCTTTTTCACTTTTAATTGATCTGTAACGTTTACCTGGATAGAGTCTGTGAAGATATTTTTGCAAAGGGAGGGTCTCACCTGGTAAGAATTTTCAGGAGGGAAATCTTCTGTGTTGTTCTGCTTCTGTGGCACTTGTCTGTGTTAAAATTCTAATTTTGTTTCCATTTTATGCCATGGTGTGAACCCTCATTTGTTTCCTGCATGAGTAGGAAACCCAGTGATTTGGGGTTTTACAGAAATAATTATCCACAGAGAGGACTGCCCACACATTCTAAGGGTCACACCCCGAAAATTTTTGGAGAGAAACTTTTCCTTTTATATTGATGCTATTCCAGTTTCCAAGCAGTGCTGTTGCAACCTGTGTCTGAAACCATAGGGAAAGAAAATTACATATTTTGTCAGACCAGGTGGAAGTGATATTTATCTGATTTAATATAATGTGGACTCTCTCCATCACCTTAAAATAACTAGATAACATTTTCTTACTATAGACAATGTCTCTCAATTGACCTTTTCCCTCCTATTCCAATTTTCCTCCTCCTTGCCTATTATAACTCCCTAGTCTGGAGTAATTAAAGCATCTTCTCCTCCCCTTAGCCACTAGGATTTATTCCTACCTGCTTTAGGTGCTAAGGAGATCTTGAAACACCACTGTAAAGAAGTGGAGATGATGGAGATGATAAAATGGAAGCAGTGGGGAGCTCCTCAGGTCACTGAAGAGGAAATCTTGATAATCCAAGGTGTGTAGAGAAAGTGCAGCACAGGAAACCTCCAGAGATACCAAATAAAAGTATTAAAACCTTGGTTTTAACTGCTTTAACTGCTTAAGAACCACCATTTCCTCTAGCAGGCATAGGCAAGGTAGATCAACGTGAGCTCAAGTGTTTCTGCATTACAATTTGCATTGTGCCATGTAGATACAGCCAAAGAAGGCTCGGAGATGGATTTTGAACCAGGGCTAAAGCAAAGGTAAGTCTTAATTTCATGATTCACAGTAAAACTTCTGCATGAATTTGTTCAAAATTGGTGCTGGACTTGAGGAAATGGACATTACCTAACTTTAAGCATTAGTAAGCTGCTCTGTAGGCTCTGGCTATTGTTCCTTCTGGTTGTAGTTGTAACTTACGGAGACTTTACAAGGCCCGAGACATTCCCATATTTGAGAGCACTCAGAAAAGAAGTGCCTTCACCCAGCTGCACTCTGGGAACTGTCCTGCAGCTCAGGGAAACCATTTTTCACTGCTTTTTGAAGGTTTTCAGCACTGTGATAACAGTCACCACTACGTATTTCCTTTTTCAAGCAAGATGCAACTTCTCTGCTCCAGTTTTTTTTTTCAGCTTTGATCATCTCTCCCATTTGTCAGTCCTTTCTTCCACAGATTCAGCTAGTGAACTACATTAGACATAAAACTTTTCACTCTTCTTTCAGTGGATCAGTTCAGTGTTTTGTCCTCTCCTGGGTCCTCAGGAGAGGACAAGCAGTAAAAGTCTTATTTTTGAGCCATTATTTTGAGCCATTTTCTTATTTTAACACAGAAAACCAAAACCAGGTGCCTTAAAACCATCATGATTCTGGGAATTGCAGAGAAAGTAGCTGCTTTCCACAGAAAGTAGGCAATTGACATAAAAACAATATAGCAGAACATGTTAAGTCTTGCTTGTTTTACACAAATATTGGTATTGAACAGCTAAGAGTATCTGTAAAAAACCTTTCCAAACATGCTGAGGCTGCTGAATACTGAGAGCATTGCACAATGCTCTCTTTACTTGTCAGTAAACCCAACAAATGTGTAACATTCAATATGGAAAGGCAGGTCTCGTCTTAACCAGCTGGCAAGCCAAAGAAGCAAAAAAGTCTGGTATTGCCCCAGGACACAATCTCAGCTTTCCCCCAAAACTGTGTTGAAGTCAGGGAGGCATTTGAGAAAACCCCTGCACCCACCCACAGTCAGTCTACTGCGAGCCCTTCAATCCATGACTTATCTGAGATCTCTTTTAACCACCCTGTTATGTAGAAGCCATGGACTTACATTCAAACAGAGAGAAAATACAGTCATCAAAACATTAAGTTCACATGAAATTTCCATTTCCTTACAGGAAAGACTGTATGGGATCTGAACACTCTCCAAACCATGCAGCCGTTCTGGAGTCACACTTGAACATTTGAGCTCAGACCTATCTGTCCTTGTTGAATATTTCATGTTGACACAAACCACATATGTTTTGTATCTGCCTCCTTTTTCCCTTTTAAATTGGTTTCTCTGATCAGTGGAACAAAGATACAAAAGGAAATTAATCTGCTGCACATGAATGTCCTTCATGGTATTTAAAGTCTTTCCCAGATCTTACTCTGAAAGGGCATGAAGATAAGCCCAACATGAATTGCAGCAAACAGATTTGGGAGGATAAATTTTGAGAAAAGAAAAACATTAATTTTTTTTACCTTATTTGCTGAAAATGAAGGTTATCAGGTCAGTTTATGAATCTTAGGACATATTCTTCACAATATCACTTATAGTCATGAATCTCAAATTAGAGGTGACATTTATTTTGATTGGGAAATAAAAAATTCTGAACAGTCTTTTATTCACAGTAAGTTAGTTGGGTTAACATTGCCTTATTATTTTCATATTTTTTAGACTTTGAAACTTTCATGCTTAAGGTCTATTTTCACAAGAATTTTCAATTCCAAATCCAGAATTCTTTTCCCCAGGTTTTTGTGAAACTGAGAGTCAAAATAATTATTTACAAAATTGAATTATTAGACAGAAATTACTAAAAATATCAGAAATTTATTATAATTCTTTTTTAAAGCATAGATTAGGGATGACAGATGAAGAACTGAAGCTGATATTAAAGAGTTTCAAGAACTGTTTTGATGATTCTTTGCTTAGAATAAACATGGAGTTAAACACAGGAATGTCTGTACATTATACAGTCACTGGTTTCAGTAATTGAGGAAGTATTTGTTAAAATGTCTGCAGGTAACACATAAAATGCTTAGAGGTTTGTTGAAATTTGGATGGAAGTTATTGCAGAGATCTTATAAATATGTGGAGTCACTAAATAAGGCAAAACAACATTCCATAATTGCAGATACACATCAGTGACTGGAAAGAAGTGCTTTTCCTGTAGTTTCTGAAGCAATAATTTATTTGGAGACCTTTCTCTCGGGGCAGTCTCCAACTGCTTTGCTGCTAATTCATCTTTCCCATTTGTGAAAAGTGAAGGACAAAATCAGATAATAAAGGTAGAAAAGCATCACGTGTGTGATGAAATACCTGTTCTGTAATTTTCCACTGTTGTGGGAAAAAGCAAAGCTCCAATCTTTGGCGAGGGATGTACAATTCACAGCACACAACTTTTATTCTAATGTATTAATCATAGAATCATTATATTTGAAAAAGACCTCCAAGACCATCAAGTCCAACCTTTGAACACTACCATGCCAACTAAACCTAAGTGCCATGCCCAGGCATTTCTAGAGCACTTCCAGGGGTGGTGGCTCTGTTGCCTCCCTGGGCAGCTGTTTGAATGCTTCATAACCCTTTCAGTGAAGAAATTCTTCCTGATGTCCAACCTGAACATCCCCTGTCACAGCTTTGAGGCCATTTCCTCTGGACCTGTTGCTGGTTGCCTGGGAGAAGAGGTTAGTTGCCTAGGAGAAGACATGAAGAATGCAGGGGGTGCTTTGATTTATTTATTTATTATACACGTGATGATGCTCATTGCACCCTTCATTTGCCAATTTCCCCATGTGGGCAATGATTCAGCACCTGCACATAAGTCTCTAGCTCCTGACTATCATGAGTGGATTTATGGAGATCCTGAAACTTTGGTCAGACTACAGAAACAGGTTTTCAGGTAAGCCACAAGCCTGGAAAATGCCTTCCAGCTTCTGTTTTGGGACTACTAGATAGTGAAGACTGCAGCCCTTGCTGAAACATCGTGGCTCTTTTTGACCAAGGTGGGGCAGTATCCTTGAGGCAAACCATGCACCTTGTCCAGAGAATGGAAGTGATGGCATTTGCTAACACATTACCTGAAAGGTCTTCAGAAAATGATGTAGAATAGTCTAAAGAAAGCATAAAGTTGTTCCAAAGCTGACTTCATGGGCTATGCAATAGTGAGTAAAGGGTATTAGAAGAACATAAATAGGCAGATAAAGACCCATTTGAGGTGAGAATAACAAGTATAGAGGCCTAAAAAGTGTGAACTGATAACCAGACCTGTAAATGTAACTACGCTCTGTGGTTGGTTTTCTTGGCACATATTCCAGAATTTGGGTTTTTCACATTTATTACTTAACACATTGCAGATAATTCATCAGCATCAGATATTTCTCCCCTTCAGAGGCCCTACTAAATGAACATGTTTGAAGTCAATAAAAAGCAATCTCCCTAGAACACAGAAAAATCAGTTTCTTGCTTATAAGGAACAAAACTATTTTTTACATTCCAAGTAGTCTGTTTTCTGGTTTTTGTCCATTTCCAAATTGGCATGCATGAAGTTGAAAACATACCTACATAGGTTATGTTCAACTGCAGGAATTTGGAGGTATTTTGTTAGGGAAAAGAAGACCAAAACCAATTAAAAATTTATCAGATAGACACTGTCCTTGTCTACAACAGTTAAATATGAGACAAGTGTGAAATAAATATCTGATTTGTAAATAAGTTCGTAGTCATATAGTGGGTTAAAAAAACACATGATAGCTCAGGCTGTGAGCTTTTTTACATTCAACTTTTCTTATTCTTGCCTTACAAGTAGGTACAAGCTCTACACACCTTTGTACTGAAAAGTATCTGTATTAAAACTCAAGCAATGAGTAGCCCTGCAAAAAATAACTTTGCAGCACTTCTTAAAGGATGGGTTTTTAGTTTTACACTAAGAATGGTGAACTCAGTCACTGTGGCTAGGACACTGGTGCATAGAATCATTTATATTGGAAAACACCTGTAAGATCATCCAGTCTGATCCTTAGCTCAGCACTGCCAAGTCCAGCACTAAACCATGTCCCTAAGTGCCACATCTACATGTCTTTTAAACATTTGAAGGACTGGTGAGTCTACCACTTCCTAGGGTGAAGGTTCCCAGTGCTTGACCACCCTAACAGTGAAGCCATTTTTCCTAACACTGAAACTAAACCATCCTTGGCACAATTGGAGACCATTTCCTCTTGTCCCATCAGCTGTTACCTGTCAGAAGAGACCAACCCCAGCTTGGCATCAGCCTCTTTTTGGGGAGTTGTAGAGAGTGATAAGGTGCCTCTGAGCCTCCTTTTCTGCAGGTTAAACACCCCAGCTCCCCCAGCTGCTCCTCATCTGGCTTGTGCTCCAGATTCTTCACCAGCCCCACTGCCTAACTCTGGATTCATTCCAGCACCTTTCTTTTAGTGCGGAGCCCAGAACTGAACACAGGATTTGAGGCGCAGCCTCACCAGTGCAGAGTACAGGAGACAATCCCTGCCCTGATCCTGCTGGCCACACTATTGCTGGTCCAGGCCAGGATGCCATTGGCCTTCTTGGCCACCTGGGCACACAGCCAGCTTGTTGTCAGGTCCTTTTCTACCAGGAATTTTTCCAGCCACTGGGAAACTGTTCATTTATAGATGCTGCATAGTGGAGTACATTTGCATGCTATATAGGCAAATAGTGACAGGACAAGGGGTAATGGTTTTAAACTGAAAGAGAGCAGGTTTAGATTAAGTGTTAGAAAGAAATTATTTACTCCAAGGGTGATGAAGCACTGGACCAAGTTCCCCAGGGAGATTGTGAATGCCCCATCCCTGGAAGTGTTCAAGGCTGGGTTGGATGGGGCTCCGAGCAACCTGATATAGTGGAAGGTGCCATGGCAGGGGTGTTGAAAACAGATGATCTTTAAGGTCCCTTTCAAAACCATTCTATGACTCTGTGGGGTTATTGTGACCCAATTGCAGGACCTGGAATTAGCCCCTAAAACTGACCTCAGCCCACTGATCCAGACTGTCCAGATTCCTCCATGGATCCTTTCCACCCTCCAGCTGATCAGCTTGGTGCTGGCTGCAAATTCACTGAGGGTGCCCTTCATCTCCTCATGCAGATTGTCGATAAAGACATTATTTAAGACTGTCCCCAATACTGAGCCCTGGGGAACACCACTTGTGACCAGTTTTCAACTGGATTTAACTCCACTCACCACCATTCTCTGGGCTGAGCCATCCAGACAGGTTTTTACCCAGAAAACAATGCACCCATCCAAGCTGTGAGCAGCCAGTTTCTCCAGGAAAATGCTATGGGAAACAATGAAACATTACCAAGCAACATAAGCAGTAAAAACAACCTCTGCAGATCTTGGGTTAGATGAATATCATGCCCGTTATCTGATTATTTGTATACCACAATTAATTTTCTTATTAGTCCTCCAAGATGTTCATGTTCTCTTTGACATTTACAATCTTTTGTGTGTCCAGGAAATGCCCATAAAGTGTACATTTATAGATGCTGGATAGATGAGTATATTTCCATGCTTTGCAGCTTTCCCTGCAGTATGGACAATTGCCATCCAGTAAAAGAACAATTGTTAAACATTAACATTGGGATTTGTCTGATCAAAAATTGATGGTTACATTTGCATTAGTCTGCCAAACTGATTTTATTTAATACCAATAATATCCAATCCTAAGTAAGGCATAGTGGTTTCAAACTTAAAGAGAGTTAATTAAGGGTAGATATAAGGATGAAGTTTTTTACTGTGAGAATGGTGAAACACTCCAACAGGTTTACCAGAGAGGTGGTAGATGCTCCATCCCTGCCCTTGCAAGAGTTCCCTTGCAGTTTTTGACTAGATGAACTTTAAAGGTTCTTTTCAACCCAAACTCTTATTTGAGTCCATAATTCTAAAGCAGACACTACAGTAGGTCAGAAGAAATGTTCCCTAAGAGAGTGTTGTTCCTTTATGGATGGCACATCCCAGAGACAAGCCAGATGTGGAAAGGTGCTTTGTGGGTAACAAAAATAAAGTGAGATTAATTCTGTACTGCAGAAAGTAGTGCATCTCAAGTCAAGATTTGCATTAACTGAACTGTAAAATTAAAATTTTGGACAAGTATAGCTTCTAGAAGGCAGTCTGTGTCTTCCTGAGAAATCCAGCCAGTATTACTATATATTCTTTAACTTATTGAGGGTTAAATACACACAGTTCCTCCTATAAACACTACAATGAGTAAGAACTCAATCTCTTGTGCACCAAAAAAAAAAAAAAAAGACAATAACCTTTGTTATTAACCTTTGCAGAAATTCACAGTGGCACCAGACTGATGTGTTGGTAAAGGTCAGCATGCAGGACTGAGACAGAATTAAAAACTGTGTGAATATGGTTGAGACTGCAAAATGAGATAAATGCTTATATACTTATTTAGAAGTAGATATTTTGCAGTTTACAGTTCTAAATGAAGAGCAAAATCAGCAATTGTGGCAGTGATACAATTTTCCTGGAGCAGAGAAGCCAAAGACCAGAGACCATTGGTCTCAGCAGTGAAAAGGACTTTCTACAGCTACGTTCTCCATTATCCATTTTTTACTCATGTCATCGGACAGAAGTTGTCCCTTGGGTACTGAAACAATCATGAGCACAGGCAAAATTAATTTCTGTTCTCTCAAGGAAGAGATTCCAGAGGTGGCTGCTCCTGCCCCGGGAAAGGGACCATAGCCTAGAGCAGTCATAAGGGGGACAGCTTGCCCCTCTGGGGAGGGGAAGACAACAGCTGGTACTTCATGGGGACGTCGCTTTCCACCGCAAAATTCAGATTCAAACCAAAATGCACTAAAAAGCACAGCAGACTGACATAGCTTTACTGATGCATTTTGGTGCTGCCTAGTTTTGTCCTGCCCCACTGAAGTTGCCAGCTCATGTTTCTTCAGTCTAAAACACTTCACAGTTATTTTATATAGTACTTTTCATCAAAGTATCATGAGTTACTTTGCAAACACTAATATGCTTTTCAGCCTTAATGAAGAATAATCCTAGTCCAAAATCATGAATTAGTCAATAAGAGAGAGAGAAATATTGTCTGGGTTCCCAGCTTCATGCATTATACACTACTTAAGATCATAATTTTGCATATTCATCATTTAGACCTGAAGGAGGTAATAAGAAAAAGTATTCTTGAACAAAGCAAAGGCTAATCAGTGCTGACACTAGATAAGAGGAAAACATTTTTTAAAAAGAACAAAAGCAGACTTATTAAAAGTCAAAATAATACCCTATTACAACACGTCAAATCAAGACAAATGAAATAAAGAAATACATCTTAGTGGTTTTGTTATTGTAGCCATAGACTCATTACATATCAGAAGCTAAAAGAAACAAGTATTATTTGGAAAAGTAGATTAAAAATTAGCGTTTGTGCCAATATGCCACAGGAATAACTGGTGTTATCAATATAGCTGAAACAATATATATCTCAATGCATGCCAAGTATCTTCCCTGTTTTTGCAATGAAATCTATGTCTAAATTAATGTATTTTAAGTATACTGGTGTGCTATTTAAGATTTGTATTCTAAAAAAAATTATGAGCATGCCTACTTGGTGTGAATTATATAATTTCTACTTTTCTAGAAGAAAAAAATGGTTACATATTGCCTTGAGTGGATGTCATTTTTCCCTTAAAATAATTAGAGGAAAGTAGGCCATCATTAGAAAATATAAAGATTTCTGTCTGAACTCCAGCAGACTTTTCATTCCTTGACTTTTGCTCCACAAATGAATCAAGTGTAATGTGTACCGTATCTCTAATCCTTCAATTTTAGCTTCTTACATTCACAGGACGGTCATTTCCCTTCAACTTAGAACAAAAAAACTTTTCATCACCATCAGGACTGCCTCTTGCAAAAAAATGGAACGGAGTTATTCACAAAACTAAAACTGAATTTTGCCCACCTTTCAATCAAAAATACCACTTCCTTATCACATGCCACACAATGAGTTCACTCTTCTGGGTGAGCAGCTCCCATGCTGCCCAAACTCTGTCAAAGTGTGCAATTATGATGCCAATAGGGCAGATTCCAGCTGCATGTGTCTCATGGCCAGACGTGGACTTTTGCATGTCCCCTTCTGCATGTCCATGATTATCTGAGAACACATGCTCTGAATGCACTTGCGACAGCGTGCAGGTGGGACAACTGATGAAGCAGCACGTTTGTGTTTTCACACCACGTTGCTAAGGAATGTCAGAACTGGGACTGTTATCTAAGCAGTCACTATGTTTACAAGGACAAGAACAAAATGATTGAGGTCTTTCTCCCAGGTACCTAAAAGGCATGATAAGAAACAACAATGTCATTGTTTGCTTTCAGTATATTAATCTCTTTAATGTTACGTAGACATTAAAAAGTTTATCTTTGCTGAAATTTACCATTTCAATTCCAACATTATGGACTTGGAGAAAATTCGGTCATGAAATTACCGTTTTCTTTCAGTTACAGCTACTTATTTAAAGCAAATTAAAGTTTATAACACACCTATTTCAAATGCAGGTCACTTCAAAAAGATATATTGATTTGCAACCTGAAACATGATGGTCTGACGTCAGTATTCAGGCACTTTGCATTCCAAAGCACTCCCTTTTGTGTTTAGAGACCTCATGATGTTATCCCAAGCCACAGCCTAAACACCCGATTTGAGATCTAAAAAAATAATAACACATCAATTAATTTGGCAATTTTAACTTAAAAATCTACACATACAATCTGTAGCCCATAGTGGAACAATAATCTTGTGATCTTTTGGACTAATTCCTAAAGGCAAAGGGTTTAGTTACAGATGAGAACAATAGAGGATACAGTTCAGAGGGATTAATGAAGTTATTGTTTTGTACAGATGTGAAATCTATGAAAATCTTCGTTACATGCCAAAATATCAATTAGTGACCTTCGTTTTCACTGGCTCCTCTTTTTCTTCCCTTCATCGTACATAATACATTCCCATGTTCTCACCAAGTTTTTGTCCTAGCAGAGCCAGAGAGAGGGTGGAGCATCCTCTGCAAGGAAACATCCAAACTGTAATATTGTGTGTACAACTCACTAACCAGCTGGTAGCACATAAACATTTGAGGTCATATCCAGTCCATGCATACATGACCTCAGAGCATTATCCAAAGCCTTTTCACTGGCCCCAGGGCACTGCCTGGTGAACTAAAGCACAATATGAGTACATAAACTCCTGCCACCCACCCTTTGGCCAGATTTGACTCCTCAAGGCATATTTTCTCACCCAAAAGTCTGGAAGCCAAGTGAAGAAACAATGTAATTAAACTCACATCACACAAAGCTGATTCAGGTAATTTTCACTTGGATTTTCAGGAGGGAAAAATCAATAGTTGTATTTGCTAATGAGCTTTCTCTGTGTACTTTACAAACAAAACCTCAACCAAATGGGTCATTTCATAGAACAATAGATAACACTGGCCAACAGGGCTCCTCTCTTGAGAAAAGAAGCACTGACTAGATGAATCTTTTCTTACACTGTGGAGACACAGGGTAGACAGGGAACACGTGAGATCTTTAACCTTCCCTCCTGGACATCCACCGAAGAGGCACCAGGGACCTCAATTTATAATAAACAACTCCTCCATGTTACACTGCATCTAACAATACACCACACACACTGCTGCTGCTGCTCTGAAATGTCATTATTGGTTACAAGCCCAAATCCCTCTGTGGGACCTGACCATCTGTTCCAGAGAGCAGGACACAGTTTGATGCACAGTGTTACCTACAGGCAGCAAACCAAAAGCAGTAACAGCAGGATGAGCTGGTGCATGAACCATGCAGTGCCTAAAAAGCAGAGATCTGCCGTCTTGTTCTTTCACTTCATCACCTTTTAACTGCAAAGGGGAGATTCTTGCCCATATCCTCAAAAGGAGCCTGTGACATCTTTCAACATTTCCACCCAAGTAATGTCAGCATATCCATATGTCCAACTTTTTCATTTTTCCAGGCTGTTATCCAAATCCTTTGATGTGCAACTGGTACTTTGAGAGGGCACATCCTCTTCCAGAGCTACTATAAACTCATGAAGCCAAGTGAGGTAGAAGAACATCTACACAAGTTTCAGGCAAAATTCATAACTACTTCCTTTGGCTTTTTGGGGAAGATGGAAAGGACGTAATGGTACAGCTAAGCTTGTTGAGTTACTGAGCTGCTTTCTATAGCTTAAATTGTGAATTTTAAAAGTCACTTTTTAACAGTCATCTGTAACAGACTGGCAGCTTTTGAAGACAAGTAGGTAACATTAGAATAATGTTAGGATAATTGCCAAGAAAATTGCTCTCTTGGAAGAAGAAATGTTGACTTAACGCAGTTTCTTCATGGAAGAAACAAGAAATCAGATTTCCTAATCACATTTTCAAGGATATCTCTATACAATTTTTCTAGTTAATCTAAAGCCAAAATTGCAAAACCAGAAAAGTGTTATCAAGTGCAAAGCCAAGATAATGGGATGTGGAATTGCACACAATTTTTGTGATGATTATGACACAGTAAATGCCAAATATGATGAAGTTTTACCATCACTAATTTGCATCACACAACATGAAAATAAAATATACAGCTGATTCATGTGGAATAAAGAAACAGCATTTACCCGTCATTTTTGTTTCATCACGTTTGAAATAATTCTGCTTTGTTCTTGGTCCATAACCAGGCTGAACTCTGTTTTCAGCTGGTTTGGGTTTTAAAATTCACTATTTTAACTGGACATGAACATGGTAGAGTTCATTTCTCAGCTATATTGCTGTATGTAAAAGCCATCACAGACTCTCTGATGGAGTATTTCTGAATAGACCTTCCCTAGGCAGGCTGCAAATGTTTATCAGCCCTCCAAAGATGATCTACTAGAAAACAGCATTCAAACTGCTTTAGAAATGCTGTGCGCGGGTTTTGAAATATCTTTACTTCCTCTGTTTCAAATTTGCCCTTTACAATCTTGCCCTTTCCTATAGTAAATGGCAAGAAATGTTCAGAGTCCCTGCTGGCCAAGGAACCTGCCCTGGCTTCTGGTACCGCTGCAGGACTCCTGCCTGATCCACCCCAGGAAAGGCTTGTGAGGTTTAAAAACACAATCCATATCCCTCCAGCCATGTCACAGGATTCATTCACAGTCTGGCAGGGCAAGGAGGGTGGGGTTGAGCTGATAGAAACAGCAAAGTATTGCTCACACTGATTATGCACTTTATTTAGTCACAGAAGGCAAAGAGCCCTTGCTTGATCGCAGTTCTGCTTACCTTACATTTTTTCTTAATCCTGTTTCTTTCTTCACATTCATTCAAATCAAATTATTAACATATAAAATTGCAGAAAAATAAGGCAACAGTGCTGGGTGAATGCTTTCCTTCCTACATGATGTATTCAACTCAAATAGCAGACATTAGAGGGGAATGACAAGTTTATTATCATTGCTTTACCTCACTGAACACTTCAGAGTCTCCAAATTTATTTAGATAATAAATATTTATCTGATGTCCGTCACCTGTGTGATATTCAGCTTTTGTTCAAGTAGGTAGCTCTTTTCAATCCTGATTTTTAATTCACAGAATCACAGAATCATAGAATCATTTATATTGGAAAATACTTCTAAGGTCACCAAGTCCAAACACACACCTAGCACTGCTCCATTAAATTATGTCCCTAAGTGCCACATATGTATATCTTTTAAATGCTTTCAGGGCTGGTGAGTCCATCACTTCCCTGGGCAGCCTATTCTAACGCCTGACCACGCATTCAGCAAATAATTTTTTCTTGATATTCAACCTAAACTTCCCCTGGTGCAACTTGAGGTAATTTCCTCTGGTCCTGTCACCTGTTACTTGGAGGAAGGGTTTTAAAACCAGCTCAAGATCAAAATAAACTATTGATATATTAATGGCAGAAAGCAGCAATCATTTGAGAGGAATCCAGATTAAGACTCAAGAGAGAAATCACAGCCCTGCACAGTTCACCCCAGCTGTTAACAACTTGCACACTGCTAACCACGAGCAGGAATTGATGGCACAGACACACACACCCACCTCTGCACACACCCCCTCTGGCAATGGAGCAGCAGGAGGAGTGAGTGTTCCTGCTCTGTGTGCCCACACCGACCCCACAGCCTGGCAGGAGAGCCCCAAGAGGTCAGGCACGAGTCCCCACGAGCAGCCCCATCCCACCATGCCATCAGCTGGGTACACAGATACCTGGCAGTGTCTCACAGGAGGGTGCTGTGTCTGGGCAGGGCAGCCCTGTGACACTGGTACCCCATGGCAGCATCAAACAACTGCTGTTGCTGTTTCCTTAGAGAGGACACCCTCGTTAATACCAAAAAATATCCATCCTTATTTCTTTTCACGCTGACTTCTTCTTTGTTTTAAAAAAACAACAAAACCCAAAAAATCCTCTTTGTATTTTCCTAGTTAATATTTTGTACACCAGACAATCAGCCTCCTCTTGAGCACTATTGGGTTTGCAAGTCAAGGTTTTGGTACCAGGAGGCTGCAGGGGAGACTAACATGAGGAGCTGCTAGAGCTTCACACAGTCCCATGGAGCACATGCCAGCTGGCTCCAAGATGGATCTGCCACTGGCCAAGGCCAAGTCCACCAGCAGCCATGCACCATTGCAGCCAAAGAGAGGAGAACGTGAGAGGAACAATTCTGCAGACACCAAGGTCAGCGAGGAAGGAGCAGGAGGAGAGGCTGTAGGTGCCAGAGCAGAGATTCCCCTGCAGCCCCTGGTGCAGCCCATGGTGAGGCAGCTGTGCCCCTGCAGCCCGTAGAGGTCCACAGGGGAGCAGAGATCCACCTGCATCCCATGGAGAACCCATGCTGCAGGTGGATGCCCAGAGGAGGCTCTGACCCACTGGAAACCTGTGCTGAATCAGGCTCCTGGGAGGAGCTGTGGTGCTGTGGAGAGAGGAGTCATGCTGGACCCTGGTGGGGTACCCATGCTGGAGCAGCTTGTGGAGAGCTGCTGCCCATGGGAAGGACTCACATTGGAGAAGTTTGTGGAGAGCTGTCTCCCATAAGGGAAACTCCAGACTGGAACAAGGAAAGAAATGGTAAGTCCTTCCACTGAGGAGTGGAGACAACATGTGATAATATCCCCACTGCCCCCATTGTCCCCATTCCCCATTCCTCTGCAGCACTGGAGAGAAAATAGAGAAAATCATGAGCAAAGTGGAGCCTGGGAAGAAGGGAGGGGTGGGGAGAAGGGATTTTTAAGATTTTATTTTATTTTCTCAATACACTACTCTGATTTGCCTGCCAAAAATTCAGTTAAATTCCCCAAGTCAAGTCTGTTTTGCCCATGATGGTAATTGCTGAGTGATCTGTCCCTGCCCTTATGTCAACTCATAACCCTGTCAAACCCTTTGTTATATTTCCTCTCCCGTGTGCAGTGGAGGAGAGGGGAGATAGAGGAGCTTCAGTGGGCATTGGGCATCCAGACAGGGTCAATCCACCACGTCAGCTTGGACTCTTGTGGGTGTCCCATTCACCTGTCACATCTACAAGCCCTTCTGCCTTGATCCCCACTGTTATCCAGGCTATTTGCCAACGGCAGACCATAAGGCCATCCCTACAAGAAGCCCTAAATTCAGGAGGGGTATATTGTGTTACACATACTCAGGCTAAGAACATTGCTGTCCCCTAAAGCAGTCAGAAAGCATTTTCTGTCACTTGGTCTCCAGCATAAGCTCAGCTAGCAGGAACAAAAGACAATTATCATGAGATTTAATGCAACAGATGCAGTTTCAGAAATATAGGAATATTTTTAACAAGAATAATCATTGGAACAGCTTACAAACTGGTTGTGCATCATCTGTCTGTTCATATCAAGACGAACTGCTATTCTTAGAAGACACACTGTAGGTCAGACTGAAATTGTAATGTAGGAAACTGAATTTTTTTGGTCTTTGTTGCAGAAGTCAGATTAAAGGAGACTAAATACAATTGCCATATGTTTACATTTTCCAAATATGTGCTATTTTCCTCCTGTAATTTAAGTTAAATTGTATTTTTAATGAAAGGATCTGTGCCTTTTTTCTACCCTGCTGCACATGTAGAAGACTGATAACTTAAGCATGTAACATAAATCCAAAAGACCCCATTGAAGTCTGACTACACAACCCCAGGTCAGCAATACCTTTTTTATACAGCCTTTCCCAGATGTGTCATGTTCACATGTGCTGTAGAATGCATATTTCTGCCTAGAAAAGCCCAACTAAAGTCATGGGAACACCTATCATAACAGCTATTTCCACCCTTGGGTAACTGACATTTTTTAATTCAGTCCTGTCCTTTTAAGAGAAACTTTCCCAAGACTTCAGAAAGTGCTGTCAGCCATAGGTGAGGGACTAAAATGAATTACTTTGTAAACTGAGTAGAAATTTTGAGGACAGCATGGTGTCAGTTATATAAGCATAAACCAGAGAAGTAAGATAGCACTCAACAGTTTATAAAAAAAACCAAACAGAGCCACCTTCCTTTCCAGCCCCTTGCTCAGCAGACTGTATTTCTCTTTATCTGCTTATTGATGAATCTTTAACCTGGTTGCATTTCCTGCTGTCTGGCCCTGGTCAGGAGAGCGCAGAGCTCTGAGGAATAGGTGAGGGTACTCAGACAGCTCTGTTTCTCCAGAATAAGTAGACATAGCTGCCTGACTGGGACTTCTTGTTTGCTTTTTGTGGGTTTTATTTATACTTTCAAGTTCTTCATTCCAGATGTGCCTGAAAGTGGAGGGGACAGTTTAGTCCCATTTAAGCCAAGTTCATGTGTGGTATCCGCTCCTACTTTCTCTTCTCAAGATGGGAAGACAGCCAAGGGACATCCAATCAGTAGGAAAATAATCTTCAGGGATGCTTGAGTGAGGACCCATCAAAGTAAAGAGCCAACACAGCTGGAAAAAATAGGAGACAGAAAGACCTCACTGAAAGCCAGATGTTCAGTGCACATTTTCCTTCCTAATTTTTTCAATCAGAATTTTTTAACAACAACAGAAACACATCCTACTTTTTCTTAAAATACAGTCAGGAAAGAAGACTGCTTATGAGTTTAAGTTCATGTGTTTTATTGCTCTAATTCCTTTGAAAAAAAGCTTAGACATAAAATTAATTGGAGAAGAAACATATGCTTCTTGGCTCGACAATGCTCAGTGCAGTCAGTGCTGGATTTTTTCTTTCTGTGTACTTTCACAAGATGTCCGTTGGTTTTGAATTGGTTGCATTGTAGAGTTAAATTTATATGATGGGATTTAGCAGACAAAACAAAGACCCTTTACAAAAATTGTTTTCAGGGAGATTTTGATGGAAGAAGAGATATAAAATAATGGGAAAGAGTGTAGCTGAAGAATAAGAAGTCTATAGGGAATGTTTCCTTGCACAGCTTAAAAGCTTAGTAAATTCAGCACTGAACAAATTTACAAGGGACTGTGACTGAAGCAATGCCAAGAGAAAGAAGAAGGGAGGATCAAATGTCAAAAATCCCCAAGTCCTATTGACGAAGTCAGTTTAGGGGTAGAGTGGTAAAAGAACTTGGAATCAGAGATGCTTTGTTTGGGCCAGATGTCTCCATGTCTCTGTACAGGTGTGACTAATATTTCCCCTGATGCACAGCAAACTTGAGAAGAAAGACCACTCAGCAGGGATTTGAGAGCTCAACTCTTGGCTTCGTTATGAACCTTTTCTGTGTGTACATCAAGTCCTGATCCTCCCTCTTTGTGTGAGCTCTCCCCGAAAGAGACTGTGTCTTGTCAAGTTTGCAGCTACTCAACCATTGTGTTGATGAGAAATGTTTTCAGAAACATGGCTAAACAGTTCTATTCAGAAAAAAATTGAGACATTTCCCAGTTTTTCAGTCAAGATACAGACACATACTGGCACAACACTGGACATTTCTCATCGACATGGATGCCAGTAAGCTGCTTTTAATGAGAAGTTACTAGTGGTCATAGTAACTGGGGATTGTAGAGGAAAGAGCTAAGGGAGAATAAAAGACAGTTGTGAAAGCTGGGAAATGTAATCTGAAATGAGCATATTTTGAATTCAGCTACAAGTTTCCTTAATCATAGAATGAACTAATATTTTTTAATATTTTTTAAAAAATGTCAATTAGGAATTTTTAATAAAATCTGCTGGTACGACCTCAAAATTTTGTATAAACAGAGTCATAACAAACATTACACAAAAAAGCAGGTTGGGAGCAAGAATCACAGATAAGGACTGAAATCAAATTAAGCAGCACAAAATGCATCATTTAGAAAGAGATGAACATGAGGAAATATGTACTTATTTTTTATCATATGTAATGTGATTATATTATATGTAATATGAAATATGTACAATTTTTTATCAGTGGATGATGGTGAGGTGGTGGGCTGTGGAAAGGAGATGCAACCCTAGAACAAATGGAGGAACTATTTTAGTCACAAATAAGAGAGCATTAACAAAACTAAACTGCTGAAGACGTCACCTTTAGGAGAGTAGAGGTATAGAATCACCGAGGTTGGAAGAGACCTTTGAGATCATCTGGTCCAACCAGCACCACCACTAAAACCCCTAACTACTGAACCACATCACCCAGAACCAGATCCAGATTCTGCTTAAACACCTCCAGGGATGGTCACTCCACCACGTCCCTGGGCAGCCTATTCCAGGGTGTGACCACCCTAACAAAGAACATTTCTCTTTCTAATACCTAATCTGAATCTCTCCTGTCTTGGCTTAAGACCATTTCCTCTGGTCCTCTCACTGCAGGCACGGCAGAAGTGACCAGCTCCCACCTCACTACACCCTCCTTTCAGGTGGTTGTAGAGAGCAGTGAGGTTCCCCATGAGCCTCCTCTTCTCAAGGCTTCTCAAGCCCAGCTCCCTCAGCCATCAAACATATTTTATAAATCTTTTACAAACCTTGTTACCCTTCGCTGGACATGCTCCAGCACTTCAGCGTCCTAAACTATCATCCACCTGTTTAGAGAGGGATTTTGTGAAAAACAAAAGGAAGCAAGAAATTTAGGGGTATAAGGAATATACACCTTGGACACCAAATGGCAGCCAAAGAATTTAAGAAGTTTGCTCTTGTAAATGAAAAGCCCAATTAACAAAATAACCCAATTAACACACACCACACACACACACTGGGTGAAAAGATCTACTGTATTAAAAGCAGTGCCATTTTAAGAACAATGGCATAAAGACTAGTGGAGAACTGGCAGCCAGAAATTAGAAATCAGAAGAAATAAAAGTCAGAAGGTTCCCAGCTGTTAGAAAAAGGAATTTCTAGCAAGTAATTAAATAGATCATAGTAAAAATAAAAATTAAAAGTTATGATATATACATCATCTGTTTTTAAGATAGAATTCATTGCATTTATCAAATGGAATTAAGATGACAGGGCCCAGCAAAGAGAACCCAGGGGATCCCACCCCAGAGCATCTTTCAGCTTCCCACCACAGCTTCTTTTATCTTTGAGGAAATGTTCTACTATCTTTTTAATCTTCAGATGATATCCAACCCTTGAATTATCATTGGCTTCCTTTCAGTATTTTTATGGCCCTTTCCTCAAGCTATACAATTACCATTCCAATTTGTCCACCTTGAGATCCTCATAGTCCTCCTACTCTGGCTGAACATTTCCAACTTCAACCCCAGCACCCTTTAACCCCTGAGAGCCTCTCAGCCCTTCCCCTGAGACCTGTATCCTGGCTGAGGTTTTTCCCCTCTCAGCAACTCTCAGACTAAGCTCAGATTTCCCTGAAGAATCACTCACTCATTCAACACTTTCAATCTGTCTCAGGTGTTCTAGCCCCCCCTTTTTTTTTTGTGAAAAGGGAGGACTTTTTCAAGGCTTCAAGTCCTGAAGCCTTGAAGGTTTCTTTTACTTCTAAAACCCATCTCTTCTTTAGGAATAAATTCTTTTCCAAGAGTGCATTTTTTTTCTCCAAAGACACTCCCAAAATAAGCAGTTTTGGACTTCATGCATCCTTCCAAAATACAGGGAATGGGAATCATTGGTGAGTGACACCTCTACTAATTTCAGAGAATCAGTATCTTTTTATGGTACATTAACTAGTTCATTTTATGTGAATGTTTGATTTAATGTTTACTGAACAATATTTTTCCTGTTTCAGCCTCTGAAAATGAAAATTTGAGGTATATTTGATCTAGAATCACAAAAAATATTTTATCCCTCATCTCTTGATAAACACTTCTGGCAGATTCTAAGTGGTAATCCTGCTAGAAAGAGTGATATGGTTATACTTAGAGTTTGGATTGTAATTATTTTAATTAAGCTATTTGAAGTAACTGGAGTTCTGTTTTCTAGGGTAACACATAACCTAAACTGTAAGTTTAGAGATCTTCTTTTACACATACACTAAGCTGTGTACAGTGTTACAAGAGTTCTGGGATTATTCTGGACCAAGTGATGCATTTTACTCTCCAAAAAGTATTGTGCATGGTGAGCATTGTGAGATTCCATGGGAAAAAAAGAAAAAAGAAAACACAGGAAAAAAAAATAATGGTGGAAAAAAGTCTGAGGAAGAGCAGTGGTTCTGCTGGCTCCTGCCTTGAGAAATAACCAGACTGTCCAAGGACTGACTGCAGATCCAACAGCAATGGAGAGTATGCACAGATCATGGTTTCACATGCTCTGTACTGCACGTGCAATTTTGTAAATATTTGTCAGAAGTCTTCAGCGTCTCCTTGCATAGCTCAGCCCTCTAGACAGACATTTTATGATATGAAAACAATTGCCACCTTTACAAAGACTGATTTTAGTCTCAGAATCAATGTTTCCAGCCAATTTCTCCAAATCTTGTTTCTTGAAAACCTCCCAATCTTATTGGTGCTGCTGCCTTTTCATTACACTTGAGTCACCAGAGTTGTGATTTCATGTAGTGCTGTTACTTCTCTGTGCTGCTTTTAAACTGTGTGTTTTAGTGAAAAGCTAATTATTCCCTGGAGTAAGAGAAAGGATAGAAAAGAAAGAACAAGGTAAAAGCATCAGGTCCACACCAGTAGGCAGGGCACGGCACAGGGACATTTTGTGTCATCCCACGTAGGCTGGAACTTTGGGAAAGCCACCTCATCTCTCTGGAGTTTAATGTACCTAGGCCAGAAAACAAATATAATATTACTCATAATGAAACTACATTTTCATGGCCCATTAGAGGACAAGAAGTGTTGTATACGAGATTATGATGCACAGTTGTAAAAACCGAAAAAATGTTAATATTTTATTGGTATAACCAATGTAAAATCAACCATCCTTACACTACTCTGTAAAATATGGCATACAAAGGACTTTATCTCTTGCTTATGTAGCAAGTATATATATATACTTGGTGTTTTAAGGAGAAAATAAATCTTCCCCTCAAGGGGATACGATGAAAAGGGGGATGAGGAGGGAAGGGAATCATGGAGCCTTTAGCAAATATGACAGCTTTACTAGAGGTAAGTAGATTATGCAGGTGAAAGAGAGATAAACAAACCATCTGTCCCACCTAGCATAAGTGTTTTCTAGAGTGCCTGCCATTTTTCTTCACTGGAAGATATGAAAAATGATAAATCTCTGCTGATAAATCCCTCTTGTGCAGAGTGGGTTCCAACCCTTGCAGGATTTGAAATTTCAGGATTGTATAATTCAAGCACTTTACCAGACATAGTTTCTACTATATACCTCATGTAAAAAATTGTCAAATATAAGGCCCCATGGAATAGATCAATAATTCTGTGCAATAAATGCACACACCTGACTTACCTGTGTGATACCACTTTTCATGACCAGGGCAGTCCCAGCACCTCCAACTATCCTGTATAACTCTGAAAGCTCAGACTGGCTTTTCCTACACCTCAGTGAACTTCTAAACTTGTTCTACTTTTTTCCTTTTATTCTTAATTTAAAAAACCAAGCAAACAAACAAGCAAACCAAAAAAACCGAAACCTACACAAGCAAAGAGATTGTTAATATGTTTTCACAAATCTCAATGCTCTGTGTGGGATTTCTGAGATGACTGACAGTTTTCCACATTAACAGGTCTAGCTCTGAACCCTTTCTTCAATAATCCAATATATTCATACACTAGCATGCTAATAATCAGGCCAGCTGGGCACTAAGGTATCCCAAGATAGCTCCAAACAGATTTTAAATGGTATAGAGATTTTTTGCTGTGGAAAATATGTCAGTGGTGTCCTTTAAATGACAAAATATTTTGGTGTAGACAGGATAAATGTTTTCATCCTTCTAAAGCTACATGTAGTGCAATGTAGCATATGCGGGTAGTGCAATATTTCCAAAGTGCAAAATTCTGAGTCACCGCATGGAGCACATCCCCATGGATTGGCTCACTCCTCCTGCTATAAAAGTCTCCCTTCCAGCACTGAATGTTGTCACTTACCATACAGATTTGGCTCTCTTCCGTGTGATCACACAAATGTCATCTGAATCATCGCTTGATTGCCTGGAATCTCTGGCAAGAACTGCTGGTGATTCCCTTAGAAACCTCTGGTTGGATGGGTAAGTGACCACAAATGGTGAAAGAGAGGGCAAAGGCACATTTTCCTTTCAGCAGCAGGGCCTCCTGGCACATGTTTGAGGACATGATAACATATTGTAACATATTGTAAGCAGATACTGCACTGCTCTGCTGAAGCTGGGGCTTTAAGGAATGGGGGGGAAATGCTTAGGCAAACAGCATGCTCAGTACTTGAACATCAGTTTCTTCCACAGCCTGAGCTCAGCCAATCTGTGCAAGATCCAAGGCGCTTTGCTGCCCGTGATGGAGCTGAGGCAAAACTGAACCACAAGGATCATTTCACAGAATTCCTGCCCAACAGCTAGGACCTTAAACCTTCCCTGGAAAGCTTTACTGTGCTGAAAGTTATACTGTGGCACATTCCCAGAGATGCCATTATCTTGGTGAAGAGGTTACACAAACTCACCAGACTCCCAAATCCCTGTATTTTCAGACTTTGCATGCTGCCCACCAGGGAGTTCATCTCTGCACACAAGAGGTGTCAGGAAATCCTACACAGTGTTTTATCACATTGCCACATAGATCTGTGCTCCTATTCTCACCAGACAGCAGCAGTTCTTTCACTATAAGGGTGTAAAAATCAACAATTATTGTCTGCAAGCATTCATGCTGCCAAGGAATGGCTAATTAGCTTTAACTGCCAGCAGCAGCTCAGCTGGGGCTGGGGGTGTCACCAAAATTTACATTAGGAGTTAATCATTGTAGCTGAATTTTCCCTCTGCTACCTTGGAGGAACCAAGGTCTTCCAGTAATTATATTTGACATGAGCTGTTTTTTAATTTAAACATGCAGGTGTGGGAAAAATTGTATGAAGATACAATGAGCCAAAAGAGGGTAACACTTTCAAAATCTGGAAAGAAAACTTATATCTTTGGTGTAGGACTGTAAAGTCCATTGCCAAAGCAACAGTGATGTAGCAGTGCTAGGGCTGTTATGCGCAAATCCCTTTATGAATCTGGATTTTTATGACTTTTAAACTATAAAACAGGATATTCCTCTGTCAAAGGTAGAGAAACCTGAGGTTTCACCTTACTCTATGCAAATTATGCTCTAGTCCTCGTGAAAAGGGCAACTCGTTCAGGCAATCTGGTGTCAATGACCAAAATGTTTCATCATCCAAAGAAGAAAACCAAAAGTGGATCACAATTCAGTAAAAATAGTAATTTACTACATTAGATCAATTCAGAGGTTACCACTTATACTTTTAAACTACAATTATCCATTTATAATGGAAAGTGAAGTACATCTCAGTTACCACATGGGAGTATCTCTTTCACAGAGGACACATTTTTATAATTATTTTAATATGCAATAATGACACACAACTATAGTAAAAGATTCACATAATAGAATATATATGCACGGGACTTTACAAATGGCATTTAACTCCATAATTTTCCTTTCTCATCTTGATGTTCATTGTATCATACGCAGGGGACAATTTTGAATAAAATTACTAATGAGGAAATAAAGATGTACTGGGAGTTATTTTTGGCTAGTATTTGAACAGGGCCATAAGGATACGTTTGTCCTCATTTCCTAAGTAAAGTTTTAGTGGGTCATAATAATGAGGTTCATTGCTACAGGATTCATTTGTGCACAGGGGGTCTCACATGCCCCAAATCTAGCTGAGATCCTAATTGGACTACGTGCACATATCAAGCTGCAGAAATCTCTACCAGAATGGAATTTCCTTCACTCTTTAAATTTTTTTCCTCTACAACCTGCTCAGACTTCCCATCCTCCAGGCTCCTTGACTTTTGGCCTGGACTCACTTAACTCCCTGCCTGCCTCTGTTTTCAAATTTAAAAGCTGTAGGTGTGGTTTTCAGCTACTGCCTGTGTTGAATATCACTATCCTTTTCCCCACCCCTTGTCTGTAAAAGATTCTATACTTTCTGGGCTTGACCTCTACATTTTTTCTTGAGAGAATTTCTATCCCAGCAGGAGTGCTGTTGCAGAAATAACCTAACATTACTAACACTGGTGTTCAGCTCTGTATTTGACTAAACAGCTCAGTGATGATTATTTCTATCAGCATGAAATCACTTTGGAAAAGCCCATTAACACTAATAAAGACTTCCTGTAGATTCAGTTGCTCATGATATAATTACTACAATTAAAGGGTATGAAATCTCTTGTTCAGACTTAAAGCTAAACTAGAAAACAGGAAGTTTTCTAAATGATCACCTGTCTCTCTCTGATGGGGGCAGGGGGGATTTATCAAGTATTATTGATAGATATTTTTCCTGTATTTGGAGTCTAAATTCAGGTTTTCTTGAATTTTTTTTTCTGGAATCCTGTGCAATTTAGTCTTGACATAGAGTGAAGCAGTGAATTGCACTGTGCTATGAAACATGACAGTGATAATTGCACTCCATGTTGTGTTTTCAATGAAATTTACCCTTTCAAATGGTTTCCTGAAAAAAAACAAAACTACCAAAAACACAATAAAAACTCATTTGAAAAAGGGATGCAAGCAACTGTGCTCACTTGAGTTTCTTTATTATCCCAAGCTAATTCCCCAGAGGCATTTTCACTAAAGAGTCAACAGACACAATTCACGAATGTGCAGCCACAGAACCACAGCTCTATCAGAACTTTGAGAGCATCAATCTCTCTGAGTCAGGACCAAGCAGGCCTGGAGGAGCACCGAGAACACAACCTTTAATCATGATCAGAGATCACTTTTCTCCTCTTTCCTTGATTTTTCTTCTTTCAATGAAAAAAGAAAGCCGTAAAAACTCCACACTTAAGCAGAATTTTGGGAAAAGCTGCTCTTACCTTTTTTCTGTTTGTTGTTCCTGATGCTTATTCTTCCACTATTAAAGGCAAACCAAATAAATAAATAAGTTAAAAATAATTTTAAACCAGACTTACAAACTTGGGTATGTTTTGTCCTTCAAAACACAATTCTCTCCATCAAGCAGAAATACTTATTAGCTACGTATACATATCTAGGCTAAAGGAAAGATAACAGTAGCTACTTTGCCCATTATTTTTGCAACATATACAGAAAATTATGTCATATTTGCCACTTCTCAAGCAGTTATGTTTTCTGCTGTTTCTATTATTGTAGAATTATATAATTCTATAATAATAGAATTATTATTCTATTCTAATAATAGAATTGTAACGAATTCTATTATTATTTCTGGTTTTCTAAGGTTTTATGCTTAGCCAATGCTCTCAGAAACAGGCAGCTAAATATAACTTGCCATACTGTTTCTCCCCATGAAGCAGATGACCTTGAAGGGCATCAGTAATTCCCTGTTACAGAACTCATAATATTATGATGCATCTTTAGGAAGCATCTGGTAATTAAACTAGAGTAACTTTTTTTTTTGTGTTATGTCTTTAAAAAAAACCAACTTCTGTCACACATCATGATAGAGTGAATGTGTGTCATGGTTACAGGGCTAATAAATAACAATAACATACAATACATTGCATAGATATATGTGCTTAAAAGCCCGTAGTTTAGGTACTCTCTTCGTGCTTGTTACTACTTTTCTCTCCAAAGGTTAGTAGAGATCATTAGTGACACTGCAAATGGCTGATGGCTCAACTGCTGCACTGAACTGCCCCACCTGATATTGTGTAGCTCCCCTGCACACCTCTGGTGGGTTTGGAGCCACATTACTGAGGTTGATTTGGCTCAGATAATTTGGACCCTCACTTCCGTGCTGTTGTGTTAAAGAGCTATCTCAAAAGCATGTAATGTGTGTGGTTAAAATCATATATATATAATATGCAAGGAAATGTTAAAATTTGTGCAACTTCTGAGAAATGTACTTTTGTCAACCAGACAACACCTAAATAATGGAAGAATAAAGTTTAATAGAAATGAATGTGTATATACATTAGCTTAAATATGTTGTAAGGTTTTTTCCTTCTGAAATTATTAATCAAGGGCCAGTTCATTAAATGTAATTTAGTGCTAGTGATAGTTTTGGTTATTCGTAACACCTGAAATATTTTCCTCTCAATACTTTGAAACAAACACATCAAATTCCCTGTTCTTACCTTATTAAAACAATTTTTGTCTGGAAAATTGAGGAGGCAAGTGAATAATGAGCACACAGACCAAATGGTTACAGCATATTGAGTTATCATGGGGCACCTTAGGCATTGTCACAGCCAAAGGAAAATCTACCTCCTGAAGAATATGAAGTGTGTTGTAAAGAGGATTTGGGCACCAACACCTACAGGCATAATGCACAAGGGCCTCACTTATAGGTAATTCAAAAAGTGAAATGCATCTGAAATTTTGCCTCAAAAATTGCATTTAGCAATTTAGCACATTGTAAGAAAACTCTGTGCCTAACCATGGATACAGCAGCTTGAAATTTGTCTTGGAAGTTTGGCAGTGATGGCCTGAGCAAGGAGTGTCTGCTGATGAGTGGTAAGATTGAGCAAGGAGGGTCTGCTCTTCTCAGTATTGAAGAATGCTGAGACCAGCTTGACCAAACTACCAGTCCCTGCCATGAGGAATGCAAGACACTCTCCCTGACTGAGGCTGGGAGCAGCAGGATGTGCTGGCCCTGACACGGTACCAGGAGCCAGGAGTGTTGAGCAAAATAAGCTAAAGAGCTCCCAACACCTTTTTCAGCACAAAGCATATTTTTCTTCTTAAGTCTGGTATCACATAATCTAAAAAATGCATATGACTGACCATCAGTCACTTTATACTCCAAAAGACCAGTCCCACTTTTGCACAGGGAGGACTTCTAGAATTCTAAAATACCACCCCAAGAAGTGACATGAGTCACCTGAGTGGGAACACTCCTCAGGGTTACTCCTCAAGCCTGAACAAAAGGTGTTTGCCCATAGTGTCAGTAAGCTCTCCTTAATAATTTTCTTGCTTGCTTTAATATAATTGCTTCAATATTGCTTCAAAAATAGTGCATTATACTAGTAGTTATAGCTATGCATACTGTGTAGCAAATAATTCTGATTCAGCTCTTTTTTCCCTAATCTTTATCAATATTTTTATCAATTAAAATAAATAATTTAATATATTTATATAAATAGATTAGGTTTTCCATCCTTAGTCCTGTGGACAAAATTGTATAAAGATTCAATTACACCTGTGTAATCCTTTAGACATAAACCATTGACAAAGTCTGGGGCTAAGACTGGATCTAGCTGCATGCAGGCTCCTCTCTGAGAAGGAGTTTAGAAAGCAAGGGGGTCCTTTCTGCGCCTTGTGGCTCAAGAGGAGAGTTTCTCTAATAATTTTTGTGTGAAGCTCCCACTCTGCCCACAACACATACCCACCACAGCCACAGACAACCCTTTATGCCATGAAGACAGATTTTGCTGGCCCTTCTAGGTAGCAATCTCACTCTATGACATCTCAGCAATATATTATTTTGGGCTTCAGAATTTACTGCTTCTGACCCAAAAAAGGTTCAGTAACCCCTGGGCTGAATGCAAACCTGGAGAAAAGTGAATCCCATCCGCTCTCTTGAAGCTGTGCCTGTCCAAAAAAGAGATTGACTCCTCTGCCCAGGAATAGAATTCTTTTTAATTAATTGTTTAAAAATTTGCACTTCACTGACAGATGGAAAATTTACCTTATATCTTCCTGATAAAGCCTGAAAAAGCCACAGAAATTAAACATTATTTGACAGACTTTGAAGTAATGACAGTGGGTATTGGGGTGAATTATGGAGACTACAGTTGGTTTCCTGTATCTTCTCTGTGCTCACAATGTTTAGTGCAAATAGTTTGGAAAACTCGCTATGACATACACTGATGTGTGTGGATCTTGTCAGGAGAGATTTTACCTAGATAGCTCCATTACTATAAATTCATCTTTGATATATTTTCCTGTCTGTCTGAGGGTCTTCCAAATACATGTGACCCTGTAGGCAGCCTGTAAAGCTGTGCCAGGCACAGAGGAAACCACGTGCCTCAGGGCCACAGGCACTTATTTGTGGAATAGTGTAGAAAAAATGGAGGGGAAGGAATCTTTGAGGAGGTTCTGCCATCAAAAGTAGTAGTTGAAGAAATAGGACAGAGAACAATCCTGTCCCAGACAGGGCTAAAGAGCAATTATGCCTAAATTATCATTGACTCAAACTGGTCTTCTTGATATGAAAGCTGGCCTGAAACAAGAGACAATAAAATTCTGCATACTCTCATCACAATTATATCATTTCACAGAGCATGATTAGCAAATTCTGTTTTTATATGCAATCTACACCTTTCTCTGACTGAAAAAAATGATAGCTTGGGATTTTTAAATTGCCCCACCTAAGAGAGGTTGACCTCACAACTAATGGACAAGCAATTTAGATTGTAGCCAAAGAAGCAAACCTTAGCCAAAAGGACATTGCATTTCCAATGCTGAAGGTGGGAGACACAGTGCTTCAGGCCATTGTTAATATAAATTGGTAATAAATAGATGCTGAATAAGGAGAAGGAAATAAATTCTGATTCTGAAGGGATGCACAAAAATGATACTTAAAGGAAAGCATGATTCCAAGGTGACATCATCTTCTAAGAAAGCAAAGATGAAGGTTTAGAAAGTTGAGAGGTAACTCCACGTATAGAAAGCTAAATAATATCTTAATGCTTTTCAGCTGCAAAGAGGCTTCTAAAGTACTCAAAGCGTTAGGGTGTGTAGGATACATAGTTTTCTCTTCATTCACTTTCGCTCCTCCCAAGATGCTCACAACAATGTAGTTTCTATTTCAATTTGTAAATACTTTCCTTATTTTATTTGACTCCAAGTTGCCCTGGGTTAAGGGTGCTTTTATGGTAATAGGGAATTTGGGATAATGGAAATTCCTCACAGCTAGTCAGAAAAAAAATCCCCTTAGGCTGTGTGTGAGGAACAAAGCTGTTAAAAAGAAACGGGCAAAACATGAAATAGAAATGGCAAGGTGGGTCTGATAAAATCTAAGGGAGAATTAGGATTTCTGGAATTAAATAAGCAAATTCAATAAATCTCATTCTAGCAGTCAATTAGGCAAAAGAACATTAGGAATGCTAAATGCAGTTAGAGAATTAATTAAAAGTTCACACCTTTTCATAAAATAATACAGCTGGGAAGCCTAGAAATAAGGTCACAAATCTCCTGTGTTTGTTTTCTGCAGACAGAAGGGCTGGGCAAGGTTGCAGAGACCCTGTAGTGTATCCTTGCAGAAATGTGGAGGTGTTGGGGCAAGGTACTGGGATTACTGAGCAGAGCACTTTTGGAGTCTTGGATCTGCCGTGTTTCCAGGTTCCCAAATGAGAGTGAACCAGCCAGGAAGTTTCACAAGGGAGGGAATAGAAGTGGGACAGTTTGGCCAAATAACTGTGATCTTTCTGTATTCGTGTTCTAAATTACATTTTTAAGTGCATGAAAAGACATAAGGAATAACTGCTCCAGCAGTAAAAGTTACCTAGCTGGGTAACTTTTGCAACCCAATGTTTTCCATTCAAGATTTTAAAAAGGAGTTGCTCAAAAATTTTGGAATAAAAAAAAGAAGTCAAAGTCCTAAAGAATACCAGAATGGTAAACACTAAAATATTAAGAGTAGCAAACCCCAACATTATCTCCTCCACCAGCTCACTTCTGATTTGCTGGCAGTCACCAATGCAGTAGAGACTGGTTGCAGAATGGTGATTTTCCAGTTCCCTGAACAAGTTCCATTTGACATGACAGTCAATTGTAAGCCATGAACACATTCCAAAAAATCAGCATAATTTTTCTTCATTACTAAATTGGTCATGATTTTTTCCTCGTTCTCAATGCTCAGCCAGTTTCCGTATTTATAAAATAAAAGGACATCATCAATGAATTTCCAAGTTTACCTGCAGCTTGATTGTGGAAGGGATCCCAACAGGCCATTTTGCTCATTCCTCACTGGAATAAATGCATTAGTTGTCTCTTTGGCTTTCCTGACACATCTGTCTAAGAATACTTAAAATCCTTGCATGCTGGAAACTTCACTATCTCTTTTGGCAAGTAATCTCAGTGTGTATCTCAGAAGCTGGAACTTTCCTTTCCTTGCTCCTCCTCAATCCTTTTTTCTTCATGCTCAATAGTACTTTCCCCCCATTTCTTTCATAAATTATATTTTTTAGAACATTAATAGCTCTGAATTACTCAAATAATTAAAGTGAGGAGCTTCAAACTGAGCACAACATTCCAGCTGAGGCCTTACCAGTGCTGAGTACAGCAGGAGGATTACTTCATGAGTCTACAGGCCGTCCGTGTTCTTTGTACAGCCCAAGGCAGTGTTTAATGTGCTTTGCAATAGCATGAAAATTTTTTGCTTGTAGAAGTATGTGACCTTCTATTGCTTGAGATCCTTTTCTTAAGAGCCACCAGCTAATGGGTTATTCCCATCAGCTTTTTATATGCAATAGACCATTTCAACAGAAATATACCAAGTGGAAATTGCCCGTCAGTTTTTCATTATTTGGAGTGGTTTTGATCATTGAAGCATCATGTCCTCTGCAGATTTATTAAGTTTAATCTTTGTTTTGTCACTTCTGTCATTAATGAAAATATCAGATAGAAATAGAACAGACTCCTGCAGGTACCATTTCATAGCAGCCTTGTGTCCTAAAAGTGAAAAATTTGCAATATTTTCTATGGTGCCATTTTACAAACAGTTTGCCATTCACTCTGTAGCTGTTTCACAAAGAACACATTTTTACGTGGCTTTTGAAAGAGTCAAAACTTTACTGAAGCCAACCAGGCCTGTCTGTTGAAGAAACAAAAGTGAAATACTGTGTTTAAAATCTCTAGTTCCCAATGAACTTGTATAGTTGTCAATCATTCTTACTTCATATTTCTAAGTTTTTGTGAATGATTGGATCATTATTTCCTCAGAATTTTTCTAGTACATCAACTTCAGTTGAATGGTCCACAATTTCTTGGTCTCTTTTCTTTTCTGTTTTAAAGATAAGTTCTATATTTGGCTACGTGGTTTGGGTTTGGGATTTTTTTTCTGTGTTTTCCTAACCATTGTGATACAATTTCCAATCATCTCCAGGCCAAGAATTTTCTCTCCTCCTCCTGCTTGGCTATAGGCTCCAACATTTGCTATTACTTGCTCTTCTCCATTTCAGCTCTCCTCTCAGTGGTGACCATGTCTATATCTCCCCCTGTAGGGCAGTGGAATTACCCTTGCTTTTCTTTCCTCTGCTCTCAGTGGGCACACAGAATGATTCCTTACGCCCCTTGCTAGTTATATCTCAGTTTTGTGCCTTTCTGGTTTTGTCCCTCCTTTCCCTTTTATTTTTTATCTTTTGCCTGACAAAGTTTTTAGGTTTTATATGCTTCTGTTTTGTAACTGAGGTCAATAAAGCACTCATGAGTTAGCAAAACTGGTCACATAAGATGCTTTTGGTCCTCCCTTCAGTTTGGGGTGGTTTCTGTTTATGCCCTTCACTTGCAGGATTACTGCCAATAATGGGAAAAGTTTAGCAGTCTCTTGCTTTATTTAACTTTCATGTTTGATCCAGTTTATCTTATAAATGCAGCCTCTCCTCCTGAGCCTCCATTATGGCAGATCCAGTTAGCTATATTCTTCTATGTATCCTTTTCCATACACATATTTCTGCAAGAGTTGCTTAACTAGGGAACTGTCAGCACATTGATTTCCCCTTTCTCATTTCTCCTTCAATTTATTGAGGAAACATTTCAATTGTCTCTTTTAACCAAGCAGTTAAATACCCAGTGTCCCTGCCCCCTCTGAAAAGTTGGTTTCAAGATACAGAAATATCTGATTATCCTGTTGGTACCTGGTAATATCTTTGAACACTCAACAAGGCAAGCACAAACCACGGTAATATTTTTAGATGTTTACAGGGTCTGACTCTGGTTCAGTGTGACAGACTTGCTAATAATTTGGTTTCTCATGATCCAAGGGCAGCAGCAAAGTGCAGTCACCCACAGCCTGCCAGGCTGCACACAGCTCCAAAACCTTTGGGTGACGCATGCAGTGGAAGAACCACACCATAGCTATTAGGTGGCTGAAACCACCCAAAATTAGTATCACCCTTTTCCACAGGGATCTTCTGAATGTCTCAGGAACAGAATGTTGTCCTGCTTTGTTAAGGGATACACATGGAGCCTCCTTCCTGTGATGATCTGAGTCTTGAAATGAGCAAAGATCTGGTCGCAAGATCAAGAATGTAGAAAGTGTGGAGAAAAATCATCTAGAAGAGATGAGGATACAAAATTAGCAAATTCTGTGAGTCACAAACACACTATTTATAAAAGAGAAAACTTACAGGGCTCATGAATTTGTAGGTGTCTTTCTAGCTGTAGATTATAAACAGGTTTTACTAAAACTGTAAGTATAGAAATAAATACAACAATCTGGACATTATTGTATTTAAGATAAAAACAGTGGAATTGACAATACATTTCATTTGGATTCAAGAACAATATTGGACCCATATGCGCCTAGAAAGGGCACCAAGCACATAAAATGTCCAGCCATCTTCTCCTTTCTTTGCTTCCACAGCTTTTAAAGAGTGACTGATTCCCACACCCTTGAACTGCTTGTTTCAGGACTCTCCCACAAAACTTCTTGTTGGTATAGCCAAAACAAATGAGTTCATTGATAGCAGTTATACATTGGTCAGTCCATCAAAGATTTTAGGGACATCTTCCAGTGTTTCAATATCTTCTCACAGACAACTTCTGTAAGATGAATTATTATAGTAATATGCTTTTAAAACTGTTGAGGGAGCTCTACTAATCCTATCTAAACATCGAGTCCTTAAATCCCCTACTTTTGTGTTGCTAAAATTGTTACCAGCTTTTTACCAGAAATGCCATAGAACTGTCTTTTCCTGGATAAGACAGCATTTTCTGGTCAGCTATTTTTAGAGAGCTTCTTACTTTATTTAAGTGTTACTTACATGGCAAGCTGTGAAACCATAGAACTCGTGAGCTAGGTTTACATTGCCATCTTCCATATTTGTGTCTTAATCAATGCACAGCCTGCTTATATTTGCCCATTAATTCTCTGTATACCAAACATTTAAAAGACTCTTACCTTGTCCATATTGAGTACAATATGAAATTTGACATTCTTCCTTGTATTTTTGTCAGTTAAACTACTTCCATACTGCCTTTTAAAAACAATAGCTAAACTGATGACTTTTCATTTTCCTTTTCCCCAAGAAGTTAACCAAAAGACATTTCTCAGCTAGAGAGAGTGCAGAATTTACACAGTTAAACTGCAGCTGTTTCTCATATGGGTGAGCTCCAGAGATGTTTGAGGGATTCAAACCTTGGGAGGAGTCAGGCACAGAGGGAGAAAGCTCTTTCTCGAGTAATTTCCTGCCTTCCTAATTATTATAAAATCATATGAAAATTATATTTAAAAAATCTTCAAGGTTTCTTTGAGTTTTTTTATTTGCTCACATTTTTTTAAGTTGAAGAATTTTAAACACATGCTATTTTTTGGATTTTAAAAAAGAGGACAGAAAATGTAACAGAAATATGTTAACATATAATTTTGTTTACCATATAAATTATATGTACTTCATAAAATAAAATACTTTTCAAACAATATGCAACAATTGCCATCTGTTTGCAACACAACAAGTGCTAGGAAAAAACCAAATTAGATTTCTTCTTTTTAGTTCCACTGATTATGTTTTTCTAAGTGCAGCTCCCTGAAAGAAAAAAGCAGATATTATAATACTCCTTATCTGTTTCCCCAATTTTGAACCCATTGCCAACTTCAAATAATTTTAACAGAAAGGCGAGACGTTTCAAAGGTATCTAAGTTCCTCCAGGTTAAACTGAAGACTACAGTGAAAGAAACAATGAAATGTATATAAAAATCGTGATGAGCTTTACCATCACCCTAGATTCCACTTTTCCTTCAATTGAACACAGTGAGGAAAGCTGCAAATCTGGGCTCAGAGGAGTGAAAAATAGCAAGAAGTTGAAGTGTCAAGGGCAGCCCTTATTAGTTGGAGCACAGGGCATAAGGAATATTTCCCTACCTGTCCTGACAAGCCCTGATCCTCAGGAAAGCACTGCTTTTAACCTTTGTCCATGGAGAGGACTTCCAAGGCTTTAGGAATTAAGTGGAATCTGTGAGTGTATAAAATAGACAGTAGTATAGTTTATCACAGACTGAAAAATTTAGACTTTTAGTATGGAGGTAGAAGGAGGACAAAATGGAGGATTTTGGGCATTGTCCTGTCTCCTTCTTCTTCTTCATCTGCTCCATTTTCTGCAGTGTTGGTGGCACTGGGTGATTGGCTGGGGAAAGTCGCAGTGCAGGTGTTGCATGTTAGACAAGTGGTTATTGGTAGAAAAGTAGAAATAAAGTACTTTTTAAGAGTTAATTGGAGAAAATAGCTTTAAAAGACCTTGAAACTGTACATCTTGTGACCTTTTTGCTGTCTTCTTCTTGTGTGCTAAGTCTGGTGTAGACAGCACACAGAGCTTTTGATAAGATAAAAAATAAACAGCAACCTGAAGACCAAAAAGGATCCCGTTCATCTCTCAGTCCTGGCACAGAACTCTTATTAGGAGTGTCCCACACAGAAGAGGATTCCCACACTTACTCCTTGGGTTATGAGGAGGAAGGAAAAGGTGTCCAGGCAGGGAGATGATGTGTGAATTGTCCCTCTTGGCTTATACCTCATTTCCCAGCACGGAAAGGAAACATCCCTGGGTGACACATTCGGCTTTCATCCGATAGCAATGAAACATTGGTTGAACTCTAACTCAAAGCAATCAAGAATAGGACAGAGACATCACCCCTCTGAGAGTGCATCACTTAGAATGGTTGGCTTTGTGAAGTTTTCTTGTAAAATATTTGTCCTCATAGAAAGCAATGGCAGAAAAAGGGTCTTTTCCACCTCCTCCCTCTCCCACGACAGAAAGAAGAATTCTTTAATGGACACTTTACACACTTTCTTTGTAACAAGACCAAAAAGCTGATCTCCCTGAAGTATACCAATGGCCTGTGACACCACTCTCCCCTACTGAAGCAAATGGTGTGGAGTTTTCAGCCTTCTTTCCTTATCTGTCTCCATGTAAGTATGACAAATGTCTCCTTTCCCATAACTTCAATATACCTCGAGGAATTAATTTGAGGAAAATAGGGGGGAGTAAGTGTTAATGATCTCAGAATCAGATTTTTTTTAATTATTTATTTAATACAGAGCATAAATTATGCATGGAAAACTCATAGGTGACTGTCAGAACGTGGAGGTTACTGATATGTGAGACATCCCAGCAGAGCCCTGTTGAGGTCTATATTCTCTCAGTGCTTGCTGACCTACCAGAGATGCATGAGGTTATGCGTTGTTGACACCTACAACCTACTTGGCATTTATTTCATATGTAAGCCTGAAGAATATCAGCAGAATAGTAATTCTTTCACCAGCCTTAGAGTGGAGACAAATCAGATCCATGATCCATGTATTCAGTTGTTCATACACTTATCCAGAATATGGGAGTCAGGAAGCAAAAATACATGCTCTGATAAAAAAATAAATTTTATACGCCTTGGTGTAAATGGCTGAAGGAACTTGATGTAGGACTTTCCTCTGCCTGGGCTATTCCACTTTAATTTTCTGAGGACAAAATATGCATCTGGGAGTAAGTTCATGTAGTGCTGCATTTGGCCCATTTACCAAGTGCTGTGGAAATAGTTTAGTTCCTGCTCCAGTGACTTGGTATAATATTGCAAGATTTGTGCATGAACAGTCACCTTCTGGATGACTATTCAGGAAAAAATAAGCAGAATTTTTAGGAAAAAATACAAAAGCACATAACCTCACCTTCTGGTTTCCAAAATAGCTAAGCAACCGGTACAAGGTTGGAAGAACCTTACCACGATTATATGAGTGTCCGTAATCTCACATTTATGGAGTATTTCAGAAAGACAGGAGTAAGTTTCCTAGAATGAGTTGGTTGGAAAACAGAAGGGGGAAAGAGACATTTCTACATCTAATAATTATTTAAGAAACCTGATCCTCTTCCCAGTTGTCTGCATGCCTACAGGAGCAGAGATTACCTTAATAAGTTAGGTGATCTACTTCCAGACATAAAGGGATATCAGTGTTTTCCTTCCTGGAAGAAACGATTATTTGAGTTGATGGTTTATGGCAGGACTTGGCTGCTCATATTTTAGTCCCTGTGAGAAGAGGCCCCAGCACTGGATTGAGAAGGCAGTGGAGAGCAAGCAAGGTTGAATTATGTCAATCAGCTCAATGTGTTACATGCTAGCCATTCTAATATTATCCCAAAATCAATTAGGCCTCTGTACTCTCAGTTTTGGTCTTGGAAATTTTCCTGTGCATATGTAGAAATCCCTGAAATTGCTATTACTGTGTGTTGCTCACCTTAAATATATTGGAGTACCTAAAATTAAATGCTATTGAGTTGCAATGCTTAAATCCTCTTTAGAGTCTAGCCCTATCTCTTTGAAACTTCTGCTACCAAATAATGAAGACATAAATCTGCACCTTTAAGGCAGACTGGTACCTCATTGACTTTTCGGCCTTATGCCAGCATGAAAAACCCACGGGGAGAAGATTTTTGTCAACTATTTCAGAAACCTGAACAAAAAGCAACACATAATAGCCGAAAGTTTAAAAAAAAGAAAAAAAGAATAACCAAGCCAAAATATCTATGTAATTTAGATATTATGTAAGACAAGGAGTGACAAAGTAGAAGAAAACAGATATTATGAGGGAAGAGAATAATACATGATGGGACCAAAGGGACAAAGGAGGCTGTCTTCGGGAAGGCAGGAGTTTCCAGGATGCAAAGTTGAATGGCACTGGATTACTGGGCAATCACTATCATTCCTGCCAACAGTATGAAGCATCCTTGGAAGAGAAAAATAAAATGGGAGCAGTAAGAGAGTGCAGGATCAAGAAGGTTCCATTATCAGTGAATTTGTAACCCATTTTCATGAAGTTTGTTACTGCCACACTCTCCTGGAGAGAGTTTGTACCTCTGAGCTCATGGCTGCACATGTGGGGACACAGCAGAATCCCCCGCAGCAGAATTGCCTCCCAGCCAGCAATGCAGCTGTTTGCTGGTTAACAGCTGTCTGTGCAACAATATGGTTGTTATTATTAATTAACTACAAATTCAGTAGATGGCTCCCAAACAGAGTACAATAGTCTATGAAAATGCTGAATAGTCCCAGATCCACAACAGACAAAAGTCTGGAGCCTCACTGATGCACATTGACAGCAAGCTGTTGCCAATAATTTTCTGAGCACAGATTTTTATCTAAAGACATACTACGGTTTTACCCAGACTAAATTTCTGCAGCTTTCTTGGCAGTATAAAATACAGGGGAGCTGCCTTTAAAAAACAAAATGTTTAATATTAATTTCTTGGTTTTTCCCATCAAGCCTAATATCGAACCAATCTTAATTAATGTGGAACAGTTTGACAAATCTATATGGAAAGAAAGTATCCCTTCTCTTCTTCTTTCAGATAAGAAAGAAAGCTGTATTTTAGACAGCTTGGAACAGATGTGTACATGGTACTCAGAATTATTTGTGCTATCAACCACTGCTGAAAATGTTCAGGCTTAGGCCCTGGTGGGCTGTTTTGTGACAGTGTCTTACACTCACCTTCACCTTGACAATGGCCCACGTCTTTGAGCCAAGGAAGGTTTTTGGGAACAAAAGTCACTTTTGCACTTAAGATAAAATTTTAAGCTAGACAATTAATAAAACAGATGACAATTTTCCCAGTAAATTAGTGCCCAGAGAGCTTCCAATTCAGGCAGATTTGAATTGGACAAAACAAACAAAATAATTATTCCTTCTTCTTTGGAATATTTGCTTTGTGACAGATCAAAACAGGAAGTGGTCTCATAAAGTTGCCACCTTTAAAAGGGACACTTCAGGCATCTTCACTCTGAGGCTACGTGGAAGAACTCTTGGGAGGTATTCAGCCCCTTAGACAGGAACAAATATAAATAAGTAGCTGGAGGCATCAGTCATTTTATGCCCCCAGTTATCATGTGTAGGCATATATCTCTTACAGGGAGCAGAAGTTCCCAGTGAAAAATTAAACCAGTGCCAATTGCATTGAGCTAGGTGGAGAAAGAAAGAGAAAACCGCTCAGTTGGCTAATTTCTTAAGTGCTTTGGGGACCATTTGGTCAACTTTCAGCTTTAAAAGTGTTTAAATGCAACTTGACATTTTTCTGACGTATCCCTTTATGGCTGTGTGAATATACCTGCAGGTCAAAAAAAAATGCAAGTGGTTTAGAGGACACTTCAAAATTTAAAGATCCATCTAGCAAACCCATCTATTTATTCCATTAGGTGATAATGCCCCTGTGATTCTGACCTTTGAAAGTTGCATTTCTTGGCTGGCTGGGATGAAACCCCCATGCCATTAGCCCTGCAAGTACAATAGAGAGCATTGTACAGCCTAAATTATTGTAGGAATTTTGCTCCTGAGACAAGACAAGCAGGGAATATAGAAGATGTGATATTTATCTGTGCCTGGGCAGAGAGAAGGAATCAATAAGATTTTGCCATGTCTCATCATTTTGCCATTTTGCACTTCCCTGCAGCTGCAGTCTGGAGCAGCCCCCTCTTCCTTGGGCAGTGTCAGCTTCTGCTGCATCCTCTGGAAGAAAAAGTGTTATACACAGAGAAATACAGTACAGATCAGGGGAGGCAGAGACACCATAACTTCTGTTCTGATTTAATTCATGATGAGTTACTACTTCGGGTTACAAAGGTTTTTTGGCAGGAGCTTTGTAAGGGAGCAGGTGGGAGGATGTACAGGGTCAAACGTGATCATTAAAATTCTCTGTCCTAAAAGGAAAAAAAAAGGAAGAAGAAAATTAACAGGAAATAGAAAAATTCCTCTTCTTGGGGTAGTTTCATTTACTTCTTCTAAAAGAAGAGGGGGAACAAAAAGAAAAGGAAAGAGCCCAGAGCAAATAGCCTACCATAGACTTGAAATGACAGCAAATAACCTCCATATGGATATTATATCACATAATTGCTGGGGCAACAATTAATGATTCTTTATGCAATACTTCAAAACCTTTTTTTAATTAAAAATATTTTTTTTGGTGCAAGTTATTTTGCTTTTCCCTTTCAAATGATTTGGCTCCTCTGTGGCTCTTAGTGAGAGATGTGAATCCAGTTTGTTTTCATCCGGCAACAGAGAGGAACTGAAAAAAATGCTCCTGGATAAGTGTTGACACAGAGAAGTGAACCAAGTGCTTTAAAAACCACAAAATACAGCAAAGATTACCATTTATTCCAATGGGGTTTAGTTCAGGATCTTAATGCTGTTGAAGCCTGCTAATCTGGGGTTTGGAGTTCCTACCCAAACCCCAACAAGGGCTCCATTCACGTGAATGCTGTGAATGTGGATTCCTATCACTGCTCTCTCCTATCTGTGACGTGTTCCTGCCTCCTGGGGCACACCAGCCTGCCTTCAGGAGCTGGAGCAGGTTAGTTTGTAGTCAGAGGTATTCCCCAGCACCAGCTACGAAGCCTTCCAAGACCTGAACTCCTACTGATGTAGGGAGATCTGCATGCTGGGAAACGTGTTAGAGAGGTCCAGGAGGGTGCATGTCATCCCACACCCTCTGGATTGCGCTTTGACCTGCTCGGGAGCAGCATTGTATTCACAGCTGGAATGGGCATGAAGTGAAACTGCTCTCACCTGGTCGGGAAGGTGTCCTAATGGGAATTAGGGGGTTTCAGCATCAGAAGGCACAGTGTCCAGGTCATGATCAGCACTGTGCAGTCCTCCCATTTAGGCAGAGATGAATCCACAGTTTATGATTCCAAAAGTGCCAATGACAAAAGGAAGAGAAAAAACAGTACATCCAGGTGACCCAAACACATTACAGAGGGACCTGCAGATGGCTGCTTGCCTGGGTACCTGTGGTCTCCAGCCTGAAGAGCCAAAATCTTCCTGCTTTTGAAGATCTCCTGCCCATTCCAAGGTGTAAAGAACGACAAGGATTATACTCCTCATTGTGAAAAGACTTCAATAAATATAATATTGCCTTAGCTGATCCTTACATTGTTTTCCTTTGATTGTCCTATGTTTATTTCAGCGGTAAAGAGCATGGCAAGGTGAGCTGTTAGAGCCTTGCAAGCACCAGCAAACCACCCATGGCTTTGTCAAGAATTATATGAGAACATCTGGAACAGCCTGCCAGATACTCTGAATTGTATTTAGGCACAAATATCACTAGAAAAAAAAAAAGGAATAATCTCCTTTGCTGACCTTAGAGAGGTGTTAAAGATGGGAAAGAATATGGCTTTTAATTTTTAGCATAACTTAATAGTATGTAGGATATGAACAACCACAAAGTCAAGGTGATACTACACTGAAATGCTGTGCTAAGACATGTCAGCTGTTTTCCTAGTGTATGGTCAACAGGCCAAGGCAGTTTTCATTTAAACTGTGTTGGAATGCAGCTTTGTGGAAAAGAACTTTGGGGTCCTGGTGTGCTCAAGAAGGCCAAGAAGGCCAATGGTATCCTGGGGTGCATCAGGAAAACCCATTGACAGCAGACTGAGGCTGCCCCTCTACTCTGCCCTGGTGAGGCCACATCTGGAGTGCAGCATCCACTTGTGGGCTCTTCAGCACAAGGGAGACATGGAGCTCCTGGAGCAGGTCTAGCAGAGGCTGTGGAGATTATTAAGGGACAGGAGCATTTCTTTTACAAGGGTGGGCTGAGGGAGGTGAGCCTGTTCAGCCTTGAGAGGAGACAACTAAGAGAGGACCTTATCAATGTCTGTCAGTACCTGAAGGGAGGTGTGAAGAGGACAGAGCCAGGCTCTGCTTGGTGGAGTCAAGCAATAGGACAAGAGGAACAGGCAGAAACTGGTGCACAGAAAGTTCCACCTGAACTCGTGGAAGAACGTCTCCATTGTGTGAGTCACCACGCACCGGAATAGATTGCCCAGAGAGATCGCAGTCTCTGTCTCACTGGAGATATTCAAGAGTTGTGACCATAACTGAAGTGTGGCTATTGGTGGCTGCAGGCTGTTCAGGACAGACAGAAGAAGTGGGGGGAGGGAACACCAACATCAATAGGTGGACTGAGTGTGAAGAGTTGTCTCTGAAGAACAGACAAAAGTCAAAAGCCTGTTGGTAAGAACCAGAAACCAAAGCAGCAAAGGGAATCTAGTGGTTGGTGTCTGCTGCAGGCCATCTGACCAAGGGGACCCCACTGACAGATCCTCCTTGCTCCATCCTCAGGGCTGCAGTGATCATCCATTTGTGGAGTTTGCATCCTCAGGGATATGGGTCAGGTAAGGAGTAAAGTTAAGCCACTGAACCTCAGGAAAGGAAACTTCCAGCTCTTCAAGGACATAGTAAATGGGATCCCCTGGGACACTGTCCTCGGGGACAAGGGTGTGGAACAGAGCTGGAAGATCTGTAAGGAAGTCTTCCATCAGAAGAGCTGGCAATCCCCTGGAGCAAGAAGCCAGGCAAGAAAGGCGAGAGATGGAAGGAATGTCTGAATAGGGAACTGCTGGTCAGACTAAAAGGAAAGAAGCAAATACACAGACAGTAACAACATGGATGATAGCCTGGGAAGCATACAGGGATGAAATTCTATTGTGTAGGGATGCAGTCAAGAAGGTGAAGGCAAAGCTGGAACTGAACTTGGCAAGGGATACCAAAGAAAGCCTTCTACAGGTATGTTAACCAGAAAAGGAAGATCAAAGAAGGTGTATCCCCTCTGACAAAAAAATGCTGGAAAACTGGTAACAACCCATGAGGAGAAGGCTGAGGTACTCAACAACATTTTTACCTCAATCTTCAATGGCAACCTCTCTTCCCATACCTCCTGAGTGGATGGACAACAGGATGGAGACTAGGGGAGAAAAGTGCTTCCCACTGTAAGGAAAGACCAGTTTTGTGACCACCTGAGGAACCTGAACATATATAAGTCTATGGGACCCAACAAGATGCATGCCAGAGTCCTGAGGGAATTACCTGATGTAGTTGCCAAGCCATTCTCCATGATATTCAAGAAGTCATGGCAGTCAGGTGAAGTCCCATATGACTGGAAAAGAGAAAACATTGTAACCATCTTAAAAACGGTAGAAAGGAGGACCCTGGGATCTACCAACCCATCAGTCTCACCACTGTACCTGGGAAGATCATGGAGCAGGTCTTTCTAGAAGCTGTGCTAAAGCACATGGAGAACAGGGAGGTGATTCAGGACAGCCAGAACAGCTTCACCAAGGACAAGTCCTGACTGACCCACCCAGTGGCCAGAAGGTAGAAGGAGGTGATTCTGGCCCTCTGCTTCATTCTGAGGAGGCCGCCTCTGAAGTCCTGAGTCCAGCTCTGGGATCCCCAGCACAGAAGGACATGGCTCTGTTGGAGTGAATCCAGAGGAGGCCACCGAGTTGATCAGAGGGATCGAGTACCTCTCCTATGAGGAAAGGTTGAGAGAATTGGGATTGTTCCATCTGGAAAACAGAAGGCACTGGGATGACCTAATTGTGGCTTTCTAGTACCTGAAGGGAGCTTGCAAGAAAGATGGAAAGAGGGTATTTTCAAGGGTTTGTAGTGACTGGACAAGGGGGATGGATTTAATCTGTAAAAGGGTGAGTTTAATTAGATATTAGGAAGAAAATCTTTACTATGAAGGTGGTGAGATGCAGGAACAGGCTGGCAAGAGAGGTTGTGGATGTTCCTTCCCTGGAAGTGTTCAAGACTGGGTTGAACGGGGCTCTGAGCAATCTAATTTAGTGGAAGGTGTCCTTGCCTGTGTCCTAGGGGTTGGAACTAGGTGGTCTTTAAGGTCCCTTCCAACCCAAACCATTCTATGATTACCCACTGTGTCCCTTCCAACTTTACCCAATCTGTGATTGTGTATTTTAATCCCTTTGGATTCTGTATCATTGTGTCCCAAAGACATTTTTCTCTAACTTGGGAAAAGCATGGCATTTTCCAATAGAGGTAAGAGGATTTCTGGTCCTATTGCATGGACTCTAGTGTCTTTGAAAGTATTAAAAAGACAGACATCATATTAAAAAATGAGTGGAAAGATCCACATTGAATATTCACAAGGTTAGGGTAATTAAAGCAAGAATTTTAAATCATGCCAGGTGTTCAGTCACACCTGTGTATTCAGGGCTTTGAGAGAGCAATAGGGAGTTAAGCACAACATATATAAATGGAACCCCTTATGTGGATATACTCCAGGTTTAGATATTTTGGAAGCATAAAGAAGAGAATTGAGATTAAAGAGTATATGCAGAAGAGTCACATTGAAACTCAGCAGCCTCCTTATAAATTTTAGGTCAGAAATACAAACTTGTGTCGAGAGAAATGTTTGTCTGAGGTGTTGTTTGGACAGGATCTGAAGAATCACAGGCTGTGATGTATGAACAAAGGAACAGATTACAGAGTCACAACACTAATTGCCAAGGCCTCCGGTTACCATTCCCCACGTTTTGATGTATTCTGTAGATTTATAATGGCCAAGGGCCTGATTCCCATTTGCATCACCCGACAGTATAAAGTGAAGTAACAAGGGAATAAAAGGATGTGAACGCAAGTGAGAATCTGGCCAAATACCTATATTTTTTGAAGTTTTGGCTGGCACCCAGAAATAATCTGGAGACTGAATCTTCCTGGTTTTTATCCAGTTGTCGTAACCCAGATGTGCTCAAGAAAGGGTACAAGTCTCCAGCTGGGGGAAGAACAGTCTCCAAAGGGGTGACAAACCTGGCAGGAATGTATTGATTATGTTGATGAGCCAGAGAGATGGGGGTGATCAGAAACAGCATGGTGCTGTGCTCCTCAGCTGGGTCTTCATCTCCCTTACAAGAAATCAGAGGTGACCTGAAAAACTGATCACCACATTTTCCCCCAGGGTGACTGGCCTTCTGAAAGCACTGGAATCAAGCTGTATCACATAACAAATTTATCAAAATCACAAAAGCTAGTCTACAAGGTACAGTGAAGCTTCCTCCACACTTGTGAAATGCTTCCAAGCCAAATTGCTGCATATTATCCTATGCAACAGTCTTTATAATAACTGCCTGTTCAAAAGTTGCTTTTTTCCCCTGTCTGTCCTGATGAATTCAAAAATTGAATCTTTCAATCTCAAATAGTAGCTGCATATATGTAGTCCTGACTACTTATCTCAGGAAAGCAGAATATTTCCTTCAAGGTAAAGTTTTATGAGTTAAAACCAACTCTGAGCTCATCGTTATAATTGATAAGGTTTACATTACTCTTCTACATGACCAGACAAATGCAGAAGATTTATATGCTCTACCTGGCTTGTATTTTATGTCTGAAGAAGGGCCCACATATAGAAAAAAATATTTTTGAGTTATGTATAATGT
This sequence comes from Irena cyanogastra, assembly GCA_013397155.1. Lineage (NCBI taxonomy): Eukaryota > Metazoa > Chordata > Aves > Passeriformes > Irenidae > Irena > Irena cyanogastra. Next base: position 1,637,437 of record VWZV01017164.1, on the reverse strand, counting down.
GTTGATAAAAGATCCTAGCTCTTTGTATGAACTTTAGTTTGAATTCTTAGATCACTACAGCAAAGTGGGGATTGAGGGCACCCTCAGTAAACTCTGGCTGATAAAGCATTTGTTTGCTCTTCTTGCATCCACTCCTGCAAGTGTTTACTTCTGTTATCATTTGCCATGGTAACACATGCTATAATGTGAAGCACTTCTTGTTGAGAACTGTGTTTCCAATTTGTCTATTTACTCATTTCCCAACTTTGGGCCCAGATGACCCTACTAATGATGAATTAATCTCAGCAGTCCCTGTAGGGAAGCAAGTATATAAATGTCTATGGACTGTATCAATCCTAATTGAGTAAAAAAAAAAATGTCAGAACCTTCATGCAGTGCCAATGATGATAAAATTCTTTCATCTCATGTGGAAGGAGAGCATATTGGCCGCACGCGTATTATGGCCACAATGCTTAGCTTTGTTTAAACTAAGGGAAAAAATTAATATGTGTTTATGGGAGATCATAAGAAATCAATAGGAATTCCCAGCAGTGGTGGTAGCAACTCCTAATGTTCAGAAAAACTAAGTCATAGCTTTTGATCAGCAAAAGGCAAATGTTATCCCTTAAAGTGGTGAGTTTCTGAGACACTTTCCATGGGCTACACTGAAAAAAACACTGTCTTGAAGGAAATGCTGCCATATTTTTAGGAAACTAGCCTGACACTCAGCAAACCTAACATAATGGAAGACCAGGAAAGAAATTCTCTTATAGTTCAGCAGGAGAAGGTATCTTGGGTAGTATTTTGTGGTTGCTGTTAGAGCATGACACATAATGCCAAATGCTTTCCCATACCCTACAGTAGGATAGCTGTGACTTCAAGTGTGTACACTGCAGTGGGGGAACTGCAGGAGATCCTACAGGTCATGCAACACCTGCTCCAGAGGAGAAGAAACACATTCTGTTATTGCTGCACTTGTCCTAGCAAAAATCTATAAAGAGAAAACAGATGACAATTGTATTGACAGTTCAACAGTTTCTTGTACAACTAAACAAACATTAGTAAGGTAAATACGCATAGATGGTATTTTCAAAAACTATTTATTTATTTACATACAAAATTATTCTTTGTATGGAAACAGATGAAATTATGGAACATGGAATATATGAAACAGGACTTCCTTTTTGACAGTCCTGAGGATCTGAATGAAAGCCTTCCTTAGTCTGTGACAATCTCCTGACCGACTACTGTGTTTATGCTAGCAAATTTTATTTTGGGAATTGTTTTTGCCTGAATTTCTGGTTTGACCAATTATACCTTATAAATGCTGATGAATTGATTGCATCTCGTTGGGGTGGTAGATAAGCGAGTGTATACTCATATTTTTATGAGTCAGGGGCCCTTGGCAAAATTCAAACATTCATAAATAAAAGAGAAGTTTAGATTTTGGGTTTTAACCACAGCCCAAGTGTTATTTTCATGAAGCTATTGCATGCAGAGAGCTGGACTCTGACCTCATGGTCAGAGGGGAAAAAGAGCAGGACTTGTTTGCTCTAAGGTAAGATCCATATTCCCAACCAGAGTTGCAACTGAGCCTTGACAGGAGGTGGGCCACCTTGAGTGCTGTGTCCAGTTCCGGGCCCCTCCATTCAGGAAGGATGTTAAGATCTGGAGCATGTCCAGAGAAGGGCAAAAAGGCTGGTGAAGGGTCTGGAACATAAGTCCTATGAGGGGCAGCTGAAGGAGCTGGGGATGTTTAGCCTGGAGAAAAGGAGACTCAGAGGAGGAGACCTATTCACTCTCTACAGCTCCCTGAAAGGAGGCTGTAGCCAGTTGAGGATTGGTCTCTTCCCCCAGGCAACAGTGACAGGATGAAAGGACACACTCTTAAGCTGCACCAGGAGAGGTTTAGGTTGGACATTAGGAAGTTCTTCACAGAAAGGATGATTGGGTGTTGGGTTGGGCTGCCCACGGCGGTGGTAGAGTCACTGTCTCTGGAGGTGTTTAAGAAAAGACTGGATGTGGCACTCAGTGCCATGATCTGGTTGACAAGGTGGTGTTGGGTCATAGGTTGGACTCAATGACCTCACAGGTCTTTTCCAGCCTAGCTGATTGTGTGATTCTGTGAGCAGCAGTCAGTGTGCTGTCACTGAAGAAAGATCTCCCTTGCCACAGCTGAATATCCCAACAACTGAGTGTCAGCACACTATCACCACACATTTTTTTGTCCTTTATTAAGAGTGAGGTCTCCCCATCTATCCATAAGTAGTTTTGAACAAAAAAAATGTGGAGAGGCATGAGCTATTCGGGGGCTCTAAATCCAGGAAGAAGGAGGAATTGGATCCTTGTCCTTTGCCCTTTGTCTTCCTGTAACCAGCAGGTCTTTGTACAGGCTGCACCATGTTTTGTGGGTCACACTCAGAGGCCCCACACACACACTGTACCCAGACATAGTTCTAGATTTTCCCATTACAACTAGATGGTTAAAATTTGGTGTAATCAGACTCAGAGCAGAAGCATGTTCACAACACAACACCAAAAAAATGCTTTCAGCTTGGAGGTCAGCCTTTCACATTTCCTTTTCATTTTGACTTCTCTGGTTCCCCCTGTTTCTGTCCTCAAATAAGCTTTTACTTATGGTTAATCTGGCTCTCAGTTCCGCTGTAGCATCCATCTCATTTTTTCTCCATAACAGAAAGTAAAATCATGTTCAGTGTTCTCAGTTTTTATTAGCAGACCTCCCAGTGCTGTCTTTGACTCACATCCCCGAGAGAAAAGCTTTTCCTAGCAGCCTTGCCCTGCGCACATAGTGCTATTTTATTATTCCTGATGGGTTTGCTCTTTTCTTGCTCCTTATGAATGTCACAACATCCCTGTGCTCATTTCTTTCATGTGTGGACTGGGGCCAAGGCTGGCTCAGGTGCAGCTCTCTCACAGGGCTTGCCCTTCCTCCTCCTCCAGCCTGATTCATTCAGATGTCACAATCCAATGTTTGTGAAACATTGCCATGGCAGTGAGTCAAACGTCACTGACACTGCATCATGAAGAGAATCAGGCAGAAGGATATAAAAAGGGAGAGCTACTATTTATATACAGGCATTATAGGATTCAGCAAAGATGAGAATGCACATGGAAAGTGCTCACTAGATGCCGTACACATCACCTTTGGGTATTCTCCAGTGAAAGCAGCAGGAGAGCTCCCCTCCTGCTCACCAGACTCCCCCCACAGCCCTTTATTAGGGAGTTTGTGAAAACGTGAAAAAACAGCTGACTCAAACAAACACAAAAGCCACCAAGCGTGACCAAGCCTAGGGAGCAGCTCAGACAGAGGCAGGCTGTGGGAGCAAGGGGCAAGTGCCCTGCTGGACTCGTGGCTGTCTTGTTTCATGGTGTCTGGCTCTGAGAGGTTTGTTTTAATTTGGAGTCCTCACTGATAGTGACGGAGGGACTTTCCTCTCTTTTGTCACCAACATTGGTGGTTAAAACACCTAAGTCTGTGGAGGAAGAGGGAAACAGGCGCCCCTTTCAGAATTGGATTTTCTCACTTTAACTGGTGTCATACTGGAGTAATGCCACCTCACTCCATGAAATCACTACCGAATTATACCAGGACAAGTGAGAACCAGGCCAGTTGCCAGAAAAAAATGTTGTTTCAAACTTAATCCCTCATCTGTGATACACAATATTTCTCTCTCACAGTGTTTGTATGGAACACAGTGGGCGGGATGTGACAGCCCAGAGGTCCACCCTAGTTCCAGGTTCCATGCTTGTTACCAGGATTATTGATAAAGGAAAGAAGAAAAGTAAAGGGAAGAAACAACAGTCAGCATCATACGCAGCCAGTCTCATGTGGTCCTTTTGGGACCATCTTTAAGCTCAGAACAGTCTCTCCTCCAAAGCAACTTCGAAAGGGCTGATAAGTCATGCTTGTCAAATAAGGATTGTTACCAGTAAAAATATCAGTTAAATAGATAAAAGTTAGCATTTTTTAAAAATTCAAACATAAGGAGATTAAGACAGTATGATGATTTTTCCTGACAGACAGACACTAAAGGAACCAGACTGAAATTAAGATTTGACTTGATAATATCCTAAATCAGAAAAGAATACACTATGTAATTGCTCTTTGATTTAAAAAACTAATCCACACATGGCCACAAACAAACAAGAATAGTTCAGAGCTCGAAAGGAAATAATATTTTGACTCTGACATGTGCCAGTGAGCATAGGAGTGGTCCGCTCTAAATTCAAATCTTGTATTTATTTAAACAAAATCTTTTTGGACAAGTAATGCAACATTCATGTGTTCAGGCAAACAACCTCTGTCCTGAATTCCAAGCAGAAGACTTCATTGAGATACAAACTGGAATCGTCTTGAGTGGAGTTTTCTTTTTCCGAATAGGACTATAAGTTCTGTCCCCTCGAATTATATTAAATTATTTTAGGGAAAATAAGTCAGTAGGAATAAAAAGTCCTTCCTCATCAAAGATGACAGCATTAGGCTATCTTTAATGTCATTGGTTTCCCCCTTGCCCAGTTCCAGCTATAATAAACTGGTGTTGTTCATCCCAAAGTGGTACAGCAGGATGGATGCCAAATGGAAAGAAATTGGCCAGCAGGCAATTAAGTGCAAATGAAAGTGCCATAGATAGTTCCAAATACTCAGCCACACCTCCTGCTGTGAACAGAGCAGGAACAAAGCCATGCTGGCTACCTTCGAAAGTGCAGCACTAAGAAAGCCAAGGCACAGGCCAAACCAGCTCTGGCACCTGTGCAGAGGATGTGGGACATTCCCACCTGCACTCCCCATGCGCCCCAGACTGCAACACTCTGCAGGGAGGGATCCTGAGGAGCCAAACTGGTACCTGCCCCTGGGCAGGGTCTGCCCTTTCACCTTCACAGTGGAGCTGCAGAGGTTCTGCCAAGGTGTGCTCTGCCAGAGGGCAATAACTGCATGAAAGCAGACATCATGCTGCTTTTCATTCTATTACTGGACACGTGTAAGGTAGAGGGATGCTTCTATCAGCAGTTTAGGATATATCCAATGGCAATTTGCTCTGTAGGTGAGTGGGAACTCTGACATGGAAGCCACAGGGCACAGCACTAAGCCTGGTCAGCCCTACACACATGAGCTGGGGACCATCACTGCTCTACTGCTGCTGGTAAAGGGCAGGGCATGGCACCTCTTAACTGTGCTGTTAGTGGGACGGGTTTTTGTCTCAGTTCTTTAGGGTTTTTTCCCCTAATACAGGACAGCCTTGCAAGAACAAGTGGACAGGCAGCGAGAGAGTGAACTGAGTCCATCCAGATGCTGTTGAACACCTCGCTGCAGTGAGTCCTTTCACCATCAGTATGCATCAGTCAGGTCTCCAGCCCAAAAAGGGACGTCAGAGGAATCCATGTCCCCCCCTTCTGAGACTGCAGCCTGTGGGTGCTTCCATGTACACACGAGAGCTTTCCTGTTTGCTGTGCAGCACAAGGAATGTGTCTGGGAGAGGAATCCGTCCTGGGAACACTCCACTGAAGGACATCCTGCTTGACTGATTAGACAACAGAGGGTTGCAAACACTGGCAGAGATCTTGATTTGAAGGAGGACTGGCAAGGTCAGCTCCAGAGAAGGAAGTGAACTGACTCACAAGCACTCAAGAGATAAGGGACTTCAGAGTACTCAAAAAAAGGGAAAAGTGCACTCCAAAAAAGTAGATATGGATATTTAGATGTGTACAGTTCTTGTTCAATGCTTGCCTTAATAAGGAAATTCCTACTGATATCAAACAACCAGAGACAACAAATTTTATCAGTAAAAATAAATCTATATTTAAAATATTTGCATGGGAGTTTCAACTTTCTACAATAGAACATTAAATGTTTCAGTAGGAAATTAATCCCTCTCAGAAGCTGACAACAAAGTGTAAAGGTTTTTCTCAGCTTCTGTGACTTGGTCACAGCTGCAGAGTATCTTCTGCAGCACCTCTGTCTTTTCACAGATCAGCTTGTTCCACAAATAGAAACACAATCTGTCTTTTAGAGCTCTGAAGGAAGATAACAATGAAAATTTTGCTCAGAATTTTATTACTGTTTTACCTGGGTGCTTTCTACAGTGTTGATCTCAATTTGCAGGCTTTTTTCTTCACCACATTCTTGGATTTTATGCATTGTTCAGTTTCATCAGTTCAGAGACTGTTCAGGTACATCAGTTGAATCATCAGCACTTCCTCTGGTACTGGCTTTCCACTTTTCAGCAGCCAGACAGAGGGAGTCCCCTGGAAACTATTGTTTTTCGCTATGTGTTTGCATTTCAGGAGATCAGTTTCAAGACTCACTTGATCTTCTCTAGCTGTCCTACCCCTGATTCTAGAGCGAATCCTTCAAGTTACCAGAAAGTTTTCTACACCTGTTTCAAACCTAAGCTTTTTGGGGTTTTGGATTGTTTTATTTTTTTTTAATATATAATTATAATATATAATTTTTTTTAATATATCATTTTAGTTTCATCTTCCTTTTATTTACCTGGAATAGTTTTTTTCAGATATTGAACAAAGATTCAATTCTAAACCATTTTAACTAATTGTATAGGGTTTTTCCCTTTTTTTCTTACGTAGTAAATACTGTGACGGTTTCAATGAGAAACCATTTAAGTGTTCATCACCAAGTTAGTGAATAAGTATAATACAAAAACAGTGAATATTTTACTTTACTCCGTGTCTCACTAAAATTCAGATTTTTTTAAAGGCTTTTATGAAAATCACAGCCATTATTACCTTTCTAAGCTGAAGATTTCAACTGCTTCCTATTTCAATTCTCCCAGTGTGGAAAACAGTCTCTGCATCTGAATGTCTGTTCCTACTTTTCTTAGTATGTCTTCAACATCTGTGTCTTTCCTGGGGACAGAATAATTGCAACCATAACTATTCTCTGAATCCAAAATTCTGATCTATTTTAGATTGCAATTTCTTTTTTTTTTTTTGCCGTCCAATCTTAAATGCTTTTGAAGTCTCTTTGTCTTTATAATTGCTTATGCTTTCAGAAAATGAACAACAATCCCTTTTTAACTTCTTTGTCAAGCAATATTTGATGATCTCATGTTTGAATATCAGTGGTATTTTTCTAAATGTGGCTTCCTTTGTTTTGACGTTTCCTCTGCTTGCAGACACTTAGAATTGTAAGATTATTCTGCATCTTTTGACACTTTGCCTTTGGTTTGACTGTCCAAATCCACTTCCTAAAGTGTGTAATCATAAAACTGAAAATCAATGGAAAGACCTGTCATACTGCTTGTGATAAGGTCTCAGAAGTCATAGAGAATGAGCACAACTGAGACATAGAAGTCACCTAAAAGCCAAACTGTCAGCTTAAAATGCTACATAATAGCTATTATTTAAATCTATTTTGCTATACCTGATGTTTCTTAATTTGTTTATTTTATATAGTTGTTCTTCCTTTCTCTTTCATGTAATTACTTTTGACGGCTTTTTGATATATTAAATGCTTAATAGGTGTTATGTTATTATGAATGTAATTTTCTATTAGAGATTTAATTGTAACTGTTCTTCAGCAGTATTAGTGTATACAAACAATGGAAAGGAAGTTTACATTTAAGGAAACAAAATGTTATATTCTCCTCATATGTAGCAGATCATAATTACCCATATAGCCCAATGTTTCAGTCAGATGATGTTTATGCACATGGAGCATTATATTATCCTGAGAGTATTTTCATATAAACACAGTTCAGTGGATATCCACTGCCAAATTGCACACAGGTAAGTACAGTATGTAAAATATTGTCACCATAATTTGGTGATCAGATAGACTCAGAATTTCTCCTACTGAGAAGCTCAGAAAAACAACGGCTGTAACAGTACAAACCATCCCTGTCTGTCATAAAGCACCAGAGATTCTCTTGCAATTTGTCTATTTGCAGGTTTTTCTCATTCTAAGGAACAGATGTAATGAGCAAACTATGGGCATTTTCTATCCATGACTGATGAAGGTGATCTTTGTCTCCCTGGCACTGCAACTTCAGTTTAGCCCAGTGATAAAGAATTTCTGAGAGCTGCAGGCTCAGAGTCAATGGGAGACGCTGGTATCATCTGTTGTGCTTAATTTCTGCAGGATTGGAGACATTTCCCAGACTGTCAACCTTTTCTTTACTTGTTCACTGAGCAATCACTCCCTTCCGTCCTGAAGGATCCAGAATAGGCTGAATTTTTTTTCTGTGCAGACCTGCACACAAATTGTATCCCTACAGGATCAGGGTGGGGAATATCCAGCACACAAAGTTTGCTTCACTATGAACATGGACTGGCATGCACTTTCCTTGAACCCCACTTGGAGAAAGGAAGGATTTCAAATCTCAGTTAACAACTCAGAGGAGATGATGTAATTTGTTTTGGTGATATTTCTCAGTTACCACCTATTTAAGACTGGCAGTTTTAGATGATTTGTGGTGAACAAATGGGCTTTAATCAAACTTCCTTTTTAAAAAATAACAGAATCAGGTAGAGCAAGTTGACAGGGAAAATATATAGGTTTAATTCTCTGTGTATAATGCTGGCTGGAACACTAATTCACTTCTAAGCAAAAGACTATCATCTGTGCACAATGCTTCAGCATATAGAAAAGCTGCCAGAAAAAACACATTTGAAAACATTCATTTTGGGAAAAAAAAAATATATATACGTGTCCAAATTATTCAGCATTTACAAAACATAACTGATTTTTTTTTTTAAAGTTCAGAACCCACACAGAACACCAGCTGGTGGACTCAGAGCCTCAGCTGTGCCATCTCCATATTTTGGTCAACTGTGAGGAAGACAAGCTTATGAAAAACTGGTTGCTGAGGTCAACCCCATTGCTGAACCAGTAGTTGAAAATCAGGGTGGTGGTCTGGAGCTCTCTGCCATCCCCCCAAGGAGCTGCACTGCTGAGTTCAGCTCAAAGGAAAGCTCCTTGCACACTTCCTCACCTGCCTTGCTCTCTGTTGGCCATTGCTCTCCGTGCTTGCCTGGGGTCAGCTCATTGTGGAACCTCACCACTGCCTTGTCCCCACACTGTCCCTAGCCACCTTCCACTCCTGGCCCCTCCTTGGGACAGCTTCTTGGTCTTTTGGCAGGACATATCTGACCACAGAAGAGGAACATTTTCGAACTGAAGAACTCATGACCTCCTTACAAGTTTTCAAGTTTCTGAAGAGGTGTATTCACCTCACAAAAGGACCTCTGTTTTTTATTATTTAAGACACAGTTGTGCAACGTTTAGATCTTCAGCCTCCCACTTTCCTTCCTCAACAGCTCCTCAATTCTGGAATTGCCCAGTAAAATTCCCCGGACAGTAAACTGTCTCTTGCCAGTCACACCCAGAATTGCTTAATTCTTGACAGTGCTGAGAAGTCAGGCACTGAATTCATGCCTGAATTTTCTCAGAATTTATAGTCTAAGCTTATCCCCCATGTCTAGCAGCAGAGCACTGCATTTTCTGGGTGCACACTGGCAGAAAGGGCCCAACACAACACAGTGAGGTAGGAAGGTTCTCCATTCCTTCTTCCACTTGACCCCAGTGAAGACATGGGAAGATTTCTCAGCAAACTAGAGGAGCTGTGGTTTCTCCCACTCTGCACAAAAATCCCCAGTGTCATTGCACCAGCCAGCACAGCACAACAGCTTCAGTAATACATGACACTGTCAGGGCTGAGCAGCCACCCCAGCCACGTGGGCTGAGTCTGACTCAGTGGGGCCATGGGAATCCTGAACCCAGAGAAGTCACAGACCTTCCAAGTAACTGCATAGGGAATTCTCCCACTGGCTGGCCTCAGCCTTTCCTGCTGAGACACTAGCACAGCTCCCTGCCTTTATGCCTCATGTCCACAAGGTTCTGGACCACTTGTCACATTTGTGCTCCTCTTCTGTCCCAATACATATTTCATGGTTTTCCCTAAAATTAAAATGCTGCACTTATACGACAGTACTCTGACTTTAGCAGGGCAAAAAGTGCCTGGGAACTAGGTTCTCCAAAGTCTGTCCTCTTGCATGGATCTAGGCCTCCATTCCAGTGCATTAGTGAATTTCAAAAAGGATGTTCCTGTCTTCACAGGTGCAGTTTAGAATTGGGAAATGAGGTTTAATCTCCCTTGAACTTTTTGGAAACCTGACTAGGCAGTCATTTGGATTTTTTGCTTTGCATTTCCAGTCAGATTCTTTCAGGATCTGGCTAAGGGGCATTTTTGAACATATCATCCATGCAATTTTTCATCCTGTAGACCAATTCCCAAGCATGGTGTGCAAGTAAAAAGGTGCTCTTTTCTACCTAAGTGACTTAAAGTGCATAAAGATTGCCATATCTGGCTGGCTTCAGCAAGAAACCTCTGCTTTCTGACACCATTATTTTACCAAGAAAGACACCCCACAGGCATCTTGGCCTTCAGCAGTTTCCTGCCTGTTTCAGACAGACGTGAGGTTGAGACACTAAGCCTCAAAAGCAGTAAGTCTTCCACTCTGTTATGCAGATTTATGTGAAGACAAATGCATTAAATGCCAAATTAACATACTGAGTTTTATACACAAAGGCATGAAAATGGAGGTGCTCAACTTTCACTTCCAGGGCTGCTGTGCAAGCTAACATGTGGACCTTTACGAGAGAAATGTTTCCTGCAATGATACTGATGTTCTTAATTAACTGATTTATTGGAATGCAAATTCTTCCTCTGCCTTGTGTTTTATCTTCTTTTATCTGGATTTCTCAAGATTTCTCATTAGCAGCCAGAGGGTGTATTTGTTTGCAGAATGAATGAAATTCCAGTGTTAGATTTATCTGTACTGCTGTGTATTTGGTCTGATTGTTTCTGGGTTTTAACATGTTTTTAGCTTGGTCTTATTATCCAGTGCTACAATATCTGTAGTCATCACATAATCATAGAAGTGCTGTTTGGAAGAAATGTCTGAAGTTTGTGGTCTGACTTTCCACTTGCATCAGGAGTATCACCAATCTGATGAGGTCAGCTGCAGCTTTGCCTAACACAGCATTGAAGCCCTCCTAGCACACATTTCACAACCTCCCTGGGTAGCCTGTTCCACCCCTGCTCTACCCACACAGCAGAAGAGGACAGTAGCTCCCCTTGATCTGCCAACCAAGATCTTCATCTCATACCTCAATATGAAGTTTTTGCTCTGTTTTCAATGACAGTGCAGCCATGGCTCATGTTCAACCTGGCACCTGCCTCCTCAATCTGTCATTGAGCCAGAACTACAGCTGAGCAGGGGTTGTTCCTCTGTGCTGAGCCTCACAGGGGCTTTGCTGGTGCAGCCAACTTTACTGAGGTGCCTGGGCCAAGGGGCCGTGTTCATCAGCCCCTCAAGTGAGTGCCAGGGCAGGTTTGCTGTGGGTGTGCTGCTGTCCAGGCTGCTGGGGACTCTGAACAGCCACGTGCCTCAGTAGCACCCCAGCATGCTCTCTCCTTTCTGACACAACAAAATATGCTGTGAGGCTTCACCATGGTAACCCAATGAACAATCCAAAGCCTAGCAAAGCAAGAGGGAATATTTTCAATGGTTCTGCCAATTTTACAGTGTTTGAGATCCCCACATATAATTAAGCTTTGTCTTCTAGTTCCAAGCTTCCTGAGTACAGGCAGAAGCAGTTTCAAGCAATTATTCTCATGATTGAGCCACAGACAACAGTGTACAACATGTTGGGCCAGAAATTTTACTTCTCTGGGCTAAAGGCCAGGTATTTAGTGACTAGAGGCACCTTGTACCAAAACATATCTCCACCTATTATGGAAGGTGATAGAATGAATATTACACTAGAGCTTTGCTGCTCCTGACTGAAGTGTGGAACACTGTAAGAATACATTTTGTTCATTACCAGATGAAGTTACAATCATCAGCATCCATAAGAGTTTTTTCTACTAAATTAAAAGAGAGAGCAAAATCACATCATAAATTAATAAAGCAAGAGTTAATGCATCATATTGTAAACCATCCTACTTTATTTTTTATAACAAGTTCATTTTGATTCTTCATATGTATAGATAGATCTGAACTAGTATATTTTGCTTGAAGTGATAAAATTTTGCTATGAGGACATCATTTAGACATTCCTTTACCTTTTTTTGAAAAGAAAATTTTTTTGTGTTGTGAAAAACTTCATGCAGTAGGGACAGCTCTGTGCTATGCTAGGGATTATGTGTTAGCTGTTCCACTTCAATATTCCCTACACTTAAGCTCATATGCTTTGACAAGATGTCTAAGTTTAAAAGAACAGGGATCCACTATTCTATACATGAAATAAATACTTATCTGTTACTCATTTGCCATTAAACAGAGCATGAGGTAGAGTGCAGCAGCTCAGCACAAAGTTGTACCTGCCCGCTTGCATTGTGAACCCCATTTTCTGTGACAATTGCTTGATCTCAGTAATAACAATTTTCCCAGTTCCCTACAGGGAAAAGAAGAGAAGGGCACACCTGATAGTGGATTCACAACGACTCCTATTAGGGCCACCTTGAAACCAGGCCAGTTCTGAGGACAGTGATTTGTTGGGATGAGTCCATCTGGTGGCTGAAATTCAGCTGTTTGGAAGTTCCAGAACAAGATCAGCCAAAGAGAGTTAAATTCAATGAGGGAATCTGCCTGATAAAAGAGAGCAACCAGGCCACATGCCAAAGGACCAACCTGGAGGAAGAAAAAAGAGAAGCAAACCTGCCAAGCCTAGGATGTTCTCCAAGGAAAGACTCACAGGAAGAATGAGGTCAGAATTGGAGCAGGGTGTGCGGAGTCTAGGAAAGGGGTCTGCAAATTTTCTAGCACTTAAAAAAATATTAAAGAAAGTGAATGTTTTTCAGTAACATTCTGGTAGTATTGTCTGCCTCATATATCTGACACATAACCACTGCTGATCAAGAACCAGGAGATAACAAACAAATCCCTGGCCTTGGGGTTTTAGAGTCACATTCCAAAAACACCTCAGAAACCTGGACTAAACAAAACTGACCTGGCTTTTCCCAGGCCCACTTGGCTTACAAGTACATGGGATTCAGCAATGATTCAGAGCACTGATATTCATCCAGAGCCAAGCTGCAACCTCTGCACATCATGTTCCTTGGATGGATACACGATCTACTCCAGTCAGTTAACAAACTGAAAGCGTCATTCAGCTCATTGTAACACTACAGCAAAGCTGGGTGAGGCTGCATGGACCCAGGCCAGGTCATAGCCAATGCATTCTGGCCCCTCTAAGTTCACAAGGGTAGAAAATTTTATTCTATTGCTTCAAATCTGCTTAATTCTGATTATTTTCGTATTACAAGTATTAATTACCGTGAACATTTGGGACTGAAGCTAAAAACTCTTAAAAATATAACTAAACCAGAATATTTCAAACTGCTACATCAGCATCACAAACAAGATTGTATGCAAAGGGGAAGGAAAATATTTTCTTCAAGTTAAATATTATTTTCATTTCTTTTCAGGTACTTAATTTCTCTTTGTTTTTAGCAGAAAAAAAACCCCTGTTAATATTTTTGGAAGATCCTATACAGGCCATTTAGAGCTGACCAGAGTTAGGTAGTGGTGAAACCAAGCAGAGCAACACCAGCTTTAATCTGTGACTATTCAGGGTCTGACACCTCTCTGGCCCATTGCTACAACCTGGCAGGAAGTCCAGGAATCCTGAAAGCCCCAAGCCCCAGATGATGGAGATAGGGCTACAAATTCAGGCACTGATGAGACCAGAAAAGCAGTTGACAGAATCAGACCCTTAGGGGAACCTCAGTTTGGAAATGTAGTTCTTCAGATACCTTATTTTGGGTTTGACAAATTATCACGATCCGCAAAGCAGGATTCGTGGTGGTTCGTTTATTGATCTAAGAGCGCGAAAGGCAATGCAAGGAACTCTCAGTGCAATCACAGCAATGCACTTTATTGAAAACAATCATCAGTGTTATGCGATAGAGGGGAGAGGAAAGGAAACAAAGTATAGAGAGAAAATAGAGGGTAAGGGGGAATTTATAGCTACCAACGTGGAAGCCCTCACAGCCGTCCACCGACGCAGCGTCTTCTGTCCGTTGGGGAGATCTCAGAGGATGGTGAGTTTCGGGGGTATCTTTATAGTCCTTTGGGAAGCGAGAGGCATGGGGCCAGAATTAGAGGAGATTTACGACCATTCTGGTGTAAGGACCACAGTGGCTTGCATGAGGTTTCTCTGTCAGTACTACCAGTACCAGTTCTGAGCAGGTAACAATTGTTTTCTTTGGTCCAGTCAACACACTTACAGCAAAGCATCTCGCCTCAGTCCGGCCAGTGCCTCCCCCTCCCCTCACTCTATGGTAGCCCAGTCTCAGTCCTCGGGAAGGGGGGGGGGCTTCAATCGCCGTCTGTCACGGTGGTTGTCAGGAAACCTCACGGTGGTTGTCAGGAAACCTCACGGTGGTTGTGAGGAAGACGAGGGGTTCTCCATGGGGTACCACCGAAGTTACCTCAGAAAGTTCCTTTGGCCAAGATGTGGGGTCGAGCTGACCCTCACCAGGCCTTGCCTCAAAGCAGCGTGGAGGCAGCTCAGGTGATCGGGGTAGTGTACCATGGAAGCACAGCAAACACGGCTGCAAACCATGACTGGCAAGCATCCATCTCAAGCCGACCACAACTTCTGTTTCAGGGTTTTGAGGGTCCTGGCGGCAATCGTGAGGCAAAATGAGGGAAACTTTAGGCCAACCTTTACACAAATCCAGAAAACTCCAGGGAGAAAAAATGAGTTTGTTTCCCTAGACCTATTACAATTGAATAGCACTTTTACCTATGGCAAAGACACTTCTGCCACAAACAGAGAGAAGCAAAGAGAAGTCTGTTGGAACCTGGGGCACAGGAAATATTTCCCTGCCTGTCCTGACAAGCCCTGATCCTCAGGAAAGCACTGCTTTTAACCTTTGTCCATGGAGAGGACTTCCAAGGCTTTGTGATGAAGTGGAATCTGTGAGTGTGTGAAGTGGATGGCGGTGTGGTTTGTTACAGAGTGAAAAAATTTAGACTTTTGGGTTTTTTGTGTGGAGGTAGATGGAGAACAAGATGGAGGATTTTGGGCATTGTCCTGTCTCCTTCTTCTTCTTCATCTGCTCCATTTTCTGCAGTGTGGGTGGCACTGGGTGATTGGCTGGGGAAAGTCGCAGTGCAGGTGTTGCATGTTAGACAAGCGGTTATTGGTAGAAAAGTAGAAATAAAGTACTTTTTAAGAGTTAATTGGACAAAATAGCTTTAAAAGACCTTGAAACTGTACGTCTTGTGACCTTTTTGCTGTCTTCTTGTGTGCTAGGTCTGGTGTAGATGGCACACAGAGATTTTGATAAAATAAAAATAAACAGCAACCTGAAGGCCGAAAAGGATCCCATTCATCTCTCAGTCCTGGCATAGAACTCTCATTAGGGGTCTCCCATGCAGGGGGCCCCCAGGGAGAATTCCCACAAAGTCTGCTGCCTCTCTTCTGCTGCATTTTTGTGCTATGATTTTCAATTTTCAGGGCTTTTATTACCACGAGGTTTCCCCCACCTTGGTGAGAATGAATGCATAATATTTATCCCAAAGGCATAATATTTATCCCAAAATACTGAATGCCAATAGAACAGAAGATGACACTCATCAGTGATGTTCAAAACAAATTGAAGGTTCATGTCTGATACCTATAGCTTGACAACATTTTCAGTGAATCCTCAGAATAATTTAAAAAGAGAAAACTCCTGGCAAGGTTTTATTGCTGAATGGGTTCAGCAGCAATGCCAGCTTAAGGAATTTCATTTTGCCTCTCACAAAGTTTCTCCCAAATCTTCTGATTTAAAAACAGTTTTGGAAGACAGGGAAACGTCAGAAATAGATTTCATTTTTAATAGAACCCCAAATACCTGTTAAAAGTGATGAACTTACTTAATGTGGAATAGCCTGCCATATGCAGTGCTGGATACTATTTCACTATATATTCATGCATGAACCCAGTTTCTTTTTGGAAAACAAATTTTCTCACAGTACTAACTGGTCAGTCATCCACAGGGCTTGGGTAAGGAGCTCTTTAACATCTTTAAACATTTAAACAAAATTAAAGGTAGACTAACTCAATTTAAAACAG
Source organism: Irena cyanogastra (assembly GCA_013397155.1). NCBI lineage: Eukaryota > Metazoa > Chordata > Aves > Passeriformes > Irenidae > Irena > Irena cyanogastra. The sequence goes on along the minus strand of VWZV01017164.1, from coordinate 1,621,350 downwards.
AAAAGAGAAGAAAGAAAAGTAGGAATTTGCCACCAATGCCTGAAAGCTTTTGTTTTGTGCAACCTCGTTGAAGTTATTGTTACTCTATTTTCATCAATTTGCCTGACAGGGCTCTCCCTGCAGTGTGGAGCTGGCTTTTAAACAGGCCATGTGACACAGTTTGCCAAAATTGTAAATGCCATAACTGTCATTAGTGCAATTGTGAGTGGGTGAGGTGGTGGTTATGAACTCAGCCCTTCCATCTCTAATACAATTCAGGTGTTTGTTTTATCAAGGGGATTCATTTCACCCTCTTGCAACTTTATACCTATCTGAGCAGACAGAAGTAAGGTTCTCTTTCCTTTAGATTTTTAGTGCTATTGCAGTGGCCAAAACATAAGGTATCTTTTGGTTTTTAAAATGGAATGAAAAAAATGGACAAAATATAAATAAAATAAAATAAACTTTGCATGACAGTACTCAGACCACTTCCATCCCCTCATAATTCCTGGGCCAAAGAACCACACTGATTTCTTCCAGTCCAAATGCTCACACCCAAAAATCTACAGAGCTCAGTGAGGCTTGAGGTAGGTGTGGTTGTGACATCTCTAACTGCTCCAGGAGAGCCCAAGGTAACTCTGACCATCAAAGATCACGACAAAGTTAACCTATGCCTTGGAATTAAAAGCAGTAGTTTCCACTGTTTTTTGGGGTTTTTTGGTTGGTGTTTTTTTTTGTTTGGTTGGTTGTTTTAGGATTCAGGGTCTACAGAAAAAAAAACCCTCTGCATTTAGGAAACTATGGGAGGTTATTCAGTAGCTGTTTCCTACTGAAAACTTAATTTGATTGAAAAAGTGAAGCAATAAAAAAATAACATGCATCTAAGGAAAAATTACAGAATCATGGAATTGATGACTTTTCTGCTCTTGTCTGGTCGTGGCCACTGAAAGTCAATGGTACAGAAATGTCTTACTGGAAAAACATGACTACGACCTCAGTGTTCTTACAGAACATATAACCATTTAAGTTGGAAAATACCCTGAACCTCATCAAGTATAACTATTAACCTAGCACTGCCAAATCCACCTCTAAACCATGTCCACAAGTGCCACACCTGCATGCTTTTTAAACACCTCCAGGGATGTGATTCCACTACTTGCCTGAGCAGCGTGTTCCAGGGCTTGACAGTGCTTTCAGTGAAGAAATTTTCCCTAATATCCAATCTAAACCTCTCCTGGTGCAACCTAAAGACATTTGCTCTGATCCTGTCACTTGTTGCTTGGGAGAAGAGACCAACCCCACCTGGCTACAGCCTCCTCTCTGGGAGCTGTAGAGAGCGATAAGGTCTCCTCTGGTCTCCCCTTTCTCCAGGCTAAACACCCCCAGCTCTCTCAGCCACTCCTCATCTGACTTGTGCTCCAGTCCCTTCCCCAGCTTTGTTGCCCTTCTCTGGACACGTTCCAGCCTCTCAAAATAGCTGAGGCAGCCAAGTCAGCTGGGCAGTTCCCCTCAGGCAAAACAGTGCGCTTTCCTCCCATAGAGTCTTTGTATCTTTGCTTGCAGAGGTTGAAATGGATTTCAAATTTCAATATGAAATGCTAAAATTTGATGTGTTGTGACTTACGAGCACCAGAAAAAAAAAGCAAAAAAATTACATTTTAAGAGCATTTTAAAAAAAATTTGATGTAACAGGAAGAAAGAACTACCAGGAAATTGGCACCAAGGAAGGTTATGTTCTCTAGTCCTGAGAGCTCTGGGGGAACATCAGAAATTGTGAGCACATTTATGAGTTTTTTTCCTGCATAATTTGGTTACATCTCACCTCTGCTTGCAAAGACTAGACCCACTCCATCCCCCATACTGTGCTCTTACCCCTCCTGCAGCATCTACCTACTGATGAGCACTTTCTACCCTGGGTCATGTGCTGAGGCAGAGCTGTGGTGTCTCACACTGCCATGCACAGGCACCCTCAGAGCAGTCTGTCCCTGCTCCTGAGTCAGCCACATGGACAGAAAATGGGTGAGGCAAGCAGACAAAACGATGCTCACAGCTGCTCCAGGGTCAACATCTGTGCAGGTGATGGCTGACTGCTGTAACACTGTGCTCCACAAGCACAGGAAAAAATATTGCTGAAACTCTCTAGCATGATACATGCTTGTACATATATGAGGAGACAGGGTCACAAGCATCCTCTGACTTTTCAATGGCATCTGAGAGCCTTTTGGGTTAAATTGGCAGTAATTTCATGTTCCTAGTGGACTTCCTATAGCTGTAAAAATGTTTAGATTATCTAAGGCAGTAAAAACTTCCATCTGTATGAAGTTGATGCTCACTATCTTCCACTGCTGGGATACACTTTGGAATTTCAAGGTGTGATTTATGCTCTGCAAAAATTGTAGGCGTATTCATCAATCGACAACAATTTATTGTACTCCCATATGGAAAAATAAAATTTGGAAAGAGAAAAGAGAAGGATGATCTCAGAATGGAGCCTTATTAGAAGACAAGGATCATGGTTCGCCATCGTCCTCCTGAGAGATTTCATTCAGGCCTGTATTTTGTACATAACTCACAGAATAAGCATGAAATTAGGGCCAGTCTCACTGAAGGAGAGGAAGAGGGAATTGGAGTTATATCCCTGGAGTAAAATTCAGTCACTCTGGGTTTATATAGCTAGCTTATATTGTACATAGTCCCAGCCATCATTGATCCCAGCAGGAAGGGGAGGATGAGTATTTCAGAGCAAAAGGGGAAAGAAATCAAATCCAGATAGAACAAGATCACACATTTCAATTTGCATCTGTATCATCTTTGAAGTTGTGGTTGCAATTATTGAACGGAGATGACTGGAAATGTCTTTCATACCAAAATGTCTTGGTTGCGCTGGATTTCTCTTTTAGCATGTCAAATCAATTAGCTGGTGTTTGGACAATGCTTTGAAAAGAGGAAGTAAGATATTACATACACACACACATGCACATGTGTAGCCCCACAACCTTCTGTGCAATTAGTATTTGTAAGAAATGGAAATTGATGTTTTAACTAGAAGAAGAAAGATACAAAACAGATATTTAAAGCTTAAGTTACTTTGCCGATCTCATTAAACTTAACAGAATAAAAATCATGTCACTTATGAAAAAAAGCAAATAACAAAAGGAATGATAGCATTATACTGAAAAGTAAAGGATTTTAAAAGTTTTCATTTTAAAACAAGTTTAAGATTGTATAGACACCAAACTAAATCTGCAGCTCATTACAGCATTACAGGCATTGGAAAGTAATGTTTCTGTATCTTTTTTCATCATTCCATTGTGTACTACCAATTTACTGGTCTGGCAGTACCAAGGCAAATGTATCATTTTCCTTCAATTACTATGTCATAATAAAAAATTAAATGGCAGTGTGAATAGCTATTAATCCATATGCCAGCACAAGTCAAATAAAATAAGAAATATGTAACAGCTCTTGATGACACCTATATAGATACCTCTTCTTTTCCCTTTCTGTTTTCCCCAGTTTTGTTACCATTCGTGGCTGGGTATGTAAGTATCAGAATTCAGCTAGGTGAAAACAATAGTGAAATTTTGAGAGAATTAGATGTTGTAGTTCCAGATTGCTACAAAATACCCTATGATTCAAGAAGACTAGGCAAATCTTCGAAATCTGTTGCATTCAAGGTGTTCTTGGTTGGCACACTTTAATGCCCTCTACTGTAGGTTTAAACTAAACCTCTGACTGCAGTGTTGTTCTCTAAGTTTTCCATAATGCTCCATTCACTGGACTCTACAAACCTACTCCCTGTCAGGGGGGTATACAGAAGGAAATCATTTGTCTCTTCTGACAAATCTCTCTAGACTGATAAACATAAACTTATAATTCACATCTCAATCAGAAAAAATATTACCTTGGAGTAATATTTATACATTTTGATAATTTGATGTCATAATGAAAAAAATTGTGTTATAGATACTCTGACAATGAGGGTGTGCCTACACAAGCACTTTGGTTTAGCTCAGGGGGACAGTGTGATATTAACATACCAATGCCCCCCCAAACCACTTGTGCTTCACCTCACAGAGCAGTCTCAGAGCACACACTGTGTTCCCCAAATGAAACAAAACCAGACGGTGAGCTCCAGATGTTAATGAGCTTCCAGACAGTGGGGCCAGACTAGAACTATCTGGAACTGGCCCTCCAGCTGGTACATACCTCATGTAGCAGATCCACAGCACTAATTCTCTGCTTATCAGCTCCTGCTAAGTGTCACTAACAGTTTATGTGGAAAGCCCCGGGGTTGCCTTAATTCCTCTCACTACCCCATCCTTCTGTGTAAGACTGTATTTACTAATTCATATTTTATTAATTTATATTTTCGAACAGCCTGGGATCCCCAGTGGAATCCAGTACATAACTGCATTAACTGCCAACAGAGAAATAAGAGTTTCTCCCTGGAAAGCTGCTAATGAGCTAAATAGAGGACAGGGGATTAGATGGAGATGGATAGACCAGTGACTGTAAAGTGACAGTGCAAGAATATGAGTCAAACTGGGCTGATCAGAGAAAGAAGACACCTTCTCAGCACTGAAAATCAAATAAGTGATGGAGATTAGGCCAAGAAAAATTCTGAGAACGAAGAAAAAATTGCATTTGATGTGACAGAGAATTTGTAGCAGAGAGGACAGAAAGAAGGGTCAAAGTTATGCCTTAGAAAAATGTGTTTTACAGCACTAGTCCACATGGATATAAATGGTCCAAAGCTAAAAAATTCCAACACTGTACCCAAAATGCTGTCCAAGTTCTGCATGACCTGAACTAAGGCACCAACCTTCAGCATGTGATAACAATTCTTTCTTCTATCCAGAATCACTTCAGAGATGGAAACATCCCCTTTAACACTTCCATTACCACATATATTCCATGTCAACAGCGGAAACATAATCTTAAAATAAAAATAGAAATTTCCCTTTTCACTTGAAATACTGGGACAGTGGTGCTTTCAGCTGGAGAAATCTCGTGACAAAAAGGGACCTGTGAGTACTAAAACAAAAAAGACTATGTAGCAGACAAGTGAAAGAGGATATTGATAGTGCTGTTATCACCACAGTGAAGTGATTTAGAAGGCATGAATTTAAAGTACCAGCTGTTCCATTTACTCTTCCTGCTTTCAACACAGCACACATTAGTGAGGACACTGGGGAGCTGTCTTCTCCTGCCCTGAACAGGAACATGTCCTGATCTATGAGAAAAGGAAAACAGAACTCCGAAGACACTGAGCTAGCTAGGGCTTCTTCTGTTGACTGAGCCTCCTTTAAACTCACAGCTATTCAGCTAAGGAGATCTTCAGCAAAATGAGCACTTGCTTCAAGTGCTCAGTATACTTTGAGACTCACACAGAAGAGCTTTAGTACAAACAAGAATCCGGATTGTAAGTGTAAAGCACTTCACTTGGTAGAGTATTCCTTATTTTCAGTGCACATAAATGAAGAACCATATTATACTATGCACGTTCAGCACAGGAAACATTTCTCAGCTGGCCAGACAGCTGCCAAAAGGAAGTCATATCATTCCCCATTTTGAATCCAGACAATATATATGGTCTATCTTTTACATCTGCAGAAGAAGTTCATCAGCTTTATCAAACCGGGTTTATTGCTTTGGTTTTTGATTAGCACTTTGTGGCAAGAACTATTGAATTTAATTTATGAGTTAAGGATGAAATTCAAGTTTGTCCTGTAGTGACAGTTGTGTTGCAGCTGGTGTCAGGATGCACACTCAGGCATTAGCTCCCTGGATGGTCCCAGAACTGGTTTCTGCAGAGGTGACATAAGACTGAAATGAGACGCAATGACTGATCTCTCTGCCAGCCTCAAAGCAAAGCCTTTGCCTGATTTCTGCAGGAGATGTCCAGGTGGAAATTTTGGACAGTCACAGAGATTTCATCAGACAGTCCCTGCTGTGTTTAGACCATTTGACATGTGCTACTCATGTGCTGCAATGTTAGCATTCAGGATGAAGAATCTGGCCAGGCTGAGGGACTCCTCCAGGCAGATCCTGCTGTGGAATTAAGAAAAGCGTACACAGATATTTGTAAATAGTCAATAGAAACCATTTCTGTAGGTGCAGAAAGGCTCCCCACGGAAGTGGTCACAGCACCAAGCCTGACAGAGTTCAAGAAAAGTTTGCATAGTGCTCTCAGACACGTGGTGTGATTCTTGGGCTGTCCTATGCAGGGCTGGGATTTGGGATTCAATAATTATCCTTGTGGATCCTTCCAACTCAGGATATTCCATGTTTCTCTGTAGCCCTGCATGGTCACACGAGCAGAGCAAAAGAGGGGCAGAGAATCTCACTCTGTCTAGCTGAAGATATCCTTGCAAGGACCCTCCCAGCAGGGACTTTCATCATCATCTTGGCAGGGACTGGCCTTCCTGTTCAACACCTTTGACTTTTCGGGTGGATGTTACCCTGTGCAAAGATCCCAGTAAACTAGTGTAGCAAATGCTTTGCCCACGGGTGTCTGTGTAGCAACTCAGTCTCTCTGACTGTGTCCCCTCTCATCCTGGCAGCTCCAGTGATTCACAGGAAGGATTGCTTTCCCTACCCTTCAACTTTATACAGACAGGCTCTACAAGACAACTCTGTAACATGGCAAAAAATACCAGACATCTTTCTTTTGATACTCATAGGAATTTATAATTCTTTTGTATGCATACAAAATGTGCTACCCAATCAAGTTGCTGACCCTAAATTCACATTGATAACCACAGAAAGACATACACAGCCTGCAACTGAACTTTTAACTCTAGTTCTGTGTTTTGGACAAAGATAATTATTGCTCTTACTGATATTTGATGAAGGTGTTTTTCTACTTTATATTGTCATGCTGAATGAAAAGGTACAGGACTACTAAGCAAGTTTCATCCAGTTCCATCACACAAATTCAATGAAAAATCCAACAGAGAATTTCTTGGCCAAAGTCTAATTAACACTGTGCTGGTTTACATCACTGTAGTATTACAATTGACAAAGGATAATGGATCAAATTTAAAAATTAATGAGCAATTCTGACTTTCTTTGGCAGCTTTAGCTGGAACATACCAAAGGTGTTTGTTGTAAACATTAGAATCACTAAGGATTGTTACTCAGGTTAGACACAGATAAATTCATTGACTCTCTTTTATAGGATATGGTTGTCCAAAGTAGTATCTTAGCTAAACTGATGGAGTAAGAGACAGTTTGCCTGGGGAATTTGCTGTAAAGCAATAGAGTAAAAGGATTTCTTTTCAGAAGTTGTCTATGTATGGGAGGATTATGTTCACTGTGCCCATCTTTGTCACAAAGTAAAGGCTCCTTGTACAAAAATCTTTCCCTCTCCAAAGCTCCTACCAGCCCTCAGAGTCTGAAGAAAATAAAGCTTTCCCAGAATTGTCTTTTGGCCTTGTTAATTACAGCTGTAGTATCACAGTAGCAGTTTCATGGTTAATAGCTGTATGTCTATTGTCCTGGCAGCTCTCATCAGTAGAAGTGGTTCTGGTTTCATGTTACACTGTCCAGCATGAGAAATCACCAATTTTAAATGCCAGTGTAATTAAAAACAAAACAAAAAACAATTCACAAGTTTCTCTAATGTTAAGTCTTAAAGCACAGGTATTTGAAAACACAGTACACAAACATGATACAAGAAGCACAGAAATCCCACACCAATGGCTGAATTCCTTCTGAAATGAGGTTCACAAAGCCTTTATTTACCATCTGATATAAAAAGGACAGGCTTGTTTTCTTTTGTAAGAAATCTAATTTGCTACTGTGTCATTTTACATTTTAGAGGGTATTCACACAAAAAAACTGTCAATAAGATGTAACATAAACTTCTCCTGATACCTCTATATAGCATATGTATCTCATCACTCTGAGCACTGAGCATGTATTATAGGAGGTGAAAATCCAAATGCCTCCAGAAAATTCATTCCTATGCCAGTATAAAGTTGCAATCCATTCCAAAAGGAAAGTAAAAAGAACGGGGATCTGGTAGAAGAGCAGGAACCAAACAAAACCTTAGGCTCTGTCCCGTGAAGAAGGCAGGACTGATATCAGCACAACGGCCACCACCACCCACGTACTAAGGGAGTGTTCATACTTCTGTAACAATACCACTAATCACTGGAGCAGCCAGTTGACCAACAATGCTGTAATTAATAACAGATGATCACACAAAACAGCTATCACAAACAAACAAAAACTCCAGGGTGCTTGATTCATGTAGTTTGAAAAAGAAGCTTTAGAATAACTACTAACATGTTACAGTTTGTTTACCTCTGAAATTTTAACCCTTAAGAGACACCAAGCAAAATAAAATCTAGGAGTCATCTGATTTTTCTTATTATATTTCTGTAGGAAGTAATTAAAAACTTTTAAAAAAAGTAGTGAAACTTTTAATGAAAAAATCTATGCATTCTGCAATGTGATAAAACTAGGACCTTCCACAGTGATCAATGAGAACATAAATATCTGCCTAAATAGCAGGTTACAAAGGAATTCACACTGGATTTAAATTAGCAACAAATTCTAAACATAAACTTTCTTCAATTTCTCATATTTTCCCCGAGGGTCCTATCTTCATTGGACCTTGCTCTGTCCTATTGTCCTTATGTTACAGTCATCTCTGGTTTGGACCAGAAATTTCATCCTGAAAACAAGCACCTTTTCTCCCAAAATCACATCTACATATTGGTCTGTTCCCACACACAGAGTGGAAAAAAGGAAAAGAGTATTGACTTTATTGATTTCACATTGCAAAGCAATTTCCTCAGAAAAATCTGACTAGTTCCTAGAATTAGTTCACAGCAGGTGATAAAATAGCGTCATCATCATTAACTCAGGGTCTTCCTCTGGGCTTAGCAAGCAGTCTGGCAGAAGAACACCCTTTTATAACTAAGCTATAAATCATCAAGGCAGGCAGCTTAGTAATTGTTTACAGCTGGTCATAGAAACTAGCTATTGCTCTGAAGAAATAGTATTTTGTATTACTAGAGAAACAAGGAAAATGAATTTTTTTCTACATGTAAGGCACATGGCGTGATCCTCTGTGACTTTACAACATTTTCATATTGGCCTAACTGTTTATGTCAGCTAGCTTACAGTGGTATAAAACTGGTGTGCTCCAACAAGGAATGGCTTGATGGAAAGGTCAACACTAAATATGGGAGAAATTATATTTCTGATAATATAAATCAGCAAGATAAACAGTGGCATACTGGTAAGGGAGCTGATGTGGGCTCTACCTTCATTCCATTACTAGTTTCCAACCAGAAATCACATGATTATTTACTGCAGTCAGATTTTATTACGGATACAGAGGGACAAGGAGGGAAATGAGGACCTCTTTCACATTGTGAACAATGTGTTCTTGTCACTGCTGGTCACTTCCAGGCTAGAGTGTTGCTGTTGTCATTCTGGCCATTGTAACAGGATGACAGCACTGTGATGAGCTTGAAGCACAGGCAACCCTGCTTATGGTGCAATTCCAAGCCTCACTCAGGCCCTAGTGGCCAGATGCCCCTGCACAGTCCTCATCTTCCTGTTTCTCCAGGCCAGAGATGTGCATCTCCTCTTTAAAGGTGCTTTCCACACCTTCATGCTCCACCACTGTTTTTTGCAAGCAAAGGTTCTGAAGTGTCAGTCTGGGAAGTGCTCAGTCAGATATGCTTTAGCGTGTATCTTTGGAGTCCATTGCTCAGCTATCACATTCCTTCACTGCATGGGAAGTACAAAACAAACAGTTCTCAGGAGCCAAACAATAAACTTTAAGGAGCTCATCAGCCACTCCACCAACTCTTACCTTCTTTCCAATACAAGTCAAGGTCCTGTGCCAAAAGGTGCCTTTGTTTGCAGTGCAATCTCATTTTAGTAAGAGGGAGCACAGAGGGATATCTGCACTATGAATGTATGTTGCTGAAGAAAATGTGTTAGATTAACTCACTGAAGATTCAAACATTCCCAGTCTCCAATATGAGGTATTGCTAGTACAAAGAAAATTTAAATTGGTAAGGCTCAGAAGTTCTAGATACTTTGTTAAATAAAGAATGGGAAAGACAATCTTTCTTGCTCATTGTGTCCCTGAATGGTAGAACCTTTACTCATCTTTGCTCTGCACCCCATCATTTTTTGATGTTATTTTAGCTTGGATAAGAGCTGCATAATCCTCTCTGTGTCCCGAAGAAAATTTCCTGCTCACAAAAATTTCCTCCATTTGCCTCAGAAGGTTCTGGGCCCTTTTCCTGAAGGTTTTCTACTGCTCTAGGCAGAGTAAGCAAACAGGTAAAAGAAACCCCACTAATGCTTCTTTATTAGAGCATTCAGAACAGGGTACCTGCACAGCAGGCTGCAAAACAGCACAAAAAACAGCTACAGCAAACCTTCTGTCTAATGGCTCCTTCATGTCATTTAAAGACTACACCAAATACTTCAGTGGACCCACTTTCCTGGGTCCAGTCCAGAAACTGAGATAATCTTACATTTTACACAAAGATGAAGCTCAGGTATTTTGCCCATTTGCAGTGATTTAGAGGTCATTGCAAATGACACCAATGGAAATCACTTAGATGTGCATGTCCAGGCTTGTCGTATACAAAATAATTTGATAAAAGCTTTTATCTAAATCATGTAACTTCGTAGTAATTTGTGCTACATATGCAAGAATTATGATTCCCCAGCTGACCTGTAGTAACTTTTTTACACCTGGTAACTTGATGATGTGTTTAGGTTTCTACACAGCATAAGAAGTATGCAGAGGCTTGATAAAAATATATGTGAGGAAAAACTACAGAAGTCACTAATACAAACATTCAGGAGTCATATGGAAATTTTACTCACTCTCCCATTGTTCTCCAAGCAGAAGCATTGCAATGACTATATCAGGATGAAATCAGGAATTTGGAATTCATAGAGTAAGTTTTCAGGGTAAAAATGAGATGACGAGAGAGATGGGTAAGATCCAGTGCTATTAGACAGTAAAATAGGATCTGCAAACATATAGCTCTGTAAAATAAACATTAAAAGTGTCTGCAAATATATGTAGCCAAATTAGACCCATTGGCTAAGCACTGGAGGAAGTTTAATACACATAAATTATTCTTTTAGAAGACAGGCTTTAGTAAACATATATTTACAATGAGTTCAAAATTCAGTAACAGAAGAGAAAAAAACAAATTAAGCTCCC